>JAGDQO010001968.1:0-372499 GCA_018342035.1 Solanum appendiculatum | reverse complement strand
AAGAATCAAGATCTTGTTTTGCTATCACCTCATCAACCAAGGAAGACCTAGGACCATCAACAACGACCACACCACCATTACTAACCTCTTCCAACCTAACCCCCAACCTAGCCAACCGATGTACCTCCCTAGCCATTTCCTTATCACCAGTATCAACATGAGCTAGGCTACCCATAGACACCCTACTCAAAGCATCCGCCACCACATTAGCTTTACCGGGATGATAGTGCACACTCATATCATAATCTTTAAGAAATTCTAGCCACCTTCTTTGTCTCAAGTTGAGATCTTTTTGGGTGAAGACATAGTGGAGGCTCTTATGATCGTGAAGCCACGATCATGTACCCCATAACAAATGAATGACGCCGAAATTTTAAAGCAAACACACGCGCTAATTCAAAGACATGCGTAGGAACTTCTTTTCATGCCCTTTGAGTTGTCTAGAAGCATAGGCTATCACCTTACATTTTGCATTAGGAACACAACCCAAGCAACCTAGAAGCATCACAATTACACAACAAATTCCCTCAAGCCCATCCCGGTAGTGACAATATAGGAGCGGGACACAGATTATCTTCAAGGTTTGAAAACTCCTTTCGCACTTCGTCGGTCCACTCAAACTTAGCCTTTTTTTGTGTCAACTTAGTCATGGGAGAAGCAACAGAAGAACCCCATTCACAATCTTCCGGTAGTGAACCCGCCTAGCCCAAGAAGCTCCTAATATCCACGGGTCAATGGCCTAGGCCAAATTCTAATCACAATCGGTCTTGCTTAGGGTCCTACCTAATACCAATCCCCCCGAGCACCCACAATGACCTATGGAAGGCAACCTCCCTTCAACAAATTCACACTTTTTCATACTGCATACAACTTCTCCTCTCTTGAATCTTTGCAACACAACCTCAAGTGAACCCATAATGTCTTCCTCACTATGCGAATAGATTAAAATAGCATCAATGAAAACCACAACAAAGGAATCAAGGTAGGGTTTAAAGACCCTATTCATTAGGTGCATGAAGGTAGCCGGTGCATTGGTCAACCCAAAGGACATGACCACAAATTCATAATGTCCATACCTAGTCCGGAAGGCTGTCTTGGGAATGTCACCCTCCCTCACCTTCACTTGATGATACCCGGACCGAAGATCAATCTTAGAGAAGTGGCTAGCCCTTTGCAATTGGTCGAACAAGTCATCAATCCTAGGAAGAGGATATTTATTCTTGACGGTGACCCTATTGAGTTGCCGATAATCAATACACATCCTAAAGGACCCATCTTTCTTCTTCACAAACAACACCGGTGCACCCCATGGTGATTTGCTAGGCCTAATAAAACCCTTCTCCAACAAGTCCCTCAATTGTTCTTTCAACTCCTTTAACTCCGCCGGGGCCATACGGTAAGGGGCGACCATAGAATGGGTTTGAGAATCTGGGAGGAGGTCTACTGCCAACTCTATTTCCTTTCGGGGAGGACAATCGGAAGGTCATTAGGAAAAGACATCAAGGAATCATTTACACCGGAAAACCGACTCTTTATAAGCAGGGTTTGTTGACTTCCATAACATCCCTAACCCTCACGAGGTGATAGAGACACCCCTTAGAGATCAACTTACGGGCTTTAATGCAAGAGATGAATCTACCCTTGACTACCACATTTTGGCTTTCCCACTCAAGAATGGGTTCACTTGGGAATTGGAACTTGACCCTTCGGTTCTACAATCAATAGAAGCATAGTATGCATGCAACCAATCCATCCCAAGAACAACATCAAAATCGACCATGTTCAATTCAACAAGAGCACAAGGCAATATTTTATGCAAGATGCAAATAGGACAATTTCTATAGACCTTCCTAGCAACAATATATGCACCAAATAGGAGTAGACACCTTATATGACTCACGCAACGAGTCGGCTCGTCTTCCTCTTGTATTAGACATGATCTTGCATAGCAAAGAACAACCGTTAGGGAAGAACTTAATTCAACTCTACAGCACGACTTAGAACATAGAGAAGGGAAACATTTCCTAAAACGTCTCATAGTCTCCTACTCATAGTTGTGGTGCACAACACAACCATGAATCGGACTCTAATCAACCGCGGTGTGTTGGACTCCGAGGATCATTCAACCTAGGGCTCTGATACCAAGTTTGTCACGACCCAAGCCTAGGGCCTAGATGTGACCGGCGAATGGGGAACCCGAAGGAACCCCAAACAAGCCTCATAGCGTATCATTACACATCCTTGGTCGCGGAAGCAATTAAATGACCATAAGCGATAAGCATAATCAAGGGGGAAATCGGGACTAAGGGAGCAAGAAAAAAAAAAAAATGATACATAAATACCATAGATGAGTCAAGCTCAAGCATAATACACAACTTGTCCAACACCACCTCTAAACATGAGTACTTAGCGGGGGCCAAGACAAACTACTGGGCTCACCCTCATAGTCAAAACAAAACTAGAAAGGAAAAGTTTTATACATAGCAAAAGATCATGAGCAACGTCCCCGAAATGGAGGACTCACCAATAACCACTATAGAAAATCGTACTAGCCACGCGGAGGAGGATGGTCAAGCGGTGCTCCGGTCCCTACATGGTGACATCATGTAGGCATAGAGTATGCGTTAGTACATTTGAATGTACTAAGTATATGGGATGCAATGCAATGCTACATTAGATGGACATCATAGGAAAAATGCGTAATCATACCCAATAGATAGCATATTAATGAAATGATATGTATAATGATGCTTACATAAAAATCATATTTAGTGGGACGTAGTACATGTGTGGCGAGTGACCATCAATATAGTATTTCCAAGGCCTACCACCCCCTTGGAGAGGCGAAAGAGGTACAAACCCCTCAATATGGTTACACGGGCCTACCACCCCCCGAGCTAGGGACCAAGGTACAAACCCCTCGATATGGTTATACGGGCCTACTACCCCCCGTACTAGGCAACCAAGGTACCAACCCCTCGATACGGTTATACGGGCCTACTACCCCCCGTACTAGGCAACCAAGGTACCAACCCCTCGATACGGTTATACGGGCCTACTACCCCCCGTACTAGGCTTGGTCGACTCACAACACTTATATAGAGAAAATCATATACATGTGTCCATTTCATCATCATTTGAGTAATTACATAACCATCCGACTCATAGGACGTACCTCGGACCTTCCCTTTCCAAAGAATTCTATAAATGGGCATTTTATCAAACACAAGGTGGGCAATTGTTCATGTAAATGAAATCATGTATTTCAAGAATACTAAGTCCAACCAATTCCAAAATCCATATAAATCAGCCCACCAACAACATACATATATATATCAACCTTCATAATTTGATCATGGAAGCATGTAAACCATAAACATCACATAATAATTCCATTTCATGATAATATGCAAAATGGACCATAATAGGGTGTGTAGTAGTAATTCCATAATTCAAGAGTTCATAAATAATCATAAGGACCCATAAACTTGAAGTAGAAATAGAGGATAAATGGTTGGACTTGTGGAAAGGAAGGTTTCCACAATCAAACCCACATACCTCAACTTTGGAGAATCCTTGATGAAGATTGGAATGGAGAATCGAAGCTTGAGATTGAGTCTTGAATCCGGAATTAGAGCTTGAGATGTTTGAATTTGGTTGAAGATCTTGGTGGAATTTTTGGAGAGGGCTTAGAGAGTGTTTTTGGAGTTAAGAAAAATGACTAAGTATGGGACATATCCCCTTTTTATAAAAAACGTCTCCAACCCGCCTAAAAAAAAAGCTCACTGGAAATTGCAAATCTGCACAGACAGGTTTTACGAAAATGGTCATAACTCCCTCATCCTAACTCGGACTAAGGTGAAACCAAGTGCGTTGGAAAGCTAACTCAAAGAGATTTAATTTGATAGGTTGCAGCCCTTCCAGTTCCTTGTGTGCTAAGAGATATGCCCCTTTAAAGTTGACCCTCCAAATCGCAATTTTTGCGATTTTCGAATTTTGATACGGTTGCTCTAAAATTCGGGTTAGACCCATTTCCCACTCAATTTGACCCCACAAATAAGAATATGAAGTCGAATTTCCGAATTCATGCCCGGATTTTGAGATATATGGAAATTACAATTATAGGTGTTTCCGAAGCACATTTTCGGGCATTTTTGGGGTTGTTTCAGTGAGTGACTGGGTGATAGATTTTGGTACTACTAGACATATTTGTGCTAATAAAAATAATTTTGTGTCTTACACCCAAGTCAATAAAGTAGAAGAACTTGTATATCTTGGTGATTCAAGAACCACTCAAGTTCTTGAAAAAGGTAAAGTTCCTCTCAAATTCACGTCTGAAAAATCTTTAGTCTTAACTGAAGTATGGCATGTTCCTAATATTCGAGCCAATTTGATCTCTCTGGAATTATTAGGAAAAGCTGGTGTGAAGGTTTTATTTGACTCTAATAAAGTTATTTTAACAAAAAATAATGCAGTTATGGGCAAAGGATGTTGTAACCATGGTTTGTTTGTACTAAATGATATAAATGAAAATGTTAGTACTTCTGCTTATTTGATTGATTCTTTTGATTTATGGCATTTTAGACTTGGACATGTTAGTTTATCTTATATTAAGAAAATGCATTATGAAGGCCTTATTGATAATGTTAATTTTTCAAGTATTGATAAGTGTGATATATGTGCTGAAGCTAAACAATTTAAAAAGTCTCATGCTTTTGTTCTTAGAGAAACCAATTTATTGGATTTTGTGCATACTGATTTGGGAGACTTGAAACAAACTATGACTAGAGGTGGTAAAAGATATTATGTCACATTTATCGATGATTTTTCTAGATATACAAAAGTATTTTTGTTGAGAAATAAAGATGATGCTTTTGAAATGTTTTTATTATATAAATCAGAAGTAGAAAAACAATTGAATGGGAAGATTAAAAGAGTAAGATCGGATAGAGGTGGCGAATATATTTTTCTTAATGATTTTTGTGAAAAAGAAGGGATTATTCATGAAATTACTCCTCCATACTCACCCGAATCAAATGGAGTAGCTGAAAGAAAAAATCAAACTTTAAAAGAAATGATGAATTGTATGCTTGTTAGTTCATGTGCATATGATAATCTTTGGGGTGAAGCTATTTCATATGCTTATCATTTACAAAATAGAATTCCTTATAAGAAAATTGAAAAAACCCCTTATGAATTGGGGAAAGGTTATCCCCCTAATTTGAAATATTTGAAAGTGTGGGGTACCTTGCCAAGGTTATGTTGCCTGACCCTAAGAAAAGAAAATTTGGGTCCAAGACTTCTAATTATATGTTTATTGGTTATGCTAATAATAATGCTGCATATAGATTTCTTGTGATCAATAGTGATGTGATTGAACACAATACCATAGTTGAAACAAAACAGGCTGAGTTTCTTGAGAAGATTTTTCCTTTAAAGCTTGATAATATTTCTCATGATTTTAACTTTCAAAAGGAAAATAGTTTTGGTGTTCCTATTTTTCAAAATGTTTATGAAAGTGAGGAATTGAGGAGAAGTAAAAGGTCAAGGATAGAAAAATCTTTTGGTAATGATTTTAATACTTATATTGTTGATAATGATCCTTCAACTTTTTCTGAAGCAATTTCTTCTCCTTATGCCCCTCATTGGAAAGAAGCCATTCAATCTGAAACAAATTTCATTTTACAAAATAATACTTGGAAGTTAGTTGATTTACCCTAGGAACTAAATCCATTGGTTGTAAATGAATTTTTAGAAGAAAATATTTTCTTGATGGTTCTATTGATAAGTTTAAAGCTAGACTTTTGTTGCTAAAATATTTACTCAAAAATAAAATGTTGATTATTTTGATACTTATGCTTCTATGACTAGAATTTTTTCTATTAGGGTTTTATTTGCTTTGACATCTATTCATAAATTGTTTATTCACCAAATGGATGTTAAAACTGCATTTTTAAATGGTGATCTAGAAGAGGAAATATATATGGACCAACCTGAAGGTTGTGTAGTGACAGGTCAAGAAAATAAAGTTTGTAAATTAATCAAATCTTTGTATGGTCTAAAACAAGCTCTCAAACACTGGAATGAGAAATTTGATCATGATTTGTTAAGTAATGGCTTTACATCTGTTGAAGTAGATAAATGTGTCTATACAAAACTTATTGATGGCCATTGTATAATTATGCCTTTATGTGGATGATATGCTTATTTTTAGTTTGTCTTGATATCATACAAAAGACCAAATTTTTTTTTGTCTTCTAATTTTGATATGAATGACATGGGAGAAGCAAGTGTTATTTTGGGTATGAAAATAATTAAAGATAATGGTGATTGATTTTAACTCAAGGACATTATGTGAAAAAAATTCTTAAAAACTTTGAAAACTTTGATGTGGTACCTGTGAGCACTCCTTTTGATGCTAATAGTCAATTGAAAAAGAAACTTGGAGAAGCTATTTCTCAAAATAAATATGCTCAAATAATTGATAGTCTAATGCATTTGATGAATTTTACTAGACCTGATATAGCTTATGATGTGTGTAGATTGAGTAGATATATTCATAATCCTAATAATGATCATTGGAATGCATTGATAAGACTTTTGAAATATTTGAGAAGTGCCATGAATTATGGTATTAAATATAGTGGATTTTCCGTTGTACCGAAAGAATACAATGATGCTAACTGGATCTCTTATTTAGATGAGACAAAATTCACTAGTAGTTATGTCTTTATCCTTGGTGGGGGTGTCATAACATGGAAATTAGCCAAATAGACCATAATTGCTAGATCAACTATGGAATCGGAATTTGTTGCATTAGAGTTGATTGTTTATGAGGCTGAGTGGTTGAGAAACTTTTTAGCAAGTATTTCAATTGGAATAAAATCAACACCTTCTGTATCGATACATTGTGATTACCAAGCAGCGATAGTTGTAGCAAAAAATAAATCTTTCAATGGGAAAAATAGACATATACGTTTGAGACATAACGTGATAAAGCATATGCTAAGAGATGGAATAATTTCCATAGCCTATGTGAAAGTCAGAAATGAATTTGGTCAATCCTTTGACTAAACATTTGCAAAGGAGAGTGACATCTGAAACATCAAGGGGAATGAGACTTTTGTCAACTTGAGAAAATCGACAATGCCGCTAACCCAACCTATGTGATTGGAGATCCCATGAATAGGTTCATATGGGTAGTAATAAGTCATTAGTTGATTAAAAGATGCACTATAAAATATGTCCCTTTCTATGGTGTGTGAATATAGTGCAAGAGTACTGCAAGGCAAAGTGAGGTTGATTAAAATCTTAATCCAATTCATATCCTTTATAGGTGGTGTATTGCTCTACAGAATACACTTGATGAATGGACCTATATTAGTGTGGAGTGGGGCCGCTCCTATGAAATTGTGACAAATTTCTAGAGCACTCATGAATACCAGGCACGCGCATGGCCTATTGGCGCAAAAATCGCGATGAACAACAAAGTGTGTGGAGGCATGATGTGATAAATAAGACGCTGAATTTATAAAATAATTTTTAGTTCATAGAAGTTCTAAACTTCACCAATTGTTTTGTAAGTATAATCTTATTTTATCTAGATCTAGTTTATTGTCCAAGAGACACCATATTCGATGCATTATTCTCATTTTGAAAACCAAGCAAAATTTCTTAATTTTTATTTATACTCTTTTTGAGATAAGTCGGGAATTGTTAGGAAAAATAATTATTGACAAAAAATTATCTCAAAAAGGGTGTATTAATTTTTGGTCAAATTAAAGTTGTTGTTCAACGTTCCTTTTTTTTTTATTAATGACAAAATAAGTCTGTTGGCCAACGTTCTTATTCTTCTTCTTAATGGTCATCTTTATGACATTGATCTTCTATTATTTTAATTATTTTTTGAAACATTGAACGTTGGCAGATGAAATCTTTCCTTTCACTATAAATATTGCCCTATTGCTTGATAGTGGAAGAGTGGAAAACAAATCAACAATTGCTTCATTCCTCTTCTTTCTTTGCTGAGTTTTATTATTATAAAAACTTTGTTGTTCCTATTCCTAGTTAATTCTAGAAGAGCTTGTTGAATCCTGGGGAATACACCATATCAGTTAAATATTCTTAAGGACAGTGACTTACACGCCTCAAGCTATCTAGAATTTGTGATTGTACAACAAGCTTTCCAACATTGATTTTAAAGTCTATTCTAAATTTCATATTTAAGATATCAATAGAAAATTTAAGAGAATCTATAAAAAAGTAAGAAACTATATGCAAAAAAATGAAGTTATACATGTCGATATAGGATTATGGTCATAATTATTAATTTGGGTAACTAGATAACTTTTCTTAGTTAAAATTATATTATTTTTAAATTTTTTGTGGAACCAATAAAAATAGTGGATATTTTATTTATAAAATAATAAATGCTTATGACACCAGAGGTTCAAGAAGCCATAACATCATCCCAACAAAAAATAAGTAAAAACAAAAAAAAACCATTAAAACGAAAGCAAAATATAGAAACTTGTAGCTGCTATGGTCCAAAGACCATCAATCTTGCAAGAATTTTGCTTCTTCTGGTGGCGGAGATGGTGGCTCACCGAAAAATGACACAACATTTTATCTCCACTCATGAATCAGATTTAGTCTTCTCTTTTCTAAGTTTCAAGTTTCTTCAAATCTCAGATCTTCTTGAATCTTCATTACATGCAAATTAAATGTATGATCGAATCTATAGCAGGAGCTCATTGATTTTCATTTGTATCTAATATTTTTCCAATCTTTTCTGTGAGAAGAAACCCTGAATGTATTTTTTCCCTTTGTTGTATGTTGTATGTTGTCTATTATTTATGTTGTAATCTTCGTGGTTGAATCGTTGTTTTCTTCTTTATCTTGTTCGTCCCATTGAATGAAATCCTTGTTGTTCAACCTAAGGTGCGGTTAACAAGGGTTTGATCTTTTTATATCATAGATTTGTATGTAAAACAAGATGAATTCCTTTACCTATAGTTTTCATCATATTATGTCCTTCAAGCTCTCACCAAAGACATGACTTATAACTACGTGTTCGAAATGACAAATCTAGAGATACTTGTGAACCTTTAATACCTTCAGATCAAATAGGGACTCTAACAATCTTGATACCTTCTTAAATTCACTATTGTTAGCCTATTTGGTCACTATTTTTCATATATTAATAATCCTTCAGTAGATTGAGCGAAGGGCTAATACCACACACTGGAGTATTGTCAACATTAGAGTTATAAGGCCAGGAGAGGCTTTCAATGATGGTTTGGATTTTTGGCCGCTCTGAATCTGAGGTTAGGTGTCTGATTCTTGTCTAGATTAAGAAGTTTCCTCCCAGCACAAGGCAATTCAGAAAAGGAGTAAAAGTTAATTGTACTTGCAAAAACAATAGCTTTGTTAGATAAAAAATATGTCAGTGAGTTGCCTTCTCTATATACATGTTGTATTATCGTGTTGAAGTTTAACATCAAACTTTTGATCTTATACCCTTCAGTGATAATACACCACGGTATCTTCCAGTCCCTTTCAACTACTTTCTTCATAAGCATAAAATATGTCTCCAAAATCAGTGGGTGAAGCTATTGATCTACATAGTATGATAGTCTCTTTAGGATGGCTTTAGCCTCAGCTACTATAGCTATAGTGTCCCCTATTTCCTTACACTGTGCAAATATCAAATCTCCAAGACAATTCTTTACACATAATCCATATGAACTAGGCCTTGGATTGCCTCTTGAGGCCCCATCAGTGTTGCATTTGTATCAATTCTCAAAAGGCACTTTTCAGTACACAGTTTTAGTAATCGCAGTAGGTGTGTAACCTTCTAAATATTATACCAAATCTGGTCACAAGAAGAGAATGTTTTCCAATCATAGGTACCTCAGTTTGGTCAAGTACATTAGATTGATATTGATTTCATGAATCACCCTTTTAAAGCTCACTTGTCCCTATATTTGATAGAATTTCTCCTTTTCATAGTTTCAAAATTATCATAGCTGATACTGTCTGTAATATTGGTTTAGCCTTCTCTCCACATTCTACCCTCCACTATATTCTACATGTTTGGTGAATCTGCACCATATTCATTTGTAGACCAGCTTCCTTTATGAAAACTTCTCATACCTTTGTTGCAAAATTTTCTATCAAAAATAGGTGTTATAGAGTTTCTTATTGTGAGATTCTACAACAATAGCATTTGGAAGTTACATTCATCCCCATCCTCATTAATTTGTCATATATTGGGAGTTTATCTTTTCATAATCTCCATAGAAAAAATCTATCTTGAATGGCATCCTCTTAATACATATATCCTTAAAATCCTCTTGTGTGTTCTCTATGTCTCATCATGTCCCATACATTATTTACTGTGAAATGAACTATGCTTGAAGACATCCACCAAGGTCTGCCCCAATATCTTCCAAAGGCTGAATATGAATTTCAGCCTTAATGTACTCTACAATATCTATTGAGAAGGTTTGTTGTAGTATCTGATTCTTTCATTGATCGTGATCTATTAATTCTGCCACATCCCTCAACTATTCAATGATTGAAAAATTAGTTGGTACTACAAAATGTAAATCTCCCATTTTTGTCTAGTTTTCATACCACATATTACACGTTCCTGCTTTAATCTCCCATCATATCTCACGTTCAATAATTTCTCTAACTTCCAACATTTTCTTCCAGACTTGAGTTCCCCTCTTCTATTCAACCAGTGTTGAAATTATCTTCTTGTAGTACTTATTCCACATATAATTGACCCAAAGAAATTTTATAGTTTTAAATCTCCACCATAGCTTGGCAAAGAGAGCATTTGACACATCAAACATTGATTCGAATCCCAACCCTCCTTCACGTGTTGATAAACAGACATTCTATCAGGATGCCCAATAACTACTTTTCCCTTCCTCTTTATTAGACCAGAAGTATCTAGCAAAGAGCTTGTGAAGCTCATTCAGAACACATTTAGGAGCAGTAAGAATCGACAGAAAATGTATTGGCATGCTCCTGCATTACCCTCATATGATTGGAGTTTTCCTTTCCAGGAATGTAATCGGCTCTTCACATTCTTCATTAGGTCAGTACAGTACTCCTAATTCTTTTTTATAGTGTGAAACATCGGGCATCCTAAATATTTGAAAGGAAACTGACCCCTTTAGAATACATATAAAATAAAATTTTCTCTTTATTAATCATTTGCCCTGATGTATGCTCATATTTCCTTAAAACTTCCATGATACTTTTTAAGGATTCAGAATGAGCAGATGCAAATATAATAGTATCATCAACATATGCCAAGTGGTAATTTAAAGGAGATTACCACTTTGGCATACCATATCCAATAAAGTTGTTATCATCAAAAAGAGAATTTATAGCCCTAGATAGTACCTTTATAGATAGCAGAAAAAGTGTGGGTGATAGGGGGTTTCCTTACTGTACCCTTCTTGTTGATTGGAAAAATCATTTTTCTTGCCCATTTAGTAAAATTGAGTTTCAATTATTGGCTATCCGTCTTCATATCATATTAATAAAGTGCTCTGCAAACCTCATTCTTCTCAATACATGCATCAAGTATCTTTATGATATCATATCATACACCTTTACTATATCAAGTTTCATAATCATATTTGCTGGCAGATCTCTCAGTCTGATATCTGAGACCATCTCCTGGATCAACAAAATATTCTCAAAAATACTTCAGCCTGATTGGTTAGAGGAAATAAGGTTTGAAATAATCTTTTTCAGCCTCCCATGTAACACCCTTGATATCACCTTTTTTCACAAAGATGGAGAGACTTATCGGTCTTAAGTCTGAGAAGTTTTGAATATTTTATTTTTCGAAATACGAACTACGTTGATATAAGTAATAGATTTAGGGAGATCAGAACCATAAAAAAAAGCTAGTACTAGAGCATGTATATCATCCCCTGCTATGTCCCTTAAAACAATCCAGTGAATCCATTTGGATAGCACTCTCTCCACTTAGAGCAAAAACTACCTGCTTGACTTCTTCTTTATCGGGATAAGAGTGTATAAACTACAATTATGTCCTTGACTCACCATAGGAGAAATATGTTTAAGAAGATCTAGATTAGGTTGATCATCCTCTTGTGTAAACTGCTTTTGAAAGAACCTGATAGCCTCATCTGTAATAGTCTCAACAGACTCTATCCAATTTCCATTTTCATCTTGTATTATGTGTATTTGAAGTTTTTCCTCTTTCCATTCACATAATTGTGGAAGAAACTTATATTCTTGTCTCCTAAAAATAAAGATATTCCTGCCTTTTATTTTCAGTAAAGTTCTTCTATTGCTAGATATTTCTTCATCTCTTCATGAGTCTTTTGAAGTACTATCATGTTGATAATGCTAGGATCTTCCTCAAATAATTGTTCTTTCACCTTTACAACTTTCTCCCTAACTATAAGCTTCTTAAAAATGTCATCAAATTTGAGAATATCAAGTGAGATGATTTAGCTGATTGGATCCGAGATTAAACAGAATAAACTTGTATAATTATGTCAGTGTCTATTAAAATTCTTGCCAAAAGATATATGTATATTAAACACTTCTATACTATTATGACTTTACAGATAATTTTTTGAATTAATTAAAATTACATATTATCACATTATATTTTTCAAATGTCTTGTCTCTTTCTATGAGTGAGGAACATATGATATGTATTGAGTGCATATTATATTGCATTTTGCGTTTTTGTTGGGACATTGCATTTCTATTGTGAATGCAGGTGTTGATATTTCAATTGATATTGTCACTTGCTAGCCATCTCCCTTGTTACTTCAGTTTTATTTGATGAACTTAATCTCACGCTTTAAGCTTTTTTTTTGTTATTATATTTTTGAGTATATCAAAGATCTAATGCTAGTATTTTTTAATTCGACATGCCATAGAGAGTCCATAAACACTATGGGTCTAGATTATGTCATTTTGTTATATCATTAAATCTTAGATGTCATATATGAATAATTATTTTTGGTTATCTAACGCTTTATATTTTTTATGCAATATTGGAAATATTCTATAGAATAACTTCATATTATCTTCTCACACGTCATTATGTTTAGTAGGTAAGTCTTGTGAAAGTTTATAGCTTCGCGTATCAGTTCATTCTTCAATTTTTAAGTTGTGATAACGATACAATTCAATATAGAATGACATAATATGAAATAATGAATCATTAACATTTCAATCAAATTGCTAGGAATGACACCAGACGTTTCATAAGTTGGAACGAGAAATGATTCTATAAAAATCTCGTGTTTTATTTTATTTCATATTTTTTATGTGTAAAAATAAATATATTTCACTAGTTTTGACATAAAATCAAAAATTTATAATAGGTTATGATAGATAAATCTCCATTCTTCATACAAAATTAATATAACTGAAACAAAAATAAACGAAATTATGATAGAGAAGCCAAATCAAAATAACCCCCATAAAAAAAGTCAAACCAAAATGCAGCATACATTACATTGTTGCCATTATGAAGGCCACAAGCAACATTCCTCTTAGGACTATTGTTGCTCTCAATTGCACACACAAGTGTACATGATCGCAGAAGTAATAAATGACTCTTTTAGAATCGGCTTGTCGAACCCAAGGAACTTATAATCAATTTGTATTCAATTCTACCAAATCTATAAAATAACACAATTGAATCAGGAACTTGAGATTTTCTATGCTACTATTGCAATAATTTGAAAAGTAAAAATAACTAATACGGACAACTTTAATTTTCGGTGTTTTAAACAAGTAAGAGACAATTCCAGGGCTACAGCATGCTTTGGGTTTCATGTATCGCATCTCATACAATAAATTAACTAAGGTTATCAAATTATTGATCTACAAGGTTGATTTTATGATCATGGTCTCCCGACCTATAATCGCCTACTCCAATTGGCTGTCTAACTACATCGTTGAGCGGGGATAGGCAGTCCCAATTGGAGAGCAGTTATATTTCTTATTGTTTTGCAACCAAACTTGGTGTTCGTCCGGGCATCACTCCTAAACACGAATCTAAACAAGTGATATGCAAGTTAGATCAAGCTCTTTGTATTCTTTAGTCTATCTATCTCTTCGTCTCTCGAGTTCAAGACTAGACAAGATATTTATTTCTATGGTGGTCAATCAAGAAATACTCAAACAAGAATACAAAAGTAATTTGAATGATAACCAATAATTAATCCAAAAGTAATTCGATGTTCAACAATAACCCATAGCTACAGCCCCAGAACAAAGACTTTTAGCCACTCATGATGTTCATAAACTCAAAAAATAATAGTTTTCATCGAATTCAAACTTAAAGAAAGAGTAGAGAATTGAAACCTAAGATAAATTGTAATTCCTTGCTCTTGCACACCAACAAGCAGTCGACCCCTTACAAAATAACCCTAGGGTCCTATTTATAGAGTTTTAGAAATAAAATCCTAATTCTAGCCCAAGTAGGAATCCTAAATCAACTTAATTTCGCCGGGGTCGTCGGTCATTACTTGGGGCGCCGCGCCATCCATGCGCCAGCAGTTCCCTTCAGTAGTTCACTGCTTGGCGTGGCATGCTAACAGTGCGCCAAAGCACTCCCTTTAAAGTTTAAGGCCTGGTGCTTTGCGCCAGCAGTGTGCCAAGGGTTGTTAGGCCTGATTTTTTTCTTCGTTTCATCCAGTACGTGCTCCTTTGATTTGTGTCCACGCTTCCTCCTCTTTGTGCTTTCTTCCATAGACTCCTTTTATCTTTGAAAACTCCTGTATAATCTAATCACATGTCTTAGTATGCAATCATTGCAAGTTACACAAAACATAACACATAGCTTAAAAATTATTCTCAAAACGCAAGACATATGTGGGAAAATATTCGTAAAAAGGCCTATAATTACGCCTAAGATCACCTACTAATATAGATATTTTCATATAGCAAAAATTAGCAGTGCAATAATGCATATGATCCTTATTTTATATGCCGTGTTTTAACTCTTTTCAACAGACCCCATATAATCCTTTATTGCTTGAGTAGATATTTTATCGTCGTACCATAGAAAATAATCGCATCCACCTCTATTAGCAAAACTTATCAAAATAATAGAACTATAATTAGTGATATTCTTTACTAGAATTTGACAAAAAGATAGCAAACTTTCCTTTGTATTTTCGTAAAAAGGAAATCGGTGTGTTAAGTTATGTTTACGAGGTCTTCAATTCAATATTGACCTCACATCGACAAAACACAGTTACATTTAAAGAAGATGAAATCAGCAAATTCGACATTGATGCTTATAATCCTTCGATGTGGAGAAGATGAATGTCACGACCCAAAACCGGGTGTGATGGCACTTGTCCTATCTCACCAGGACAAGTCAGCCTAAAACCCAACAAGCGGAAGAAAACAAAAGAATAACAAAAGAAAGAGCTAAAAGCGGAAAACAACATCTATAAAACCAACCCAAGACTGGTTGTCACATGTACAAGCCTCTATTACAGAATTTGAATGAAAAACTTCAAATCTCAATGTCTGTATCTCAAATAGAACAAACATAAGTAAAAAGGTCAAGAGAGTTCGCCAACATCAAACAACTACCTCTCAAGTGTCCTTAAAAGCCTCGGAGAAGGAAGAAGGAAGAACTAGCTCACGGTCCGGGCTCGGAACCTACACAAGCGTAGAAGCAAGGGTGAGTACCAAATAACACGGTACCCAGCAAATCAACTAATAAAATGATGCAAATCTAAAAGAATCACGAAACCCTGACTTCCAACCGAACCTCCAGCAACTACAACCTGCACAGAAACTCAGCCCAACCTAAACGATTTCTAATCCACAGTTCAAATATTAAAAGTCAACAACAGTTCAACAAGAAGCTCAATTCAGTATCAACAAGTAAGTCTCTAAGTCATGAAGTACCACATAGTATCACAAAAGCAAGGATCAGACAATACAATGTGATGCAATGCCAAGTATAGAATGCATGTCTGTCCTACGATACACAACCGCTGAATCTCAGACTGGTACCAATGGGGGCCCACTGGACCATGTATTTGCCGAAACCATTTTCCATCGGCATAAATCATCACTGGCCACACATGGACCACATATCCGCCGAAACCATTTTCCATTGGCATAAATAATCACTGGCCACACATGGACCACATATCTGCCGAAATCATTTCCCATCGACATAAATCATCACTGGCCACACATGGACCACATATCCGCCGGCACCATTTCCCATCGGCATAAATCATCAAGTGTCTCATCATAGTGTTTCCAAAACCAATACACACAAGCATGTTCACACAAATAATGAGAATGAATGATAGTATTCACAATCACAACGCAATTCATGTCACACTATCAACAATATATCAGCAACAATCAAAATCTCAATATCCACAACATATCAATGATGTCAATTGCCTAGTCTCCATTCCTCTACTCATTTCATCACAAGTAGGATCAATCGCTAACAAGATGTTCTCAAGTCTAGTCCCAAATCAACAATGGGCAAAAGACATATTCAACACGTTCATGATCACATCAAGACTATCATAACAATGCCTCAAACTTACAATAATATCAAGTCCATGGCCCAATCACACGTTGGCCTATCACATTAGCATACAAGGAATTTTATTAACTCCGCCGGTTATTAATTAGATTGATTCATGCAAGAACTCACCCAACACCTCAATCCCATTACTCCCCAACACAATCAAGTAAGGAAGTCGAAATTCTAAAAGCTTTACAAGGTTTTAAGAGTTCATTTGCCTTAATCGAATCGAAATCAATCAACAATCGGAGCTTTTCCCTTCTGTAAGCAATCCAAAGCAACACAATCTATTCAAATATAGAAACCTAATCACAATCCGGGTCTATCAATGCCAATAACACGAAATTTGGAAAGAAAAGGTAAAACAATCCAAAAATCCAATTTTGAAAATGGGGTTTGAATCCGTGATTTCTTTCATAAAAATCATCCTTAATACCATAGGAGTTCAATGGTGAAAAACCCATTTGAAAAGGAAGCTCAAAACAGCACTCCATTCCCATTTTACCAAATTTTTGGAGTTCTTCCAAAATCACCAAAAACACATTTGAAAATCTCAAATTCCAATTCAAAATAATGTTTAAAGTATTGGGTAATCAAGGCTAAGGGTAAAAATCACTTATTCACACTGATTCCCATGAAAAATCCCTTCAAGAATCACCCAAGAGAGCTCCAAAATAATGAAAATGGTGAAAATGGGCAAATTCCCGACTTTACACTGTTTAGGTAAAAAATGACCTCCGCAAATGCGGCTTACTTAGCCCGCGAACATGGAGACCACCATAATAGAACTCCGCGAACGCGGAACCCTCTCCGCGAACACGGAGACCAACAATACTATACTCCGCGAACGCGGAGACCAAATCACGACTCGAAAGACTAACACTCCGCGAACGCGGGAGTCCTTCCGCGATCACGAAGAATAGAACCCCGATCCTCTGCGAACGTGGACTCTACTCTGCGAACGCGGAGATCACCAACCTTGCCCTCCACGAACGGGGAGGCCAAAATAGCTGGCACTAGATAGGCGTAAAATCAGCAAATTCACAAGTCTCCGAAAGGACCATCGGGATTCGTTCGAAACCCCGTGCACACAAACCAAATATGCAACCCTACTAAATTCGACGTTCCGGACTTAATGGAACCATCGGAATTTGGATCAGGGGTCTACTTGACCCAGAACCCGATAAAACACAACAAAACTAACTCAAGCCTCAATGGCTTAAAATGAGCTCGAGATCTCTAAAAACTCAACCAAGATCACCCCTAGGCCTAAAATCATCCTCCGAATCCAACGGAGTTGTCGGACTCGACATCCGAGCATTGGATCTTCGAATGTTGACCAAAGTCAACCCATTGATCAAAATTCTATAATTTTCCTACTTAAGACCTCAATTCCACGAAACAGCCCCAAAACTAACCCTGTCAACTCTCCTAGGCCAAAATTCACATTCCGGAACTGATGGAATCAAGGAATTCCCATCCGAGTCCCGAAACTCCGAATGACCTCAAAAACCACAAATTGCCAACTTAAGCCTTTAAAATCAAAACTTTTCAAAATCTTCATTTTTAACAGAACTTTCACAAAACCAAACTTGGAAACATTTCAAAAGTGACTCGGGGCAACTCACGGGAGTGGTAAAACGGTCATTTTGTAAAAATTATCAAAATGACCTTTAGGGTCATTACATTATCCACCACTAAAAACTATGTTCGTCCCTAAACATAAAGCAAAAAGAAAGTACCTGAAGCCTCGAAAAGCTGAGGATATTTTGCACGCATGTCAAACTTCTGACTCCCAGGTATCCTCTCCAGCTGAACGGTGACCCCACTGCACCTTCACTGAAGTAATCTCCTTAGTCCTAAGCTTACGGACCAGTCTATCAAGAATAGTTGTAGGCTCCTCCTCAAAAGTCAAATTTGGACCCAACTCCACAAAATCGAGTGTAATCACATGAGACTCATCCGGAATGTACTTTCGAAGCATGGAAACATGAAACACCGGATGCACAACTGACAAGCTAGGTGGCAAGGCCAACTTATAGGCCACCTCTCCCACCCGGTCTAAGATCTCAAAAGGGCAACCGAACCTAGGGCTAAGCTTTCCCTTCTTCCTGAATCGCATAACACCCTTCATGGGTGATACTCGGAGCCAAACATGATCTCTCTCCATGAACACTAGGTCTTAAACCCTCCGATCGGCATAGATCTTTTGCCGACTCTGAGCAGTCAACAACCTACTCTGAATCACACGAACCTGATCCATGGCATCCCTAAGCAAGTCAGTGTCTAAGGAATCCATCTCTGCCGAATCAAACCACCCAATCGGTGATCTACACCGTCTGCCATACAAGGCCTCAAATGGAGCCATTTGAATATTGGAATGATAACTGTTGTTATAGGCAAACTTCGCTAGGGGCAAATGTTGATCCCACCTAGCACCAAAGTCAATCACATAAGCACGGAGCATGTCCTCAAGCACCTGAATCGTCCGCTCAGACTGACCATCAGTCTGAGGGTGAAAGGTTGTGCTCATATCTAGCCGAGTACCCAAACCATGCTACAAAGCTCTCCGGAAATGAGAGGTGAACAAAGAACCTCGATCCGAGACTATAGATACTAGCACTCCATGAAGTCTAACAATCTGTCTGATATAGAGTTAGGCTAACTTCTCCGTTGTATACTTCACCCGAACTGGAATGAAATGAGCGGACTTAGTAAGCCTATCAACAATCACCCAAAGAGAATCATAACTACCCATGGTGGTAGGTAGACCCACAACAAAATCTATAGTGATCCGCTCCCACTTCCAAGTAGGAATGGGCATCCTCTGAGACACACCTCCAGGCCGTTGGTGCTCACACTTGACCTGTTGACAGGTCAAATATCTAGACACAAAGTCCACAATATCTCTCTTCATACCACACCACCAGTAGTGCTGAATCAGATCATGATACATCTTCTCTGTCCCCGGATGGATAGAATATCTAGAGCAATGGGCCTCCTCTAGAATCAGTCTAATAAGCTCGCCCACCTTGGGCACACAAATCCGACCTCCGATCCTCAAAACTCCATCGGAATCAAGTGCAGCCTCCTTGGCTTCACCTCTCATCACCTTGTTTCGAATGAGACGCAACTTCTCATCCTCAAACTGGCGCTCACGAATTTGCTCAACTAAGGAAGAACGGGCCTCAATGAATGCAATCAAACCACCGATCTCCTCAGAAACCTGCAACCTGACAAAACTGTTGGTTAACCTCTGAACATCTCTAGCCAAGGGCCTCATATCAACACTGATCGCAGCGAGACTTCCCATACTAGGAGCCTTCCTACTCAAAGCATCGGCCACCACATTGGCGTTCCTAGGATGGTACAGAATGGCCATATCATAGTCCTTCAGTAATTCAAGCCATCTGCGCGGTCTCTAGTTCAGATCCATCTGACTGAAAATGTACTTAAGACTCCAATGATCAGTGAAGACCTCACAATGAACCCTATACAAGTAATGCCGCCACAACTTAAGCACAAACATCACCGCTGCAAGCTCTAGGTCGTGAGTAGGGTAGTTCTTCTCATGAGCCTTCAATTGTCTAGAAGCATAGGCAATAACCTTCCTTTTCTGCATCAATATACCTCCCAAACCAACTCTGGAGGTATCATAATATATGGTGAAACCCACACCTTCCTCGGGCAAAGTTAACACAGGAGCAGAAATCAACAAAGCCTTGAGCTTTTAAAAGCTCGCCTCATACTCATCGGACCAATGAAAATCTACAGTCTGCTGAGTCAATCTAGTCAATGGCGCTGCAATGGTGGAGAAACCCTGCACAAACCGCCAATAGTATCCCGTTAACCCCATGAAACTCCGAATCTTAGAAGGAAAAGTAGGTCTCGTCCAACCCTTAACTGCCTCAATCTTGGCTGGATCAACCCGAACTCCCTCCTTGGACACCACATGTTCCAAGAAAGCCATAGACTCGAGCCAAAACTCACACTTAGAGAACTTGGCGTACAATATTTGCTCCCTCAAGGTCTAAAGTACCAATCTCAAATGACGGACGTGATCCCCCTCGGTCCGGGAATATATCAGAATGTCATCAATGAATACGATCATGAAGGAATCCAAGTACGGACAGAATACTCCGTTCATCCACTCCATAAATGTCGCAGGGGCGTTAGTCAACCCGAACGACATCACCAAGAACTCATAGTGGCCATAACGAGTCCAGAAAGCTATTTTAGGAATATCAAATGGCCTAATCTTCAACTGGTGATAGCTGGACCTCAAATCAATCTTAGAAAACAACGCCGCACCCTGAAGCTGATCAAATAAATCATCAATGCGGGGAAGAGAATACTTGTTCTTAACAGTTACCTTGTTCAACTATCTATAGTCAATGCACATCCTCATAGAGCCATATTTCTTCTTAACAAATAGAATCGATGCTCCTCAAGGTGACACGCTAGGGCGAATAAACCCCTTGCACAATAAGTCTTGTAACTGATCCTTCAACTCAGTCGGAGCCATACGATAAGGGGCAATAGAGATGAGCTTAGTGCCTGGCTCCAAGTCAATAGCAAAATCAATGCCACTATCTGGAAAAACACTAGGAAGATCAGTAGGGAACACATCAGCAAACTCCTGAACCACAGGAATGGACTCCATGGGAGGTGGCTCAACACTAGTATCCCGAATAAAGGCCAAATAGGACAAACACCCTCTATCAATCAATCTTTGGGCTCGGATGTAGGAGATCACCTTACTAGGGTAAAAACCACTAGTACCCTTCCACTTTACCCTCAGAACACCATGCATCGCTAGAGAGACAGTCTTAGCATGATAATCCAGAATCGCATGATAGGGAGAAAGCCAATTCATTCCCAAAATCACATCAAAATCTACCATCCCCATAATAATCAAGTCTACCCAAGTGTCATACCCAGCCAAAGAAATAGGACATGATCGATACACTCGATCCACTACTAAGGGCTCACCCACGGGTGTAGAAACATGCACAGGTACAAACTTACGATCACACTCAAACTCAGATGCAAAGTAGGTAGACACATAGGAGAAAGTAGACCCTGAATCAAATAATACAGAAGCATCTTGATGGCAGACTGGAACAATACATGTGATGACTACATCAGAAGACTCAGCCTCGGGTCTCCTCGGAAAAGCATAACACTGAGCCCCTCTACTACCACCAGTCAGAGCCGCAACACTACCTCCACACTAAGCCACAGCTCTACCACCTGACGCTCTACCACCCCTACCAGTTGGCTGACCCCTACACCGACCTCTAGCCGGAGGCACTGAATCTCTCTCTCGACCTGCAGAATAAGTACGCTGGGGCCCTGAATGAGTCTGAAGAGGACACTGTCACATCATATGGCCCGGATCCCCACAAGTATAACAAGACCTCGGAACAGTGATCTGCTGTGATAATCCAGATGAAGTACCACGGTCACCCTGGCCAAAACCATGCGATCCACAGGACACCTGTCCCCTCTAAGCCGCTGGCATGGAAGCATGTACCGGCCTCTGACGCTTGAAAGAAGCACCATCTCTCTGAGAACCCCTGCCTCCAGACGAGGCACCAAAAAATTGATCAATAAACCCTCTTGGAGTCTCCAAACTCCTCTCGAACCATCAACTCTGCCTCTTTGACGATACTCGCGATGGACTTGAAGGAAGCACCATCACGGGATAATCTGAACACATACGATCTGATGGAGAAAGTCAAACCCCTCACAAACTTGCGAACCTTCTCCTCCTCATCAGGAATCACAGACGTGGCATGACGAGACAGCTGACAAAAACGTGCCTCGTACTCCACTACCGACATGCTACCCTGAGTCAAACTCTCAAACCTCAGCCTGATCTTCTCACACACACTCCAAGGGATGAAACGATCATGAAAAGCACTAGCGAAAGCGTCCCACTCAACCGGAGGAGACTCCACAGGCAGGGACTCCGCCCAAGACCTCCACCACTCCCTCGCTGGCCCACGGAGCTGGAGAGCAACAAAACAAACACCCCTAACATCCACCATTCTCACTGCCCAAAGCATCTCGCGGCACAAGGTCAGAAACTCATAAGCATCCTCACTTTTACCACCCTGAAACAGGGGTGGTCTCATCTTCTGAAACCTCTCATAACACTTCTGATCCTCCACCGTCAGAACTACATCCTGATCATCCTGTGCACCTACAGTTGCCACGGGAACCAACGGTGGCTGACCCACCAGATCCTAAACAACCGGACCCTGATACTGGTCCAGTGTCTGTGCCCCTGCTCTGGTCTGTGAACCCTGAGGCGTGCCTGCAGCACTCTGAGTAAAACTCTCTATCACTCCCAACATCCTCAATAAGGTCTCCTCAAAGAACGGTGCTGAGAATCCTTGAGGGACCTGACCCTGGCCTACCTCAATCTGTGGCTTTAGAGAAGCCTCTCGACCACGACCTCTAGCAGGTACCGCTCCCCAGCCACGACCTCTACCACGTGCTGCACCACCAGCACGGCCTCCCACTCGGGGCCTACCCCGACCTCTGACTGGGGCCTCAACTACTGCCTCGGGGACTGCCTCCCCTCCAACGCTCGAAACTAAAGCTCTGGTCCTCGACATCTGCCAAAACAACAAGCGACACTCAGCAAAAGCGATAGAACCACGTACGATAAGAGAGAATGAATGAAAGAAGTTTCTTAAAAGTCTTCATAGCCTCTCGAAGATAAGTACGGACGTCTCCGTACTGATCCGTGAGACTTTTCTTAGACTTGGCTTGTACACATGAGACCTATGAAACATGGGCTCTGATACCATTTGTCACGACCCAAAATCGAGTGTGATGGCACTTGTCCTATCCCACCAGGACAAGTCAGCCTAAAACCCAACAAGCGGAAGAAAACAACAGAATAACAAAAGAAAGAGCTAAAAGCAGAAAACTACATCTATAAAACCAACCCAAGACTGGTTGTCACATGTACAAGCCTCTATTACAGAATTTGAACGAAAAACTTTAAGTCTCAATGTATGTATCTCAAATAGAACAAACATAAGTAAACGTGTCAAGAGAGTTCGCCAACATCAAATAGCTACCTCTCAAGTATCCTTAAAAGCCTCGGAGAAGGAAGAAGGGAGAACTAGCTCACGGTCCGGGCTCGAAACCTACACAAGTGTAGAAGCAAGGGTGAGTACCAAACAACACGGTACCCAACAAATCAACTAATAAAACGAAGCAAATCTAAAAGAATCACGAAACCCTGACGTCCAACCGAACCTCCAACAACTACAACCTGCACAGAAACTCAACCCAACCTAACAGATTTCCAATCCACAGTTCAAATATTACAAGTCAACAACAGTTCAGCAACAGTTCAACAAGAAGCTCAATCCAGTTTCAACAAGTAAGTCTCTAAGTGATGAAGTACCACATAGTATCACAAAAGCAAGGATCAGACAATACAATGCGATGCAATGCCAAGTATAGAATGCATGTCTCCTACGATACACAACTGCTGAATCTCAGACCGGTACCCATGGGGGCCACATATGGACCATGTATTCGCCGGAACCATTTTCCATCGACATAAATCATCACTGGCCACACATGGACCACATATCCGCTAAAACCATTTCCCATCGACATAAATCATCAAGTGTCTCATCATAGTGTTTTCAGAACCAATGCACACAAGCATGTTCACACAAATAATGAGAATGAATGATAGTGTTCACAATCACAACGCAATTCATGTCAATGCAAATCACATCACACTATCAACAATATATCAATAACAACAGTCAAAATCTCAATATCCACAACATATCAATGATGTCAATTGCCTAGTTTCCATTTCTCAACTCATTTCATCACAAGTAGGATCAATCGCTACCAAGATGTTCTCAAGTCTAGTCCCAAATCAACAATGAGCAAAAGACATATTCAACACGTTCATAATCACATCGAGACTATCATAGCAATGCATCAAACTTATAACAATATCAAGTCAATGGCCCAATCACACGTTGTCCTATCACATTAGCATACAAGCCATTTTATTAACCCCGCCGGTCATTAATTAGATTGATTCATGCAAGAACTCACCCAACACCTACATCCCATTACTCCCCAACACAATCAAGTAAGGAAGTCGAAATTCTAAAAGATTTACAAGGTTTTAAGAGTTCACTTGTTTTAATTAAATCGAAATCAATCAACAATCGAAGTTTTTCCCTTTCGTAAGCAATCCGAAGAAACACAATCTATTCAAATATTGAAACCCAATCACAATTCGGGTCTATCAATGCCAAGAACACGAAATTCGGAAAGAAAAGGCAAAACAACCCAAAAATCCAATTTCAAAAACAGGGTTTGAATTCGGGATTTCTTTCATAAAAACCATCCTTAATACCATATGAGTTCAATGGTGAAAACCCCATTTGAAAAGGAAGCTCAAAACAGCCCTCCATTCCCATTTGACCAAATTTTCGGAGTTCTTCCAAAATCACCAAAAACACATTTGAAAATCCCAAATTCCAATTCAAAATCATGTTTAAAGCATTGGGTAATCAAGGCTAAGGGTTAAAATCACTTACCCACACTGATTCCCATGAATAATCCCTTCAAGAATCGCCCAAGAGAGCTCCAAAATAATGAAAATGGGCAAATTCCCGACTTTACACTGTTCAGGTCAAAAATGACCTCCGCGAATGCAGCTAACTTAGACTGCGAATGCGGAGACCACCAAAACCGAACTCTGCGAATACGGAGACCAACAATACTATACTCCACGAACGCGGGAGTCCCTCTGCGAACACGGAGACCAAATCACGACCTGGAAGACTAACACTCCGCGAACGCGGGAGTCCCTCCTCAATCGCGGAGAACAGAACCCCGACCCTCTGCGAATGTGGACTCTACTCCGCGAACACGGAGATCACGAACCTTTCCCTCCGTGAACGCGGAGGCCAAAATAGCTGGCACCAGATAGCAGCAAAATCAACAAATTCACAAGTCTCCGAAAGGACCCTCGGGATTCGTTCGGAACTCCGTGCACACAAACCAGATATGCAACCCTACTAATTTCGACGTTCCAGACTCAATGGAACCATCGGAATTTGGATTCGAGGTCTCCTTGACCAGGAACCCGATAAAACACAACAAAACTAACTCAAGCCTCAACGACTCAAAACGAGCCGGGACCTCTAAAAACTCAACCAAGGCCACCACTAGGCCTAAAATCATCCTCCGAATCCAACGGAGTTGTCGGAATCAACATCCGAACATCGAATCTCCGAATGTTAACCAAAGTCAATCCATTGATCAAAATCCCATAATTTTCCAACTTAAGACTTCAATTCCACGAAACAGCCCCAAAACTGACCTCGTCAACTCTCCCAGGCCGAAATCCACATTTCGGAACTGATGGAATCGACGAAATTCCCATTCGAGTCCCAAAACTCTGAATGACCTCAAAAACCACTAATTGCCAACTTAAGCCTTTAAAATCAAAACTTTTCAAAATCTTCATTTTTAACACAACTTTCACAAAACCAAACTTGGAAATATTTCAAAAGTGACTCGGGGCAACTCACGGGAGTGGAAAAACGGTCATTTTCTAAAAATTACCAAAAATGACCTTCAGGGTCATTACAATTAAGAAAATAACTCTGATTTAAATTTAAAAATACCTTTAGATGAAAGGAGAGAGGTTTTTTATCTCCAACAATAACAATGACGAGATGGGGAGAGGAGACAGACCGATAGACAAACAGACAGACAGATCGATAGATAGATAGATAGATAGAGAGAGAGAGAGAGAGAGAGAGAGAGAGAGAGATGTGAAATAAGACAAGGGGGGAAGAAATAAGGGTTGAATAGATTAAAGAGGGGAAATATTACCTTTGACAAATACACTTCATCAATTATTTTTCATTTTCACGCGCTCAAGACAAGTGAAAGACACGATATGTGCCAAGTTAGTCGGGTGTATTTGACAGACACCATTTATGTGGGGTTTAGTAGGAAAAAGGCCTTATTGAAATGTCTAAATAAAAAAAAGTGTGCAAATTCAGGAGAGCGCTTATATATTAAGCCTATATACACACACATAATGTATAATTAGATATATAATGATAGAGAAGGATTTAAAATCTTTGCCTTCAAATCATCGCTAAGAAAAAGATCTCAAAAATATAAATTTGTTTTAAATTCATTCAAGAAAAGTCCGACAACAATTAGAAAGATATTCTTTAATGTATATAAAAAAATGGGTATTGATAGGCATTTTGCTTATATATTCATTATATATACACACGTTGTGTTAAATAATGTAAAAGAAAAAGATATATAAATTTTAGATATGAATTTTTATTGGACTATGGAAACTGCAAACTATTTATTTGAGTCTTACATTTGCATAAGAATACCCTTAACTTTCAGCACCTCCTAACATTCATGTTTGATTTTTATTACTCATCTAACCCCAACTTAGATTAGCATTTTAATTGTTAAACACCTAAAATTTTGATCTATTGAAATTTTACTTTCTGAGCTACTATTATAAAAGGGAAAATTAGCAAACTAGTCATAATTCCTAACATAATTAGCTAAAACATTTCTTTAAATTAATTATTAATAATGTCATTATGTCATTATTTTAGCAAATATATTGTATCCTAATACAATTAATTTACTATCCTTTTATTTCTCAAATTAGGCCCGCATTTTCCTATTTTTACTCCATTACACGGTTAAAAGTAAAAAAATAAAATCTCACATTACAATTTTCTATCTCTAGGTTTTACCCCAAATCTCTATACACTCTCTCTTTCTCTATCCTTTCCACTAGATTTTACCTCAAATCTCTCCACTATCTTTAAGAAATAACCAAACAATACTTTATTTATGTATTCATTACATATGTATTCATCCTAATTGCATCTTTAAAACAAATTTTGTATTTTTTTTTTCGTATTCAAAACAACCAGCTACAAAATAATTGAATTACCATTCATTCATACCAATTCCTTTAATGGATACAAAATCAAAACAGAATGTGTATTTATATTTTAGATAGTATTCACTCTTAATTCTAAATAACCAAACTATACTTCATTTATGTATTCATTATATAGGTAACCATAATAATTGCATCTTCCAAACAGATTTTGTATCTTTTTTGCCGAAATCGAAACAACCGGCTACAAAATAATTGAATTACTATTCATTCATACCAATTCATTTAATGGATACAAAATGCAAAACAGAATGTGTATTTATATTTTAGATCGTATTCACTCTTAATTCCAAATAACAAAGTATACTTTATTTATATATTCATTATATAGGTATTCATACTAGCTAATAGCTTCTTTAAAACAGATTTTGTATCTTTTTTGTCGAATTCGAAACAACCAGCTACAAAATAATTGAATTACTATTCATTCATACCAATTGATACAAAATCATATATAAATACAAAAACTAAAGAAGAAACTGCAAATCACAAATATATTTCTTCCACAAAATAGTAGTTCGTAATCATACTTACTTTGTATTAAAAACAAATTAAGATGCAAGAACGTCAAATATGTAGACAGATCCGATGACAACAATCATTCAAAAAACAATAATCGACATAAAAAAAATACCTGGCCGTTTTTGTGTCTTCTCCGATAATCTTGAGCTTTATAACAAATTGATAGAATTCAGTTTGAAAAACCACCGATTTATTCAGAATTTAATTATACAACGAAAATTGACTCAAATAAACGAAAACTCAACAACAATTTCAATGTGGTTATTCGAAAATTGAAGTTGGAATTATGCAGAAAAATGGTGAAAGGTTTTGAAAGAATTAGAGAGAGGCTGCACTTCATATTTTCCCAATTGTAACTGATTAGAGATTTAAGCATTTTTTCCTTTTTTGAAATATTTTCTCCCATAATTTTCTCCATTCTGGTATTAAAGATTTTTATTCTTTCAAATTAAAAAAATTAAATAAATACAAAAACCAACCTTATAGCATCTAAAATAATGACATTTTAGATAAATATTGAAAGTGTTGCCATGGGGTCCTATTAGATGCTAAAATAATGTTGTTTTGAAAATTTTCCCTAAATAAAATTCACATTTGTTGGAATCTATTCTACCAAAACAGTGTTACTAAATTGGCACTTAATTTTCCAATTTTCTAATACACAGAACATGAATTTCAATTTTTTCAAAATATAAAATCTAATTTTGTTTAGAAATAATTTAGATTCTTGCTGATAATGGAAATAATGTGTAATCTACTGTAAAAATTTGAGCCATAATTTATTAAAATAATGTTCAACTTTCATTAAATTTATCATGAACGTAATACATCGAATTTCAGAAGAAAAGAGGGAAAAATAGATAATATAAATATTGAGGGTTTCTAGTGAAATAACTTTGCTTTCAAAGATAAATGTTTCCTCATATATTTGAAGGAAGAAGTGTATGAAGTCTTAACAAAAGATGCAAAGAAGAATGAGTCAAAATTTGTGTCAATATTAAAATCAACTACGTTATCTTGAAGTTTTCAGCTCAACCAATTGATAAAATTTAACCGATCGTGTGTTGCATAAGATTCGGGCATTTTTACATTGCCGTTCAAACAGTGGCAGAATTAGAAATTTTGATGAATGGTGTTCGAGTGACTATCCAGAGCTATATGAGGCTACGCCGACTGAGTGCAAATTTGCGTCGTATTTCCTAAAGCAAGTTGTTTGCTAAATTGCACATAATTATTTTGTCTACATAACTATTTATAGAGTTGCAAACTAAAATTCAAGCACTACTACTTTACTTTAAAAATCATGTTCTTGCACCTTCGTATGAGTCAATTCACTTAACTTACTTTATTTAGGTATGCAACTAATTAGTTTGAATAAAATGTAGAAACATACGAAATCGTACACTTACGCAACACCATCAGCCAAACATTGTAACTTTGTCGTATTATTCAAGGATAATAGTGAAGTGATATAATTTATTTTTTTTTGGTTAACAAAATATTATATTAATAGTTAATATGCATTATTACATAGTAGTGACAAGATCTGTTTGCCGGATATCACGGTTTTGGGGAGGGGCAATACTAATACTATTACAATTATACAAAGAAATTCCCCTTAAAATTGACTTATAAGTTCCTTTACAAGCAAGGAAAATTCTTTAGCTTTCAAAGGATCAACAACCTCCGACCCATGATAAAATCCTTGAGTGAAACTACCCTCTACTTGAACGCCCAATTCTTTCAACACCCTTACTAGGTCAACTTGACGGTCAATTAGAGGATCGCCATCACAGCCAGTCACCAACATCTTCCACCCCAATAATTTTATTTGATCAAATAGGTTTGGGTTTGACTCAATCCCCACCATTGGATTTGAATACTCATGATCGCGATCAGCACCTTCAGGCAATCCTAGGTCCCACATGATATCACTTACAATTGGGGGTAACATGTTATCATTAACCAATCTTACTTCTGATTGTGTCCTCTCATTTCCACCAAAGAAAGGCTGATTCAAGATTAGCCCCTTGATTTCCAAAGGCTTGAGGTTGTCCCAACTCGCCGCAGCGCGTAGGCCCACGTGGTACACTACGTTGCCACCAGCACTCGTACCCATAAGGAAGCATTTGGAGAAATCAGCGTGGTTGGATAATAGCTCGTCGGGTTTGTTCTTGATCCAATGCAATGCTTCCATACAATCATCGTATGCTGCTGGAAGTCTATGCTCGGGGGCTTGACGATACTCAATTGATACAACAACGGCAGGAATTTCACTAGCAATTGACGCATACAATCCTTGAAAGATAGGTGTATCTACAGTTGCCACTATGAATCCTCCCCCGTGAAAATAGATTACAAGAGGAAGTTTAGGAGTACTGGTGGTGGAATGGAGAAGTTCACGAGGGAGGATAATACGTGCCCATGTGTTCTTTGAGGAGTTGATAGTAATATCTTTGGTGAAGACTAGATGGGAAAGATCATTAGATGGGTCTATCAGGACAGTAGGTACTTGTAGACGTGTTATAGAGCCATCAGAATTACGAACCATGCCCAAACAGCCATAGGGATCAACATTAGGATCAATTGGCATAGTTTCATGAGTTTGATCAGACATGGTTGTAATAGTGTTTAGAGATGAAGATTGTGAATGTTATGATCAACTCTTGAAATAAAGAGTAGCGTATTATAGTTGGCAAGTCAACTCTTTGGTTTTCGTTAAGAAAAGTTAAATAAAAGTCCTAACTGACTATAGAACTACAAATATATCATCAATTTCAAAGATGACAGCTCGTCCAATTTAATTAAAATATTTCCTCAAGTTCATATTATAAGTGGATAGCTAAGATTTTGTTCATAGTTTAAAACAAGTGAATTTTTCAAATTTCAAGAAAATTATTGAGATTTTTTTACCCATATTTACTCTTTTTTGTAATGAGATTCTTAACTACTTTATATTTTCTGAAATATAGCCTTCAACTTTTATCCTAATATTTTTTTACTATAATATATTCAATAATTCACTTAATATACGGAGCAGAGGGAGTACTAGAAAGTGTCCATATTCGTGCAATCAACTTCTAAGATGACAGCTATTACTTAGAAGCAGTCAAAATAGTATTGGTAGACCATGAAAATGAATAGTAGCTGCCATGTTTGAAACTTACAAATTCATGACATAATCGACTGCATCAGCATCTTCATCCATCAATGATATGGACATATGGTACGCAATGTTACCCTTATTTTCTTCCCTTTTCCATTTTACTTGAAAGAAAACTAAAGCGACTATATAGTGATAGAGTCAGAAATTCAGGAATTAATATTTATTAATAGTAGTTTTTTTTTAAAAAGTGGGTGCACCAAAAATTTTAAAATCAAACTACACAATATTTATATTTGACTTTTTCATAGGACCTGTTTTGGTCACAAATATATTTGGAAAAAACTTGAAAAAATTTGGGAAGTGGTGTTTGGCTTCACAACTTGTCAAATATATTTGAAAAACATCCCAAGTTCTTAAATACTAGAAAAATTAGTATTTGGGCCAAGTTCTAGTATTTGAAAATTTTTAAAAATTTAAAAATTACCCCTAACTTTTATATTTTATAAAAGACACTCATCATTTATTAATTCCAACTAATATTTATCTACCTTCTTCAGAAAATTTTGAGTTATAATTTGAGTGACAAAATTGAGAAAAAAGAACAATTTGTTTTTAATGAGTTATAATTCCAACTGAATCATTGACAAGTTTGAGTATGCGATTAATGTATTACTCTTGCCCATATTGTTATTTTGTTATTGTTGATTGTTATCAATTATATTATAAGATTATTTTTTAACGAAACATGTTCATTATAAAATGATAATACAAACTTATGGATATTTTAAAGGCTTAAGTCATCTGCGGCCCCTTAAAGTTGTTCGCATAATTCACTTAGACACCTCAACTAGGGGTTGTACCTATTGAACACCTCTACCCTTCAAAACATGTACCTATTAAATACTTTTTGATGATATGACATTTTAAGTGTAATACACATCTACAAACGCGCGTAAAGCCAGAAAAATCTTATTGCAGACCAATCAAAAATGGACATATCAAAATAAGAAAAATCATAATATGAACATAATTTTTTTTTAAAAAAAACGTAGGTAGTTGTATTCCTTAATTGGACTTTTCAATTCAACATTACCTATAACCCTCATCAGCCATTTATTCCCCACCATCCCTTGATACACCCCTTTCCCAAATAGTCCTTCATTCTTTCTTTCTTTCTAGCATCATTCCGCCATTATCAATATCATCGTTGTTGTTATCTTAAATAATAACCAGTCAAAACACAAAAATCAAAAGAGTTTAGTGATAAAGATCTTCATTCGAGTTGTAGAAGAGAATTTAATCAAAAATAAAAATCAAATTGAGTAAAAAATAATTTCGGCGAAACTCTATTTTTTCAGACAAGACTAAAACGAATCTGAAATTACTTTTTTTGAAACATTAAAGAATTCAAAAATCCTAAAGAACTCACAACATAGAAGAAGAAATGACAACTACGATGTTTGAATCAGAATAAAGGAGAGGGGTAGGTGTGTGGGTGGAAAACAAATCTTATATAATTAAGAATTGGAAGGGAAAAAGGTGGAGTGAGGATAATTATCGGAGTGCACGTGATTTTAGCTGACGACGATTGTGTGTACGTCGGGGGTGGGTGGGGTGTTCTGGGCTTCTGGCAAAGAAGAAAAGGGAGAAGAAAGGTTTTTTCTTTTCTTTTCTTTTCTTTTTTGGCTGAAAATATAGCTTTTATTTTCTAATTTATCTTTTAATTGTTATTATGGGCCCAATACCACATGTCTTTTTTTCATTAGTTACTATGCCACGTCAGTCGTGAGTGTATGACACACAATCTCTATTTTTTTTGTTGATTGTCAAAAGTGTTCGATAGGTATTTTTTTTATTAATAAATGTGTTCAATTGGAACAAGCCTAAGATAAGGTGTCCAAGTGAAATATACGGACAACTTTAAGGGGCTGCAGATGACTTAAGCCTATTTTAAATAATTTTTAGAATTTATGGGTATAAATCATATTTTTTCAAATATTCTTGGAAAAAATTGTGGCCAAACACATAATAAAACTTCACCCAAAAATAACTTGTCGAGAATATCTGGAAATTTGTGGCCAAACGCTAGCTTAATGAATGAATGTTCTAGAAATTTTGAAATCAAACTACTTAATATTAGTAATTGACTTTTCTTAATGATTGTATACACCAAAAATTTTAAATCAGAATGAATAATATTTAGCTCTAATAAGAACATATTTAATTTAATATAAAATGAGCGACAAAGCGAAAAAAATAGAGAAGACAATTCAATCTAGATAGAAATCATTATAGGCTTTAAGCTTTCACCGGCCTTTGATGACAACACGACAATAATAGCAATAAGACATGAAGAACAAACTAGATTTTTTATAAATTTCTTTGTGGCGAATTTTCGCTTTGATTTTAAAAGAGTTGTAGAATTTCATATAAGTTTTATTTAATAAAACTTAATGAAAAGTAAAAGAAAGTTAATGACACGTCGATTGAGAAGCCAATTGATTGTTGATACTTTATCTTTGGAATAATTTCAGAGATCTCCCTTTAGGTTTTACTAACAATAATTTACTAGACATATTATCTTTAATTACTTTGGCTAACAAATTATCATCGCTCATTATGACCACGTCAAAGTTTCATTATCTCGAAGTTTGCTTTTAAATTCACAATATTGATCTCTCATATACATAGGAGTGACAGTTGTTCAACAACAACCTAAATACACATTCTTTCTTAAGCGACACATAATTAATAGACAATTGATTTCCATTCAACCAACTGAAATAAACATATAATTAAACAAATAGAAAAATTCAATGGCTTAATATATAAAAACATAACACAAAATTTATCCTACAAAAAATTTCATCAGAACTCTATATAGAAAATTAGCTACTCATAAAAGTATGTAAAAACACAATACAAAAATTCATAACTAACACTGAAAAATAGGATGAGAAAAAGAAAAACTCGTTATAGAATCTTTCCTTTTATTTCATGATGGCTCATCGCTCTCTCCTTTAGTTGAATTCCTCCTTAAGTTAAAAATTGTCTTTTAAAATGTGTTTATGAACTATTTATAGGTATGAAAAAAATATCAAATAAAATAATCAAGTCTAAAATAAGTTGATATAAAAAAATCAAAAATTGATTTAACTGGCGTGACACAGCTCGATTAACCTGTCTCCTCGCGCATGACAATAATTCTAGTAGATTCAATTCTCTCTGCTCTGCTGCAATCCCCTTTTTCAATTATGTATGATAATTAATTGCCCCTCTTAGCTCGTTAATTTGCTCCTCGCAATAACTTATTCAATAATTTTTAATACAAACATGTCGATATTTTTCTTCTACTTTTTATATGAGTACTATGTTCTTGAATTTCAAACTCTATCTAAATCATTTACTTGCACTTTTAGTCTGACTGCAAATTTCAAAATATCTGTTTCATCTCAAAACATATTTTTTAGCTCAGGGACAAGTCCTACATAACAAAACACGCATAATGAGCATAGAATATTATAATACTTACTCAAACAATAATTAAAATTGTTAAAATGTGAAGCAAATAAAAGCTAAAATATATGTATTTTTGGCCTAACATCAAGCACCAATTGACATATCATGTAGTTGAATTTGTGGTACAGTTAACTAGTTTATCTGGATGGATTTAAGCGATCGTGTTAATGAATTGAAAATCAAGTTGTTGAGCCAGTTCAATTACAAGGTATAAAAGACGTGTATGAAGTCATACCTTATGGGAAAGAATTTGTGGGATGTTGTTAATTAGAGTAACACAAATCCTCCAGACGGTGGATCGAAAAATAGTAGTGCATGCATACAAGAAATAGAAGCAGGTTAATGCAAAAGCAGAGTTCATCCAAAAGAGGTCAATCTTCTTCAATTTATTTGATCATATTATAAGGTGTAAATCACCTAATAAAATATGGAGAACCTTCGATCTTGTTAAACAAGAAGAATGAAGCTCGGCTACAAATTTTGGAGAATGAATTGACTAACACCATTCAAGATAATCTTTTTATTACCGAATACTTTTTGAAGATTAAGAACATACGATATTTTTATTGAATTCGGATGAGCCTATCTCCGAAGCACAAAGGAAAAGAATTGTCATTCATGGTTTGAAATCTAAATATATTTCATTTATGACGTCGTTTCAAGGATGGGATCAACAACCATCCTTGGAGAAATTTGAAAATTTGTTATCTTCATAAGAGTTACTAACCAAATAGTTGGATGGTGTATTTGCCAAAAAAGGAAGGAAAATGCTCTTGTGGCCGACAAGAGGAACTTTAAAAGAAAAGCAAGAGATATATCACACTCAATCCTCAAGTGGTTCAAGCTCTCCTAGAAAGGTAATAAATCTCTCAAATGTTACCATTGTGATAGAATATGACACATAAAAAGATATTGTCGCGTTAAGGAGAGCAATATGGCTCAAACTAAGAGAACTATTATTGAAGAAGAAGAAGATTGAGGAAGGTGCTTACTAATTGAGACTCGAGCTATAGATGATATGGCTTCCATAATTTTTTTATGGAGATTGGATCATCGATTCAAGATATAACACAGTCGATCACATGGAGAAACAAGGCACCAATGTCATCAATAAGAAGTAAGAAAATTTTGAAGATGTTTAAACTTGTGACATGGTAACTGCTATCAAGGAAATCAAAAAAGTAGATCCTAAATTTGACAATAAAAGTCTAGACGTAAAGGGTGTTCAAGTAGAACATCAAGAGACAGTGTCTGAAATTATACATGCCAATGGTGATCATCTTGAAGTAAGCATTGAGGGAGATGCAACGAAAATTGAATTCTTTGGTCAATCATCTGACATATCAAGGTCAATTATTGATTTAGAGCAAACACTAAAAGCAAAGGGAGAAGATGAAGAAGGTGATCTTTGTCACGACCTAAAGTACCCCCTAGACGTGACATGGCGTATAAGACCCCGAAAGGCCCCATACACGCCACTCAGCATACATCATACAAGATAATAGTAGTTTAAAAGACAGTTTACATATCAAAAGAGTTTGACAAAATAGCGAAAGTCTAACATAGTCTCAAAGCCATCTAATATATCGATGGAATGAAATGTCGGGACGTAACCCATACAAGTTCAAAGGTAAAAAAAGACATAAAACTATAAACGTGGCATTGCCCTCGAAGTATGAGGACTCACTAAGTCTTCTTTAATCACAAGTACAACGATCTAGCCATGAGTGGATGGAGAGGAGTCATCACGCCCTACATTAGAAAAAAAATGTAGGCAAGAGTATGCGTTAGTACATAGAATGTACCAAGTATGAGGAGAATGCAATAGAACATGAGGTATGATCTTAAGGGGACATAATCGAAAAGATGAAATGCATGACCAAGTTAAAACGTAGTAAAATCATTTAAGGAGATTCGTAAAACATGAACATGGTCATTGCAATTATAAATCATAAAGAAAGCTTCTTAAAACATTGTAATTATCTTAGTTCATTTTGTGGGAAGTTTACCATTAACCGACATAGACCATGTGAGCTATAACATGGAATCCGGTGTCCTCCCCACACCGAAAAGACATTATCCTACTTGCCAAGGTAAGGACCATGAACTTCTAGCTTAAGTGGATCCACTAGCTAATGTCTATCTTAGACAATCATCCTATGGTGGCACATAGTTTATGGGACATGGGTAATCGCCGCTAGTTCGCTCGGTGCTAAGTAAAAATCTCATGGAATTAGTCATTAATCATATTTATCTCTTTATACATGGAAAGGTACAACTATAGTTATCAATCCAAGATAAATTTCATTTTTATAGACGTTTCATCTTCAATGGACTAGTCCAAGCTTACTTCATTTAGAATAGCTCCTTAGACCATGCGTGAGAAAACCTTTCACCATCCATGATATTTTCATAATAGCTTTATAAGGCTCATAGTCATTAACTTCACACTAGAAGTGCCATACTACTAATGGAAATAGTTTTAAAAGCATGATCTATAATCATTGATGGCATAACCGGCTACCATACTAATCAAGACCTAATTTCAAAAAATAGCCCAAAAGCATTGATGGAAAATCTAGATGACATTCATGTCATATGGCCAAGCTTCATAGAACATATAGATACCTTCATCCATAATCTTACTTGAGTCATAAACAGTGTTTTCATGAAAACATGCATAATTTCTTAAAACATATTCATAAATTCAAGCTTCTTCATAAATTCATGTAAATTAGGGTTCATAGTCAAAATTCATAGATGTCATGGGTTCACATGGAATTAGTTTGAAAGCATGTAATTAAGTCTAAAACATCAAAATAAGATCAAAGTCAATCAATTGAATCCATACAAATATAACCCATGAAGAGTTGAATCAAAACCTAATCAATTTTGGAAAATTGAATTGGAGAATTTGGAGAAAACCTTGGGGAATCAATGGGTGAATTGAATCCATTGATGAACTCCCTACATACCTTGATTGAAGCCCTAAGCAATGATAAAGAAAGGAGACTTGATCTTGAAGAACCCTAGCTTCTTGTTCTTCCTTGATTCAAGAGAGAAGATTTTTTTTGAGAGGATGAATTTGGTCAAGTTTAGAGAATTTAGGAGAATGAGTTGAGAATGGGTAATTTGAGGGTTAAAAACCTTTATATAGGGCTTAGGGTAGAAGGCAAAACGACGTGGTATAGGGTTAAAATGATTTGGGAAAAGACTAAAAAGCCCTTAAAAATAATTGTCGGACTCTGACCTACGATTGGGACCTACGGTCCATAGGTCCAACTACGGACCGCCCTGGTCAATTGTAGGTCAGATCTAGAAGCTAGGAAATTAGGCCTCCAAACGACAGATCCCATGTACAGTTTGTAGGTCTACTTACGGAACGCACATACCAACCGAAAGTCACCTCTTGAGCTTCAAAATTTTCACTAAGTCTGGGACTCTCCTACGAGACCCATATACGACTCGTACATCGAATGAAGGACCGTCCCGTTGAACCATCAAAAGGGTTTTGAGACTTGATTTTTGAAAAACAATCTCCCCTCTACCTACGACTGCCACCTACGATCCGTAAATGCTCCTACCAACCGTAGGTGGAAGTCATAGGTCATGCTTGTAACCTAAAAAATTATTTTCCTTCTTTTCTGAATCTGAGGTGTTACAATATCTCCCTCTTGGGAACATTCATCCTTGAATGGGACTCAAACTAGCATGAAAAGAATATGAGAGAAACTAACAACCCAAAATGAATACAACTTCGTCAAAATGCACATAACCAAGGAGGAACCTCGACTCCTAGCTAAAACATATTTAAGACATCATTTCATAAAGCATCCATGCAAATCATATTCAAATGCACATAATCATGAAGAAATCAATTAAAGCTAGATCAAAATCTCAAAACAAGTTTTCATGAGCATGCATGCATGAGGAAACATGAGAATGACTAGGACACATAAATCATAAAGATTGAACCATAAAGGGATAAGGCCTCAAGCTAGACTCGAAGATGGAAGGAAAGAAATAGGGATACTAAGACATCACATCGCCTTCGAACTTTCACGTACCAACCCAAATCAAGGAACCTTTTCGACAATTTAAATAGTCCCACACACACCAATTATGAAACACCCTATCTCCCCCTTGGGAGCAAACCTCTCTAGTCCTTTCGAATCCATCTCCCTCAATCCAAACACAGTACCAAAGCCTTACCAACCACGGAACTATTGATACAAGTAAACACTTAAGAAGTTTCCATAAGGATTTCAAGAAATACTCCAAACACAATCACCATACATGGAGTCTTATCATAGCCAATGAAACAGTCAATATCAAGCAATGCATAACCACAAGCTAAAAGACCATAACTTACTAATTATCGCATCCGGGGAACCCTCATGATCTTGTTGAGTCTGAAGTGCATAAAACCTATCTTGCTTCGGGGCACTTAAACCAGAACCACTAGGTTGAACTTGCCTACCTTCCCTTCCCTTAGCAGTAAGAAATGGGTAATCTCTTATCTTGTGACCACTCTTTCCACAACCAAAACATGCATTAGAACCGGCTAGACACTCACCTTTATGTATTCTTCCACACTTCCGACACTCAGACCACATTTGCTCACTAGAACCCTTAGCTTGAGAACTATTACCTCCACCGGACCTTGAATGTGAAGAATCACCATCATCCCTTCTTGCCCTCTTCAAATCCCCAGTTTTCTCCTTAAACTTTTCTTCTTCTATTTATTGTGCATGAACCATCAAATGGGAGACATCCATCTCCCTAACAAGCATGGCGGTTAGGCATTCTTTGACCACCAAGTCGGAAGCACCCGACACAAATTTACTCATCCTTGCCCTTAGATCGGCAACCATAGTTGGAGCATACTTGGACAATTGCGTGAATTTCAAAGCATACTATTTCACACTCATATCCCTTTGACGAAGGTTAATGAACTCAAAAACTTTTGCCTCTCTTATCTCAAAAGGAAAGAACCTATCAAGGAAAGCAACCTTAAATTTCTCCTAAGCAAGAGGACACGCATCAACTGCCCTCTCACTTTTCCATTGTTCAAACCAAACATGAGCAACACCTTTAAGTTTATAAGCGACCAATTCCGCCTTTTCCACCGGCGTCACTCCCATGATCATTAACACCTTATACACCTCATTAATGAACTCCTGAGGATCTTCCTCAACCTTGTAACCATGAAACTCCAGAGGATTCATCCTAGTAAAGTCCTTCACCCTTGTTGCCACCGTACCCACCCTTGGGTTCACGGGAGCAACAACCTCCCTATTTGCTTGAATCGTCATAGCTTGGGCCAATGCGTGAAATGCCGCTCGAAACTTATCATTAGTCACTTCCTCGGCCAAAGGGTTGATCGATACTTGAGGAACCTCTTGTCTCACATTTTCATGAACATTTCTTCTCACGGGATTCCTTCGTAGTGGCATATTCTGAAAACCACAAACAGGGGTTAGGAGAGGAAGACTTTTATAGAGATAAACTCTATGGCACGAATTTAGAGTAATGAAAGAAGTGAAATTTCCTAAACATCTTCTAGCCTCCTATTCATAAATGTGGTGTGCTTCACACTCATGAACAAGACTCTACTCGACGTGGCTTATGAGGCACCCTAGGACCATTCTAAACCTTGTGCTTTGAATACCAAGTTTGGCACGACCTAAAGTACCCCCTAGACGTGATATGGTGTATAAGACCCCGAAAGGCCCCATACAAGCCACTTAGCATACATCATACAAGATAATAGTAGTTTAAAAGACAATTTTCATATCAAAAGAGTTTGACAAAATAATGGAAGTCTAACATAGTCTCAAAGCCATCTAATACTTCAATGGAATAAAATGTTGGGACGTAACCCATACAAGTTCAAAGGTAAAAAAATACATAAAGCTATAAACGTGGCATTGCCCTCAAGTATGATGACTCATCAAGTCGTCTTTAATCACAAGTACAACGATCTAGCCATGAGTGGATGGAGAGGAGTCGTCACGCCCTACATTAGTGAAACAATATAGGCAAGAGTATATATTAGTACATAGAATGTACCAAGTATGAGGGGAATGCAATAAAACATGGGGCATGATCTTAATGGGACATAATTGAAAACATGAACATGGTCATTGCAATTATAAATCATAAAGAAAGCTTCGTAAAACATTGTAATTATCTTAGTTCATTTTGTGGGAAATTTACCATTAACCGACATAGACCAGGTGAGCTATAACATGGAATCTGGTGTCCTCTCTACACCGAAAAGGGTTTGTCCTACTTGCCAAGGTAAGGACCATGAACTTCTAGCTTAAGTGGATCAACTTGCTAATGTCTATCTTAGACAATTATCCTATGGTGGCACATAGTTTATGGGAGATGGGTAATCGCCGCTAGTCCGCTCGGTGCCAAGTAAAAATCCCACAGAATTAGTCATTAATCATATTTATATCTTTATCCATGGAAAGGTACAACTAGAGTTACCAATCCAAGCTAAAGTTCATTTTTATAGACATTTCATCTTCCATGGACTAGTCCAAGCTTACGTCATTTAGAATAGCTCCTTAGACCATGCGTGAGAAAACCTTTCACCATCTATGATCTTTTCATAATAGCTTTATAAGGCTCATAGTCATTAACTTCATACTAGAAGTGCCAAACTACTAATGAAAATAGTTTTAAAAGCATGATCTATGATCATTGATGGCAAAGCATTGATGGCAAATCAAGATGTCATTCATGTCATGTGGCCAAGCTTCATAGAACATATAGATACCTTCATCCATAAGCTTACTTGAGTCATAAACATTGTTTTCATGAAAACATGCATAATTTCTTAAAACATATTCGTAAATTCAAGCTTCTTCATAAATTCATGTAAATTAGGGTTCATAGTCAAAATCCATAGATCAATGCATGGGTTCACATATAATTAGTTGAAAAGCATGTAATTAAGTCTAAATCATCAAAATAAGATCAAAGTCAATCAATTGAATCCATACAAATATAACCCATGAAGAGTTGAATCAAAACCTAATCAATTTTGGAAATTTGAATTGGAGAATTTGGAGAAAACCTTGGGGACTCAATGGGTGAATTGAATCCAATGATGAACTCCCTACATACCTTTATTGAAGCCCTCAGCAATGATAAAGAAAGGAGACTTGAACTTGAAGAACCCTAGCTTCTTCTTCTTCCTTGATTCAAGAGAGAAGAATTGTTTTGGAGAGGATGAATTTGGTCAAGTTTAGAGAATTTAGGAGAATGAGTTGAGAATGGGTAATTTGGGGGTTAAAAACCTTTATGTATGGCTTAGGGTAGACGGCAAAACAACATAGTATAGGCTTAAAACGATTTGAGAAAAAACTAAAAAGCCCTTAAAAATAACTGTCGGACTCTGACCTACGGTTGGGACCTACAATCCGTAGGTGTAACTACGGACCATCCTGGTCAATCGTAGGTCAGATCCAGAATCTAGGAAATTAGGCCTTCAAACGACGGATCTCATGTACGGTTTGTAGGTCCACTTAAGGACCGTACATACCAACCGTAAGTCACCTCTTGAGCTTCAAACTTTTCACTAAGTCTGGGACTCTCCTACGAGACTTCACAAAAAATTATTTATCAAATTGTGACCGACTTAAATGAGAAGGCTTTAACTGATGAAAACTCATGTGTTATAAAGTTGTGTTAGAAGGAGCATGTTCTAAATTCTTGAACACAGGAGATCCAAACTTGCCCATCCTAGATATTTCTCTTGATAGTACTACTATCGGGAAGTTAAATGAAAGGAAAAGTCCAAAAACTCAGCAAGGACATAATTCACATGGACCATTCGATAACAAAAAATCTTCTTCATTTGAAGAAGCAAAAGGAGTTAGGAAAAAATCACTGAGAATTTCACCAAGGTGCGGTTCAAAAGCTTCGTTTGAATTTTTCCAAGAAGCATCCAGCAGTGCCTCACCGATTTAGAATCTAAACACAAAATCGTGATACTTAACAATTCTTAGGATAGTTTCCGAAAAATCACTTTAAGGGGGTAATGCGAAAAAAATAAAGTTGAGTTTTTGAAATATCATAGATTTTTCTAGTATAGTTTCTTGAATAGTCTACTATAGTAGCTAAAATAACTATTTTAAAGAAATATCTAGATATTCTAGAGTAGAAGATAAAGTTACTAGAATTTTCTTATAGATGTATCTAAGAAGTGTGTAGATATTCTAGAGAGTTAGATATTTGCATTAAATCATAGAATAGTCTAGATCTTGTAATATGTAGAACCATCCCCACACAAGTATAAATAGAGATGGCCTTAGTCATTGGTAATTAACCAAAAAATTCAAGAGTCTTCTTCCATAGTAAAATTCTCTACCAAAATTCTCATTCTCCTTTCTAGCTTCCTCTTCCTTAGTTGAATCTTTCGATCTTAGTTAACGATCTTGGGCTAACAGAAGATCTTCCAAGTTATACTTTTTTTTCTGCTATCTCTACATATATCATATATATTATTAAAAGTGGAAAGAATGTTAGGCAAAAGTTAGACTACTGTTTTATCCCTACATTAAATTAAAATATTACAAACTATTTAATAAGTAAATATTAAATAGTAAATCATCATATTAGTACATGAATAATAATAATTTATTTTCACTAACTCTCCGTTATGCAAATGTAATAACTCTCATTAATTATGTTCATTATGATTTTACTCCCACCTCTCATCCATGATCACAAATGGGTTAATGTCACATTCATAAAAATTCTTTTCATTCCTCAATCATATACTATAAATAGTGATATTTGACACAACATTATACACATTTAAATAATTTTAAAAAAAAAGAAAATCTCTATGCTCTTTTCTCTTGTCTTTTATTTGTTTTGTGTAGTGTTAATATTTCTTGTTTGTTGTCATTGTATAGCATTCTAATGTTTTGTTGTAAGAGCCTAAAATGTCCCTCAACTATTTGAATTCGTACAAAACTACCCTCCACCCACCTTTCGGCCCCAAAATACCCTTGACGTCAACCTTTTTGCTCAAAAATACCCTCGATGTTAACTTTGGCTCATATTTGCCATTATTTTTAACAGCTCCCTTAAAATAAAATTATTAAATATTTATTTATTATGTTGCCTAATATGATTGGTCCAAATTTAAATTCTTCTCAAATAAATAATAAAACTCATATTTTAAAAAAATTAATTTTTTTAAATAATAAAAACCACATATGATTCATATTTTGACCCGATACACGTGAAAATAATATCTAAAAAAAGTAATTTCACGATATCTTCCTATTGACATATTCTAAATCAACCCCCAATTTATTATAACCTAAATCATAAATGGCGATCCAACTAAAATTCATACTCGCCCTGACTGATTGTCCATCTAAAAAAATATTATTTTAATTAATATAAAATTTTCTATCAATTATCCAAATGTTTTGTTCACTTCCTCTTTTTATTCTTTTTAATCTATTATTCTTAATTAGGATATCCGGGACTCAAACTTGAAATGAACGTACATGTTCATATTCTTTTAATTTGTATATTATCATGGTGGGGTGGGGGTTGGGGTGGGAGAAATAATTGTTTTTATTCTTTATTTTGAATTTTGTGTACACACAAAAGAAAAATGAAGTATATGTACATGATTGCTTAATTAAATCATCTTTTATTAAACTAATTATTTCTATATGAATGTCATCGTTATTTTCCCCCTTTTTTCTCCCTTGTTTTGTCATAAATTGATTTTTTTTTTAAATGATGGACAAGATCCAAATAGAAAAAAAAATGGAGGAGAGAGGAAGTGAAGGAGGGGGGGGGGGGAGTGTAGAGAGTAAAGGGGTAACTTTTTTTTTTAATTTTTTATTTACTATGAAATTCAAAATCAAGTCAATCATATGAGCTCATATATTAAGTAATTTCAAATTATTTTAATGGAAAAGAGCCTAAAATGCCCTTAAACTATGAGATTTGGTACAATATTGCCCTCTATCCACCTTATGAGTATGAGCCGTTAGACATAAGGTTATTTTTGAGCCAAAAGATTGACGTCAGGGGTATTTGAGAGCCGAAAGGTGAATGGAAGTTAGTTTTTTACCAATTCAAATAGTTGAGAGGTATTTTTAAGCCCTTCTCCGTATTAAAAATTTACAATGGTTTGTTGATTTTTAATTTATATTAGGATGTTACTCAAAGGATAAATTTTATCAAAAGCGTTATACATTATATTTATGGGGAATTATGTTTATAATAGTGATACTAGAAAAGTTGTACAAAAATTTCAAAAATATGAATTTCGCTAATATCAAACTCAATTGTCTATAGTCTGCCATTCTTTTTCAATTCTTTTGTTTCATCATTTTTTACTTAGGAAAGCTATTGTATCGTCAAGTCTAAAACATAATGGGAAGTGAATACCTTAACTTTTTGTGTATTTAAGTTACTAATACAAAGTACAATAACATATTGTTAGAAAACGTATGCATAAGTTCTACGTATTTTTTGATATACAATATATGGGATATACGTTTTAGTCAACCGTGCTAAAAAACTACTCATATCATATATCATCATATATTACTAAAGGTAATGATATGCACATGACAAATTTTTTATTCTTCTTACTAGGATTTTAGAAGGCAAGTATAAAATTCTATATATAATACTGTCAATAGAAGTTTACAAAGTTTACACATATTATATATTAGCCATCATGTAGTATTTTAGTTTTTCTCATTCGAATATTGTATTTGTGTCACGATCCAAAATCGTGTGTGATGACACTTGTCCTATCCCACCAGGACAAGTCAACCTAAACCCAATAATACAGAAAGAAATAGCATGATTAAAGAAGAGAAGAAACAAGCAGAAGTCTTTCACTTAACAAAAACCAACCCAAGGCAGGTTGTCACATGTACAAGCCACTATTACCGAAGTTTAAAAGAAAGAAAAAGTCTCAAGGGTGAGTACCAAACAACACGGTACCCAGTCAATCAACTAATAAAATGAAGCAAATCTAATAGAATCACGAAACCCTGACTTCCAACCAAACCTCCGATAACTACAACCTGCACTGAAATTCAGCCCAACCTAACAGATTCCAATCCACAGTCCAAATAATACAAGCTAACAACAGCTCAGTAACATCAACGAAAGAACTTATTTCGGTATCAACATATTAATCTCAGAGTCACAAAGCATAAACATAACACCACAATAACAAGGACCAGACAATAGAATGCAATGCAATGACAAGTAGAGTAATACATGTCTGTTTTACGATACACATCCGTTGAATCTCAGACCGGAACCCATGGGGGCCACACCTGGACCATATTTCCGCCGGAACCATTTCACATCGGCATAATCATCACTCGCCAGAACCATTTCCCATCGGCATAATCATCAAAGTGTCTCATCATAGTGTTTCCAGAACCAATGCACACAAGCATGTTCACAAAAATAATGAGAAGAATGATAGTGCTCACAGTCACAACGTAATTCATATCAATGCAAATCACGTCACACTATCAACAATATATCAACATCATCAAATACATCAACCAAAGCAAGATCAATTGCCTAGCCTCCATTTCACTACTTCTTTCATCACAAGTAGGATCAATCGCTTAGCAAGGGTTTTCAAGTCTAGTCCCATAGTTCACGATGAGCAAAAGGCATATTCAACACGTTCTTAATCACATCGAGGCTATCATAGCAACTCATCAATTACACAACAATATCAAGTTCATGGCCCACCACACATTGGCCTATCACTTTATCACACAAGCCATTTTATTACCCCGCCGGTCAAGTTTAGATTGATTCATACAAGAATTCACCCATACCTCAATCCCATTACTCCCCAATGCAATCAAGTAAGGAAGTCGAAATTCTAAGAGATTCACAAGGTTTCAAGAGTTCACTTGCCTTAATCGAATTCGCAATCAATCAACAACTGGAGTTTTTTCTTTCCGAACGCAATCCAAAGCAACACAATCTATTCAAATTATGAAACCCAATCAAAATTCGAGTCTAACAATACCAAGAACACGTAATTCGGAAAGAAAAGGTAAAACAACCCAAAACTCCGATTTCGAAAATGGAACTTGAATCCAAAATTTCTTACATATAAAGGTCCCTCAAGGTGTTAGCAACCCAATAGAGAAAATCATTTGAAAAACGGAGTTTAAATCACTACAAAATCCTCAATTTATCACAAACTCCGAGTTCAATCAAAACCCCCAAAATTTCCATTTTAAAAACCCAATTTCTAAGTAAATATCATGTTTAAATCAATGGGTAATCAAAGCCAAGGGTTAAAATCACTTACCACATTGATTCACTAGAAGTCCCTCTTCAAAAATCGCTCAAGAGAGCTTCAAAATGATGTAAATGGGTAAAATCCCGACTTTACATTGCTCAGGTCATTAAATGACCTCCGCGAACGCGGCTTGCTAGGCCCACGAATGCGGAGACCAAGGTCCCAATATTCTGCGAACGCGGGATCCCCTCCGCGAATGCGGAGAACAATACCCAGATCCTCCTCGAACGCGGGATCCCCTCCGCGAATGCGAAGAACAATACCCAGACCCTCCGCAAACACGGCCCCAAAAAGCGAACGCGGAGTTCACCAGTCTTGCTCTCTGCGAACGCGGAGGTCAAAACAACTGGCACCAAATAACAGCAAAATCAGCCAAACACAAAAACACTGAATGGACCCTCGGGATTCGTTTGGAACATCGTGCACACAAACCAGATATGCAACCCAACTAAATTCGACGTTCCGAACTCAATGGAACCGTCGGAATTCGTATTTGAGGTCTCCTTGACTCGGAACCCAATAAAACGCAACAAAACTAACTCAAGCTTCAAAATCTCAAAACAAACACAAGACTTCTAAAAAAATTCAACCAAGGCCACTCCTAGACCTAAAATCATCCCTTAAATCCAACGGAGTCGTCGGAATCCACATCCGAGCATCTGATCTCTGAATGTTGACCAAAGTCAACCCTATGATCAAAATTTCACAATTTTCTAACTTAAGACCTCAAATCCACGATACAGCCCCAAAACTGATTCTATCAACTCTTCTAGACCAAATTCCACATTCCGGAACTGATGGAATCGACGGAATCCCCATCCGAGTTCCGAAACTCCAAATGACCTCAAAATTCACATTTTGGCAACTTAAGCCTTTAGAAATTAATTTTTTTTCCAAAACCATAACTTAACAAGAATTTTAAAAGTACTAACATCGGATATCAGCCAAACATGACTCGGGGCAACTCTCGGGAGGGGTAAAATGATCATTTTACAAAGATAACCAAAATTGACCTTCAGGGTCATTACAATTTGTACAATTGTTAGTTATTTTTACTTTATGCACTTTTAGTCAATTTTATAATTCTATAGTAAAAATGATGGTTTTTAAAAGTTTTTTAATAAATACCAATAGATTTAAAGGGGTTAAAATATGTCGTTTGCAAAACAAAATTTATATAAAATATTTTGAAATAAATGTGCAGAACGTACATATATATATATATATATATATATATATATATATATATATAGTATTGTATAGTATTAAAAAAATCTCGATATAGAGGTTGAAAAGTTTTCTAGATTAGCTTTCTACTGGTTTTATTTGAAATCATTCTGAATAAGAATTTTTCATTTGATTGAAATATCATCCCATTTTTGTTTTTTGTTTGGTAGGCATCCTTTAATTGTTTTTTGTTTTTTTGTATATAAGTTGCATGATTTTTGTGTTTTCAAATAATCTGTGTTTCTTGATATTTAGTTAAATAGATCAAAGTTTTCATTGATTTCTAATTAACAGTGCCGGGGAACTCACGTTTCTTATCACCACTAGAGTGATACAGCAACCGTGCTAGCACGGCCCAATATATATTATTTTTTGCTTCAATTTATATGATATAAATTGAATTTGAAAGATCAATCAATTTTTAATATGATATAAATATATTTAAATTGTTAATTATTATGATTTATAATAACTTTTACGTAATTTTTAAATAATATATGTTACTCTCTCCATTTTAATTTGTAGCACAGATATAATTTTAAGAGCCAATCAAATATTTTATAAGTATTTTTTATTTTTAAATCATTCGTAATAATAGTAATAACCAATGGGATGATACAGTAAAAATGTGATGATGAATTATGATATAAGCTAAGGGGCACGTTGGTCCAATTGTGCAAAATGTTATATGGTTTTTCTATGTGGTTCACCTTCATATTTTTCGTGGTTATAGCAGACCTAGGGAATTTGTTCGGTGTCTCGGAGTTGTAATCTTCCTATTCATGATTGTGACAGCTTTTATAGGATATGTACTACTTTGGGGTCAGAGTCTATCTATCTGCCTAGCTTTGGTAGATTTCCCCCAACGCAATCCACAAAAATTCCACGAATCCCTTGGTGGATAAGTCCGACGACTCAGCAGCAGTGCAGAATTGAGTGTCTTGTCTGGTCACAGTAAGATTCTATTTTAGCCAATAATATTATGTGGTTGTTGGCAAGTTTACAAAAATACCTTAAGATCCTTTATTTGATGGTGCTTGAGGACCGCGAGAACAAAAGAAGTAGAAGATGAACTGAGAAAAATAAAAGAAGATTTGGGTAAAAACATACCTTACTTTGTAATACCAATTGAAAGGATGAAATGGATTCTCAGTAATTTTTCAAAGCCGACAAACTAAGAGATGACTTCGTCTGAAAGCAGAGAGGCAACACGATTGATAGATAGGGCAATTATGCAAGACAGAGCGGAAGAAATACTACATTTCAATAATAAAGAATACCAAAAGAATTGAAATACAAAGTTATGAATAGAAAACAATTGATAATGTGTATATGCTTACATGGATATGATCCTACTTGTACTAATCTTGCTTGCTTTTTCTGCTACTCTTCAGGTTAATCAATTATGGGTGCCGTCATTTTTTTGGACGATTTTCAGCTTCGGATTACCACAGGATGTAAAGGAGAGTGAATTGGTGAACCTTCTGAGAGGGTTATCTGGTTATGATCTCTGAGGACCAACTAAAAATTAAGAAAATCCGCAAACAGTGGAATAAAAATCAATACAAATGACAAAAAAATGATAAAGTTGCAAAGTTGAGGAAGTCATTAAAGTTCATGTGATCCAAAATATCCCCCTTTGTCTTGCTCAACACTTGTGTCAAAGTTTACAAGGAATGTGAGTAAGCAGTTTGCCAAATTAACAGCTATTCTGGCTCTAAAAAATATTTTATTTTCCACCATGGTCTATAAAAAATAGAAATAATCATTTTCCTCTTTGCGAATCTTACCTTTAAAAATGTGGGTTGCCTGGCAACATGCGCAGGAGGAAGAGCAGGTAGAACTAAAGGTAAGATTAGCAATAAGGAAAATGATTATTTCTATTGTTTATAGACCATGGTTGAAAATAAAATATTTCTTAGAGCCCGTATAGCTGTTAATTTGGCGAACTGCTTACTCACATTCCTTGTAAATTTTCACACAAGTGTTAAGCAAGGCAAAGGGGATATTTTGGATTACATGAACTTTGTTATCATATCTAAGGAAATCTTATGTAAGTTTATCGAGTTCTTTTCATTGGACATCTATTCAAAAGAATAAGCCGACAATTCCACAGAAGTTTAAACTCAAAATTATCAGCCGATGCAATTCTAGATATGTAAAGTCAAAGCAGTCGACAACGCATCTCACTTAGTAATCACATGGTAGCACTTGGCACAAAAAATAGCTTGCCCTTGTAAGATTGAAGTGAATAGCTGAGATTGCTTTAAAAAGGAACCAAATTCTCCATTAATCTTCAGAAGCACCTCAAAGTCTATGCTTGCAGAGGCTGACATAGATTTAAAAAATACAATGACCCATAGACATAAGATTCTCTTTATTTTTGAAGAGAAAACAGGAATAAGCTGGAGTTTAAACATTAGCTTTGTAGTGTAAATTATGTGCAGGGAAAAATAGGATTACAATTTATACAAATAAAAGTAAAATACCTGTATCATAATGGTGGACTGATCTGTAGGACTTTGTCGAGTCTGAAGGCAGGCTTTTCTGATGGAGGAGGCAGAATCAAAAGGATTCAAGGGCATCCAAGGTTGATTTATGTGAATGCTTTTTGAATGATTTTGTTGTAGACTATATTGTGGGTTGAATGATCATCGTCATCATCTGGTGTTGGTGGGCGAATTAATATTTTTATACAGTTAGAACTTCTTGCTCTTGATAAAGCCACATACAGTTGTCCATGTTAGAAAACAGGTTCTCGTAAATAAATTCCAACAAAGTCCAACATCTGACCTTGAGCTTTATTTATTGTCATAGCAAAACATAAACGTAAAGGATATTGTGTTCTTTTAAAAGGAACACGTAATTTTTCATCTGCAGATGATAATAATGGTATTCTTGGAATAAATACATGCATATTTTTGAAATCTCCAGTTGCAATTGTTGCACTAATAACATGTTTTTGAAGATCATCACATATAAGTCTAGTACCATTGCATAAGCCCTCACAATGATTTAGATTTCTTAGTAACATGACAGGGCAATTTTTTTAAATGTCAATTTGTGGGGAGGCAACCCAGCTGGATGTAGGGTGTGTAAAAAATCCTCATATTGACTTTGGTCGTTCGCTTCAATAGTCTCATCAAATGAAACATATGTTTTAGGATCACCAGGAAATTGAGTTATGAGCAAATCATTCATTTCATCGACGAAGTCATTTTTTGTAGTCAAAATTACGCGAGAGGTCATAGAAGATACATTAGAAGAACATGTATGTAGATCTGGATAAGTTAGTCTAAACAGGACATCTAATGATTCATTTTCAGAAATGAAAGGTATAATAAAGCAATCAGGTATGCTAATTTTATCATTATCATGTACTTTTTCTTTTCCATTTCCTATTCTTAGTAAGTATTCACAAAATGTGGGGTCTGTTTTTGCTCGCATATTGTCAGATAATCGTAATTTTTCAAGCTGATTCCAAATTTCAGAAAACAATAAACTCTCTCGAATAAAATCGTCCTTTTTTCCACAGCGAACAACAGGAAGAGTTCGTCTAAAATCACCACCAAAGACAACGACTTTTCCGCCAAATAAGATATTTGTGCCCATTAAATCTTTCAAGAGGATATCAAAAGCTTCTAGCAACCCTTTTTTGGTCATAGATACTTCATCCCATACGATTAATTTGGCATCACGTATTAAATCTGCCAGCGAGCTCTGTTTACTAATGTTACAAGAAAATTGTTCATCTATTTCAATGGGAAACTTAAAGCGAGAGTGAGCAGTTCATCCTCCTGGGAGGATAGAAGCTGCGACACCTGAACTTCTTGTTGCTAAGGCAACAAAACCTTTTGATCGTACAACAGCTAATAAGGCACGATATAAGAAAGTTTTACCTGTTCCTCCAGGTCCATCAATGAAAAAAGCTCCTGATTTGTTGGAAAATATCCTATTAAGAATTGTATCATATGCTATTCGTTGTTGAGTATTTAATTTTGTCTGTAGCAACAAATCCTCTTCTGTAACAATAATATTTCTCTCAAACAAACACTCAGTAGCTTCTTTGACACCAGTTGAAGATTTTATTGTCTCTGCAATCAATTTATATTCGTTAATATCATGTTCCATCAAATTCAAAAAGTCATTAATATGATTTAAAGTCATGTAAGCACTATCTTTTGGATTTATGTTGGGTAGAATTCGAAAGTCTTCTGACATTGGAGCTTCAAATTGTTTCCAAATTTCTGCAGGATTAGCAGGATTACAATAAACCAATAATGTTGCAAACAAACATCTTAAACTATATGGCATTTGGTAAGTGACAGCTTCAGACATGCATTCCACTAAGTTGTTATCACAATGTAACAAGCCTTTTTTTTCTGCAGACTCTCTAAACGTACTACAGCATTCAACATCTACTTTAAGTAAATCCTCGTATGATTTTGGTCCTCTAACATTCATCAGTAATAATCTAAGGTAATATCTTTCTCCTTCTATTGGATGACATGTTACAACACTGCCAATAACAGATCGTTATTTTCGACGTGTCCACATTTTGTCTTTTGGTGACCATACAAAGTATTCAGGAAATTCTTTATATAATAATGATAGCTGCATAGCATCACTTTTTGTTCTATTCATAGCAAAAAATTCAGTTAACATTGTTTTTACAATCATTGGATTATTCAGAATTCTATCCACATTGTTAATACTCTTAAAGGAAACAAATTGTTGTCCTTTTAAATGTAACTGAAGGTGACAAACAGATGGAGCCATTTCACTGATTGGGAATCTAAATAATCGCCAGGCTGCCTCAGGAGGTGAAACCCACCTACCGGATTGGTATTCTTTTATTTCATCTACGTCTGTATTTATATCACTATCATGTATTTGAAAAGTAATTTTGTCATGTCCTTTACAAATATATTTATAGATGTATTTGACTACTTTGATATCAGAACAAACCTCAACATTCATATGACAGTTGTATTTGCATAGTAAAAAAGGATTATATGGAACAACCCATGAATTGTCTAGGGAAATGCCCTTTTTTTCTACAAATTCTCTGGTTTTTCTCCGTTTGTATATTGGGTATGAATTCTTTCCTTTGGATGTTCGTTCAGCAAAGTCCTTTGGATATTTGAATTTGCACTTACCTTTTTGTTTCATACAACTATTTGTAGGATTTAATTTTTCACAAGGGCCATGCATCATATGTTTAATAACAAGTGAGTATAAATGACGATCTTCAGTAGAATCAGGCAGTTCAGCACATACAAATTTATCATAAGATTCAGGAGTTAACAATTTGTGTTCATTAGCAAGAATAATAAGGAAATGAGCATGTGGAAGACCACGTTTTTGGAACTCTATAGTATACATAAAGCAGCAACCTTTCCAAAAATTTGTCTTTTTAATATATCTTTTTTTAATTCTTCTACTTTTGCTCTGAAAACTCTACTAACCAAATCAGGTCTGTTTCGTACTTCATCATTGAATAGTAGTTGTTCTTTTATTTCTAGCCAAGATGGGTTGCATGTCATTGTTATGAATAAATCAAGTTTTCCAAAGTATTGTACCAATGCAATAGCATCCATATATCGTCGACGCATATCTCTTGGTCCTCCTATAAAAGTAACAGGTAAGAAATTTTTCTTTCCAATATTTGAGGCTTCCCTTTCTCCACATCTTAAAATATCAAGAATCCCTTGCAACACTTAGATTCTAAATAAATCCGGGTTGAATGAGAAAAAGTTTAATCTTTGTGTTTCAACTTTTATATAAACATCAACTATAAATTGTTGAAATATTCTTCCACAATGTAGTACTTCATTTGTTTCATCATATCTAATTTGAAATTTGTACCAGTAATACTCTCGGCAAGATATTGCATCTCTTTTTCTTTTCCCTTTTTGCAGTGATTGAGCTTCCATATCAAGAAAACCATCTATTGAACGCATATTTGATATACTGGGCAACTGCTCGTGTTCACAGTAAGCTCTATTTCTTGTGATATTATTTGTTTGAATGATTCTTTTGATTCCACAGTGCTATTCATTCTCTCCAAATGGAAATAATAATGGATACTGTAGTGGATCATAGCAGCCATAATAATAATTTACTAATTAAGCTCTATTACTATGAGTATAAATTCGAATATGTGGTGTAGAAATAGGGTGAGTAGAGTTTTCTTCAACCCATATTGCTGCGATTTCTGAGGCAGTGGGTAAATTATGTGTTCTTTGATCTAAATTTGAGTCACATCTAAGCGCAATGCAAAAATCAGATAAGTCTGAAACATTTAAGAGTGATCTTAGGAAAATACTGTATGGATTTACTTTCAGTATGTCCATCAATTTTTACACTATTGATTGGTCAATTTTATTTGAGCAGGTCATTCTATTGGGTAGTTCATTATCATGATCATAAAAGTATAATTGTAAATTTTTGGGTTTATCATTTGAGGGAATCAAATCATCTATAAAATGGTACATCTTTCCCTGAACTTTGAATGTGTAAAGACCAGAGTTTCTTTTCGCTAGCTCTTTATCGTACTTAACACCCAATGAAGTAAATGCAAACATGTAATTGTACGTTCTAATATAAGTTCAAAATTTTTTTGACTCCTCAGTTTTTGCAAAGTATAGCTTTGATAATTCAGTTGGCATTTTATATGATGTTAGTCTTATTGAACCATTGCTACAACAAAATCCAGGAGGTTCGTACTCAAACTTCTTTGCATTACAATATTGACAGTTGGAAGCCTTTTTTTAAAGCAACATATTCACTCCGTTGTTGGTTGTGGCCAGAAACACTGCCTTTGTTTGTCTAGTATCTGAGTTTTTAAGAAGTATCATTAGAAGTAAAGAAAGCACTAATATTGAGGAAGGGAGGACATTACTGTAATACAAAGTTCGTGCAGACATTTGGTTCGCATTGTATTTTGGATCTGAGGAGGTTGGTTAGATGTGTTGGATACGCCCCCTTATATGCAAATAGTTGTAGGTTATAATAGCGTATATACAATATGCCACAATTGGAAAACATTATGTAAAAGTGAAGTTACCTGTTTCATTAATCACAAAGGGCGTGCATAAATCCTTTCCTTTTGCTTTGTTATTGTCTGGTATGGGTTGAGGACGGACAACTGGAACAAAGAATAGTTACGATGATTAAAATTGCAAAGTAAGTATTGACAAGTGCACAACACATAAGCAGAGTTGGAGTATCTGAATATCTGAGTTTCGAACCTTTTTGAATAACTGGAAGTGGCTCTCGTATGGTAAGAGCAACTTGTTTTGGGACTTGTGGCCTGCACCAAGATGATGTTGGTTGTTTTGGGACAGCAATTGTTGAATTTTGAAGGATGGTATGTTTCGCTGAGTCATTTTTTTTCATACGTCGTGCTAGCAACAGCTCTTTTCTTCTATTAGAAGATATTTGACTATATGTATTACGGCGTTTGAGTTGCGCCACAGCCTTCATTTTTTCTTCATATAGATATTTGTTTGGTTCTTTTGAATCCATCAGTTATGAAAGTTGAAGCAGCCTTTTTTTTACCTGTAGATATTTACAACACAAATTCAATAGAACCAGCATAATACTATGGTTATTGTTAATAAAAACATTTATAATAAAATTTAAACTATTATTTCCTCTAGTCAATTATTAAATCAATTGTTGGGGTATGACACACCCTTTAAGAAAAAATATTTAAGAGTATATCCAAAAGAGCAAAGACACAATAGCATCAAGTGAAAATTGTTTTATTATCAAATGTTTTCCTATCTTTCTTTTGGTAAGACTTGATATTGAGGGTAAGTACTGGAACCTCTGTAGGTAAAACTAAACCATTCTCTGTTACATAAATGATTGATTTAGTGTGCCAAGGAGGTGTTACCATTTCCTAAGGATCTGCAGTGGAATCTAATAGCTCCATAACACGTCATTTAAATCGTTCAAACTCTAAAAGTCGAATGGAAACTATCTAAGATATTTTATATTCATGCCCTTACATATGTCGCACAGAAAGTGGTAAATCTCTGTTCTTCATGGCAGCATTTAACAATTCATGTAGCATAAGTTAGGTCTTATATAGGATTTATGTAACAACATAAAGGCGCAGAGAAGGAAAAGTTATCGTTGTAAATTTGAGAGTACATATCTACAGACACACAACATAAGTTCAACTTTACTTTATTATTCGATAACAGAGCATATTCTTCAGCTATATTAATTAAGTTACTGTACATGGAAAGGACACTAACTTAAGTCGTAAAGCATCTATAAACTTAAGTTGTCGTTCAATTCTAATCAGTAAGCAGCAATTAATCATATGATTTTGTAACAATTCATTTAATTTATAGAAATAAAGTGTGAGTATTATACCTTATTTAAGTTAAGAGCGGTACAACAGTTCATCAACTTGAAATCTTAAACTTTTCTTTCACATACCAACTTTTAACAAAGAAATCAACTAACCAACAATAAGGTATGAAAACTAGGAAAAGCTATGGAAGCTCAGACTCTACCCTTTTCAGGTTTTCTTAATCACAACAAACAAAGAAATAGCAAAAATAGTAAGTAAAATTCTTTCTTTGAACTACGCAGAACCAAACCGCAACAATTGAACACACTAATGCTACGATTACTGCTAGAAACTCCATAAACTCAACAAAGCAAATCACAACAGACAAAGAAATAGTATGAAAGCAATCTTGGAATCTGTACATAAGTAGGAAAACTAACCAAAAGATTGTCTTTTTCCTAGATCAAAATAGTTGCATAAGTAGGAAAACTAACCAAAAGATTGTCTTTTTCCTAGATCAAAATAGCTTGTTCAAAAATACCCAAAAATAATTTTTTTCTTCTTATTTTGCAATGTCTTACTTAGATATTCTACTATTCTAGTGTGGCTTAATTTGCCGCTATGATGCTACCCATTTGTTGAAGTTGGGTATATATATGTGTTTGCAATCACAACTCTTTTATGATGCATCTAATTAAGTGTTCAAGTTTTTGGTATCTTTTTCTATTCTGTTACAACTGAGGTGATTGTTTACTGCTCCTTCCGCTGCAGTTTACGCGACACTTAGGGATCGAGAAAATCCCCAAAAAATGTCGGATATAAACAAATTAAAAGAAGAAATCCGGAAGAAGTATTACCTGGAATCAGCGAACGGAAGAGCAGGGCAAGCAATGGAGAATGAGAGTAAGCTGGAACAACGGAGGAACCAAGGGAAATTATATCTTCTCAAGAAAGAGAAAAGATAGATGAGAGTGTGAGATGTATACACAGTCGTACACGCGGCAGAAGCTAAAATCATGAGGGCTTATCTGGGGAAACGAAAATGACTAATTTGCCCTTATTCATGCCAGGCAGGCATGTTGACCTCCAGCCTGGTTCACCTATTGAAACTCCCTTTTATAGAATAGTAGAACTAGCAAAGGCGCCCGGGCCCAATATTAACAAAGTTTTATTTTTTTATTAGTATAAATCATACATTGTAAATAAAACGACATATTCTGTTCATAAGTAAAGTAGTGAAACTTATTTGTTAAAAAAAGAGTATGTTGATGTTTGCGAGTTCTTTTCAAATTTCATGTGCTTAGTTGGAAAATGGAGAAAACCTAAAGAGATATGGACAACAACATAGCAATATGCAGAGTGCTTATTTGAGCAAGAAGCAAGGCTATTGTTTTATGTAACTGAGTATTAATTTTCCATGTGGATTTGAGGATTTCAGATCGCAAGTGAATAATGAGAGTTGGTTTGATGACTCTTTAGATTCTGGACAATTTCTTTACTTCCATTCTTAGAGATCCTTTAGGTGCAATTTTTATGATTCGTTGAAGAACTTTGACAACCAACTATAGAATAGAGAAGGCCAGAAGATGCATAAGAAATATAATAGAAAGATTAATTCATCGAAGAACTCATCATACAACTCAAAGGACTAAGAGAAGCAACCAATTGAACCCTAAAACAACTGTAAAATTTTAATTGAAAGTCTGATTCATTGAGGAATTTTCTCATACACCTACCAAACAAAGCAAATATTAAACTTTATGTGCATTAAATTCAATACTCTCAATCGAAAAGAAAAATACATAGGATAAAATTAACAGCGAAAGGAAAAAATAAAATCCACCAGAAAACAATGGTCCAACGAAAAAAATCAGAAAATTGATTAAAAAAATTAGTGGAATGCAAACAAATTGCAAAAACAAATAGTAGAAAACAAAGTTAGGGAATGAAAGACCCAAATAATTGCAGAATAAATTGTGTTGTGTGAGATAAGAAGAAGCTAAAAATTGAGACTGATGGAGAACTTTAGCCAACCCAACTCTTTCCGACATAAACTGGACAACTGAACCATCAATTTTGCAGTTGAATTGTGAAAACTCATATGCTGTTAACATAGAAGTTCAGCAGAGTGTTATAGCCATGTCAAAGAAACTAAGGAGAAGAGGAAAGGCTAGCACTTAAAATGAAGATCAAGCAAAAATTATATCTATCTTTAATGGTAGTCTAATGGATTTAACCAAGATTCCTTAGGTTTGTATTTGTTCTTCACAATATCCTGACAATAATTTTAAACCAGAAAGTTCTTCAGTGCCCAAATATAGTCAGGTTTTTGATTGCTTGATAGGTACAAAGCATTCTACCGATTCCAGCAGTGCTATGTGGTTCTGAGTTCTCTATCATTAAAAGAGATCGAACGGAAAAAGTTCACCACTAAAGATCTTAATTAAAGGGGAAAAAAAGGAAAAACATTAAACATATATCAAATAGTAAGTTAGATATTGCTGCAAGCCTGATATGTAATTATTTTTTTTATACTTTGTTACATCCATTTTTGATTAGAAGAGAACTTGACAACATGTAATATGAACCAAGTATGGTAAGCATAATGTACCATGTAAGCAGAAATTGTGCACATAAAGAATTAAAATTTAAAATGGTTAGCGTTAATATCGTGAAACCCTCACAGACAAGAAAGAACAAGGAAGAGTCATTTGTCATAAAGTGAAGAAAACATAGTACACTCACGATTAGGAGTGTATATACATCGTAATATGACAAATTGCACCAAAAAGAAATAAAGCCAATGAAGAGGTGAGGGTAAATACATACACCAAACTCCATATCAAACCATTACATCCGAAAGCAGAGCTGTGTTGGAAAGCAAGAAACTTTCTGGTGCACGTCAATTATATCCTGAAAAGAAACAACATTTTAGTATACAGCATACCAACATACTTAGACAAATCCTGACAATCGAATAAGAAATTCACAATGACAATAGTCCTCTGCAATTTGCATAGAAGTAAAGGCTGGAAGACATTTCTTCACTACCATGAAAGAATAAAAATTTAAAACAGCCCAAAACCTAAAATAATCAGTAGAGATCGAGAGTGTTAGATAGGAGCTACATTCTTTCTATTCAACAACAAAAGACAGGAGAAAATCAGTTTCTCCCAGAATAAGAACAACTACATGAAATTGATGGCTAAATAATAATAAATAAATGGATGAAAAACCAAAGGCATTTAATAAGAAGGGGAAAAAAGCTTTTAGAATATTTGTTTCAAATGAACTTATCAAGCTAACAATTCTACATTATAAAAGAGACTACACCAGTATATAAGCATCCCAATTTTAAGAGGAAGTATAAGGGAGTCTAGTTCTATGACTTTCAAGTTAATCAACGATTACTGACTGGGAAAACAGTATGCTTGTGCATGTCAGATTCGTGTGCTGAGACCTTTCAAGATTCAGAGTAATATATGTTTTAGGTTATTTTGCAGGGAACTATATAAATATGAAGAAACCTCTGAGCTTCCGATTTGAAGAAAGACATTCAAGATCATGTTACAAATATTAATGTGGTGAATTTTTTAATTCTTTCTATTCAAATCAGAAAGGAACAACCTTTTGTTTCTGCAACTATAAAAGAAAGCCAACTACATCCAAAAGCAGACACTTTTACGGATTAAGGGTGAGAAATTAGAATGTTTATTAGTCCTACATAGCCAAACTTATCATTCCAAGTTATATTTCTATACAAAATTTTATTGATATCTTCAAGAATTAATCAATCCCCATAAAAAAAATCATAGAACCTATAAAGATCTAATATTTAGGTTTAATTCAATCCAAAAAGTTAGCTCAACAGGAGGATTTTTCAAGTACATATAAGCAAATCATTGGTCCGTTCGCTAATGGGACTCTCGAACCCACTCTAACATATAATCAAGATTTAGAATTGAAACACCCAATAACTCAGTAAAATCGATCTTTCTAATAAACCCAAGAGAAGGGGCTAAACCGTGAAAACCCATTAATTAATAACGTTGGGTTATAAATATATGGATGATGAATCGGGTCGAAGATATATATACAGAACTTTAGAAGGCAAGCACAAAGTTCATAAATCTGCAAGAAACTGTCGGGGACAAAGAAATTACAAAATAATTGCGAAGTAGAGGAAAATTGCTAGAAAAAATCACTGAAAAGTATGCTCACCTGAGATACAACGCAGTTGCTAACTCCACTAAACAACAAACGGAAGAGGAGTGGAGGAGAGAACAAAGCGTAAAAATGGAGGTATTTGGCGGTGCTGTACTTTGAAGGGGCGTTAAGGTTGAGATGTGCTGAAAAGATAAACATGTGAATGTGGAAATGTCCGAAATAACCTTCAAATTCAATGTAATTTCAGAGAAGCACACGCGTTGACGGAGACACGTGTGCTTATTCCCTCTTCTTATATAGTAACTAGTAAAGAGCAGCCCGTGCTGTGCACGGGCCCAATAATACTGTGCTAAATATTTGTGTAGATTTTATCATTTATAAAAATTTTAATAATTTTGTTATATTTATTTAATATAATTAATTATTCAAATTTGACTAATTATTTTTTATATCATTTGTTCAGTTATTTGGATTTATTTTACTCTATTAAAATTTGTTTACATAAAAAAGATTATATTATTTATTTTTATAAGATAAATTAATTTTATTAGGAGTTTATTTTGTTAAAATAATCTCAAGTTGTTAATTATTGTAATTTATAATAATTTTTACGTAATGTTCAAATAATATATTACTCTTTGTCCCAATTTATGTGACATATATAGAATTACAAAAATTAATCAATTTTTTTATATGTCTTTTAAATATTTTAAGGTGTTAACTATTATAATTTATAGTACTTTTTACGTAATTTTTAAATATATAACATGCAAAAAAGAGAAATAAGATAAACAAAATAAAATGGAGAAAGTACCAAAAAAATGACCAAAGGTATGTAAATGAACCACAAAGATGTAAAAAGATAATGAAGGGGCTGGCATAGTGTTTAGCATCAAAAAGCAAAAGAAATTGCAGACAATTCAATTGTTGTTCTTTATGTATCAATTAGAGAAGCAATTATTGTAATTTATAGTATTTTTTTATGTATTTTTAAGTAGTATATATTACTTTACATGTATGGCTTTTAAATATTTAAAATTGTTGATTATTGTAATTTATACTATTTCTATCATATACGTTATTTTAAAACATATAACACACTTAAAAGGAAAAATAAGAAATTATTAAAGGTATGTAAATGAACCACAAAACTTAAAAACAAGTAAATTTAAACGGCTCACACAAATGTTTAGTGGCATAGAGCAAAAACAGAAGAAACAATTCAAGTATTCTTTACATGTCAACTGGAGAAACTCTTGTTTAACGGCTCACATTGAAGCAACTGAAATGACCAAATTGTACGGGCCCAATTACCATTATTTGAAATTCAAATTTTTTATTTGTGGTACTTTTAATTTTTAAAATATAACAATATTAGTTTTTTTTTCTACCAATAATATTAACGATGTAACATTAACATTAGAAATCAAAGGTAATATGGAAAAAAGATTGAGAAATAAAATAATCAAACGTATTACTTAGTAATAATTAAATATGATAGAATTTTGGACGACTAAACCAAAAATTGAAATTTAAATCATTGGGATATTTGCATAATTTATTTAGAAACATGCATAATTAATATAAGTATAAATTATAAAAATTTATATAATATTTTATGTAAGATAGAAGATGACATAATTAAAATATAATTAAGTAATACATAAATAATTAAATTTTCATTAATAATATTTACATAAAATTACAAGTAAAAGGCATTAAAATGGGAATTAAAGAAAAGGATTTGAAACTGGGACAAATTTATACATTATTTTATGTAAGATAGAAGATGGAATAATTAAAATATAAATAAATAATACATAAATAATTAAATTTTCATTAGTAATATTTACATAAAATTACAAGTAATAGGCATTAAAAATGAAAATTAAAGAAAAAGATGTTTCCTAGATTCGAAACTGGGACCTTGCTGTGTGCTTATTCCCTTTGAGGCAATTGCAATTGGCAAGTAAATGGGTAATACTAACGTGGGCCCCTTTTTTTTTTGTTATGTAAAAATGAAAGCTCTTGGCCCAATTTTAATTGAATCAGTTAGGGGAATAAGCAGGCAACACAAGCAGACGTGTTGACGGTCTGCTGCCTGCTATTCCCTTTTATTAGATAGTAATAAGAAAAAATGTGCTATTTACTTACCTGTCACAGAATGCATTATCAGTTCATTGTATGGCATGTTGCCATTAACGATACTAATATATTTAGTGAAATTCCACAAATGACATTTAAAGAGGGCAAAATGTTCACAGATCTTATCATTTTTTCATGGAGATAGAGAGACTATTTTCAAAAGACTCTCGACTCAGATGCAGCAATCCCAAATACAAAGGAGAAAATATAGCAAGTCACAAATAAACAGTGCAAAGTCTACCAAAAGGGAGTAACAATCAACAACAAAATAGTACAATGATCAAAACACAATAAACAACATACTAAGATAGATTATTGAAAACAATAATAAATAATGATGGATATCAAAACAAGAATTAAAGTAATACAACTAGTAAAAGGGAAAACACCTACTACCCTAAGCAATACAACACTACACTATTTACTATCCTTCTACCCTAATACGTGCCCTCCGCCTTCATATCTAATGTCATGTCATCGGTAATCTGAAGCTGTGTTAAAGCTTGTCTTATCACCTCTCTCCAATACTTTTTCAGTCTACATTTGTCTCTCTTCATACCTTCTATAACCAATCTGTCACACTTCCTCACTATGCATCCACGCATTTCCACATCACATTTTCAAATCATCTCTGTCTCGCTTTTATTATCTTTTCCACCACGGATGCCTCTCCCACCTTATTTCAAATATTCTCATTTCTAACCTTATCGCTCCTAGTATGACCACACATCCACCTTAGCATCCTCATATCTGATAACACTCAACTACACCTATCACGATTCAATATGTAGGCATTCGCTAGAAATATAAGCCCAACGAAGAGTTGGGGTCTATCCCACGAGGAATGGAACTGAGAATAGAATTCAAATATGAAGTATTAAAGTGATCTAGCTTTTTGTAGATGTAAACAAATGAATTTATGCATAATGTAAATCTTTGAATTTTTAATTGTCAAATAAAAAGGGTTTTGAATGATAAAAACAAATCAACAAACACGAATTAAAGAGGAATTTAACCATTGAGAAATGGGACTTTAGGGATGTGTGAGTGTTCAACTACCAATTTCACTAAATGGGTCATTACGAATTGCTGAAGTATGCTGAATTATAAAGGGTAGGCAAGCTTACGACTATGATAGCTATTTTACAACCAACTACCATGCTTTCAATTGGGTTTTATCAAACCCCAACAGGCTATACAATAAGAGCACAATCTTAAACCTAAATTAAACCCACTTTAACAAGCTGGGTAGTACAAGTACGAACTCGTACAATTATCAATTGCTAACTCCACTCAAATGCACCTTTGACAAGCATACAAAGAGATATAAACTAGAACTGAATTTGCAACTTCAATTCATAAGATGAAAACATGAATTAACAATTGAATCCATTCTAATTCAACATTTAATTTAGCAACCCATAAGACCCATAAGCTAATTAGGCATTTGAACACATAATCACACCCCTAAGGTATGGGGTTTTAGCCAATCATAGTGAGATTGAAGAAATAGTTACCAAAAACATTAGCCATTGATTTCCCCAAGTCTTCAAACAACAAATACAATAAACTAAAATTATACACAATGTTCAATTTCCAAGAAATCACAAGAATAGTTCACAAAATCCCTCAAAGTGCAATGTACTTTCTAAGTTTGAGTTCTAGTTCCTCTCTCAATCACTCGATATTCAATTCAATTCAAAATTTTCTATTTATACTTTCCCAAACACTCCACACGTTTTGAATTTCAAAATCATTCGGCAGCGTAAGTCGGGCTCGCCCTTCCACTCGGCGATGCGCCGAGTTGCTCGATCTCACCTTTTAACTCTTAACGTCAGTACTAATTTCATCCTGGAACTTTAGGCGATGTGCATCGGGCTCGCCGTTCTGATCGGCGATTCACCGTCTGGTCCCTCAGCTCGCCGACTTGACTTAGATCTTCTCTTTGTCTACTAGGACTTTAAGCGAGGCACTGTTCACTCGGTGTGTCGCCGAGTTACCTTTGGCTAGCCTCGGCCTTCTTGTTCCTTCAATTTTTGCAACTTTTCGACTTCTTTTTGCATTATATTGTCCTTGCCTCATTCCAAAGTTTTCTTGCTGCACATAAACGATTTAACATTAGTTATGAGTGCAAAATGGGCATCAAGGACACCAATTTAGTACAATTGAAGCTCTAAATGAGTCAAAACTACCGACTCATCAACACCCCCAACTTAAACTTTTGTTTGTCCTCAAGTAAAACAAGAGATTAATGAGCTCAAGAGGGATGTCTACAAACAGTGCTCCTTGAGAATCCACATGAAAATACACACAAGGATCAATTTAAGATACAAAGATCAAATGTACACCAAAAACATCAAATTCTGACTAGCCATCATCAACTAAAGTATATGCTCACAAGTGCTCACTTTAAACACAAATTCATGCCCACAAAAATACTTGAATGCCCCTTACACCAAGAAAAAGATTCCACTCTCTCGCGAAATTCAATGAAGATCAAAGTATAGGAATCAACCGCAACACTCACGCTCCCAAAAGAACAAGAGTATGCACAACTCTACCCATTGGTTTGCCCTGATTTTCCATCCAACATTCACAAGGTTCATGCAAGATCAAAAAGGACTTTAGAGGCTTGTAACGGGCTGGGGCTCAAGGTATGGTCATTTTTGGTTTAGTAGCTCTACCTTCATGAAGCATGGTTTCCATTTCACTTCTCCTTCCCTTTCTTTCAAACATTTCAATTTCACAACGACCCTTTGTCACTCTGCAGCACACAAATCATTTTTATGAACACCCCTTTTTATTTTCACCTCCATGCACAATGGTACTATCTTATTCAACTCTTTTTCTTTCTTTTCTTTTCTTCTCTTTTCTTTTTTTTTCTTTTTTTATATATGGAGGGGTTCCATCTTTTTCACAAACAACTTTTCAAAAGATCAAGCTCACAAACCTCTAGCTCAATTTTTCTCTTCATTCTCACCACACCCCCAACTTAGGCTTTTGACCTAAGTTTGAATATTCAAACTGACCAATACTTCACGAAGGTTATAGGTGGGAGAGACATGGCATTTTCAAATAAATGGCTAAGGTTCTTGTATTTGTGTTTCAATCAAGGAGAAGCATAGGCTCAAATGGTGCCAAGTTGGGTTCACACACTCATTAGGTACCCAACAAAGGTTTAGCAATTAGGTTCACCCACAAAAAAAAAATTCATGCCTAAGATCATTTTCCCACATTCACCCATGCTTAGTCAAACGGACTACCAGGGCAAGTTCTAGGCATCATCATACACACCTTTCAAGTAAAGTTCACCACACATGACATTCAAACACAATTGTGGATCACAACTCTACGAGTCAAGCTTGCGTGCAACGGTCATTACAAGACTCACCATCGACAATTCGCTACTCACAACGAAAGGCTAAGAGTTTACACAAGACTATGCAACTCCAATTTACCTCGTTGGAAGCACACCAACATATTGTTCAATCAAGAACACTATACAAGTTATCGATATTGAACAAAATCAACACTCAAAAGTACAAGAGAACTGCAATAATTCATTCAGCACAAAATTAACAATGATAAATAAAGAAAGATGTCACTAGAACTCAAAACCATTTCTTTCAATTAAAATAACATCCAAAATGACAATCAAAGGAAAAACACCGCCCCATCAAAAAAACCAAAGCAGTGTCCTCAATGCAAAATAACAAAATAAACATACAAACTAAAGATAAGGGAAGTGCAATAGAAAGTCCCTTGTCCCGCTATGTCGGAGGTGTGTCCTCAACCTGGGCAGCAATACCCACTACACTCTCCTCGGTATGTCGGGTCCCACTCGACCCAATCATCGATGTCTCCCAGAGAGACTCAGCAGTGGCAGCGCAGACCAAATCATCCTTGAGATCTGCATACGCCTCTCGATCCGCATACGCCTCTCGATCCCTCATAGCAAAGTCCTCCTCATCCATCTTAGGTGAATCAGACGCACCCTCATCATCAGCGAGCGGAGCAACATCGGTGGCGATAGGTGGATGAACATCAGTACTCGTACCCTCTGGCACATCCACACTACCCCAAAGCATGGTAATGTTTTTGGACTTCAACTCGTCCACATCTTTCCTCAAACTAGTAATATCGGTGCGGATGGTTGTCAAGGTAGTAGAAACGCCCTCATTCTGCTCACATGCCTCAACTCTAGCGGTGAGGACCTCCAAAGCCTCCTCATGAACTGTGATAGTCCGGCGCTGATCAGCCAACTCTTTTTATATGGGGGCAAGTGCGGTAGCTAAAGCACGCTCAATCAATCCCGGAATAGCTGCCTCGACTCGAGAAGCTCGAACATCCGCTGAATGGGCAAGGTGCCCCATCTTGATGAGCATGGTCTGTGTCAAAGGTCGGGTGCCGAGGGCCGAAGCTGGTGCAGTGGCAGAAGAGGGACACCGTGCAGAGGCAAAAGTGGCAGGAGCATCCGGAATAGGCGTACCTGTCGGCTCAACTGCATGAGGGGGAGAACCTGTCTCCATGGCCTCAACATCCACAGCCAGAGACGTATCAACTGGGGGCCTCTTCCTCCTCTCGGCCTCATCTTTAAAGTCCTCAGCCTCGATCCTCCGGATGTCACAAGACGAGGTCAAAGTGACCTCAACATCCGTCTTTGCGTCGAACGGAACACCACCCCGTATACACAGCTCACTGATCAAGATCGGGAACGGGAGGGAGATATGCTGCTGCTTGGTCCTCATCAACATCTCACACTCAATAATCATTCCCAAATTCAACAACTGCCTATCAATAATACACCCTAAAAGTGTGGCCTTTTGATGCCGAAGAATCGACTTATTCTGTAAAGGCATGAGTGTACTACTCAAGAAACTGAACCAATACCGCGCCACAATATTGAGGTCCTTCTTCTCAATTATGGCCCCAACATCTAACCATCGGAAGGAGGCATCACTTATTAATGGAGCCAACCACCCCTTCAGAGTCTCCAAACTCCCCTTTAGCTTATCGGCCAATGAGTGCCTCCAATTATATGTGCAACCAAGAACTTCATTAATCTCGGTCTGGCTGCACTTGACCTTCTTCCCGTGTACCATAACAAAATCAACCGGTTTCATTGACTGCGCCAATTTCTTGACTCTCGGAACTAAACCGGAGTATGCATCATAGAACTCTCGAACCCATGTAGGTACATATGGGGTCCGGGGCTTGGTGAATATTTGGAATTTGTGGATGCGAATGGTCTCCCATACCTGTGGATATCTGTCCACCACCCCATCGGTGGACAACCTATTTCCCTCGAGGATTGTATGGGAACCCTTGGCTTTCAACCTGTTCATCGACCTCGGAAGCTGAGCCGAGGCCGGAATTGGAACGGAGCAGTAGGAGCAGAGGTAGAAGCTGCTTGAGGCTCAAGTCTGGTAGGTGAAGTGTTGACCCTAGCAAACGGGTCATGTAGATTCTTGGACTGCAACTAGGCACGAGTCCATTTTAAAAGATCCCCAATAGTAGTCCCGGACTCCTCACCGTCAGAACTCCCAAAGTCTGTAGATGTGAACTGTACAGACTGCTCCCCACTCTCCGAAGAGGAATTCTCAATGACCTTTTGCTTTTTCTCCCCTTCGATTGGGGTTGTTGGGGTCGTAGTATTCGAGGTTGATCAACCTCCGAAGTTATTACAATACCTCTGGCCTTCTTACGAGGAGGATTCTGAGCAACAGCCTTACGTGAGGCATATCTATCAAACAAAACAAGCAAACACAAAAATTGATCGAAACTGGTTAGAAAAATTTTTTTGAAGAAAAACTTGCCGACCAGGTCGGCGAGTCACCTAACCTAGTGGGTGAGCAAGAGGAGCATCGCCTAAATTAACAGACTCAGATAGGCAGAAATTAGGTATAAAGGGTGATAAAAAGAAACCGCGGCGCGTCGCCGAGTTCACTCGGCGAGCTAAATAGGGACTCGGCGAATATATCAGAATCCACAGGCAAAAAAATCAAACAACAAAGGCGATGGGGAGTGCAATAGGCGACGCACCAATCAGAACGGCGAGCCCGACTTAGCTCACCGACCCAACACAGCACATGGTGCCCCCAAATTTCTTTACGATTTTCAACTATCAGCCCAATACGCAACAATTAAAGCTCAAATAACACCAAATAGAGTAGACCCATCCCCAATTTCTACCCGAGGTACTCAGACTTCCCCAAAATCTATTCGAAAACTACAAAATGACAATTTTCCCTTAAGAAAGACGTCACCCACTCCATCATTGGGCAAATTCAATCCATTTGATTGAATTCGGGGCTACTCATATTTCACCCAAGAATTAATCAACAATTTACGATCACTAAATACGATAACCCAGATCAACAAGGGTCAAAAAGTACAAAAATTCAGCATTCTCAACCCAATTAACACAATTAAACTAACAGGCAGCAATCAAGACATACAAGCATGCACAAAATCAAGTACCCATCTATTCACAAGTGGAATTAACAGTGAATGGCTTACAAAAATCGAAACCCAAGAAAACTAACCTCAATGTAAACACAACAATGCAACAATGATGAAATGGGGAACGAGGACAAGTCTAGAGCACTCCAATAACAGCCAAACGCAACAAATATGCTAATGAAAATGCAAAAGGGTGCGGGTGTGTGAGGAGACAAGGAAAATTTCAAGCACGATGAAAGTTTGAATTTGAAAAGCTTAAAAACCGTCCAGTTCGCACCCAAAGGGCGATGGACTTAATGTCGCCGTTTCACTCGGCGACACGTCGAGTGGTACCATTTCTCACCAAAAATCATAGGACTCTAGGCCATAGTATATGTCTAGAAGGCGAGCTAAATTGGGCTCGCCCTTTCAACTCGTTGATGCGCCGAATGGGTAGTTTGCTCGCCTAATCTTCTAGTGTAGCCCTCAACTGCAGCTTCAAGTTTTGATGAAATTGCGTGATCCTAGAGGCCTTTGGGCGATACGCCGATTGGTCCAGCTCCTCGCCTATTAGCTAGCACTCGAAATTTCATAAGCCAACCTACACACTCAACAGACGTTATTCAAAAACACTAAGATAAAGCTTGGGTTGCCTCCCAAGAAGTGCCTTATTTAACGTCGTGGCACGACGTGGACATGCATTCAAGCATCGTCCAAGTACACCACATCAATCAATCACACAACGGTACCTCTCCAAAGCAGAATTTCAGTCGTTGCCCATTAACTTTAAAGAATGATCCATTTTCACCTTGAACTTCAATAGCTCCGTTGTCAAACACCTGATTAACCTTAAAAGGGTTTGACCACTTAGACTTAAGCTTACCCAAAAATAGCCGCAAACGAGAATTGTAGAGCAACACATAATCACCCACCCTAATTCTCGATGAAGTATCTTGGCATCATGCCACCTTTTCATTTTCTCCTTATAAAGAGAAGCACTTTCAAAAGCTCGAAGCCGAAATTCTTCCAAAGCATGAAGTTGGTCAACCCGACCCTTGGATGTAACATCCCAATTCAAATTTATGGTTTTCAAAGCCCACAAGGCTTTATGCTCAAGTTCCACCGAGAGATGACATGATTTGCCGAACACCAACTAATATGGCGACATACCAATTGGTGTTTTAAAAGCAGTGCGATAGGCCCATAAAGCATCATCTAACCTTCACGACCAATTAGAATGATTTGCATTCACGATTTTGGCCAAAATTTCTTTAATTTCTCGCTTGGACACTTTGACATGTCCACTTGTTTGTGGATGGTAAGGGGTGGAAACCTTGTGCTTTACTCCATACTTGCTCAATAGTGATGCGAACAATCGGTTGCAAAAGTGCGAACCCACATCACTAATAATTGCCCGTGGTGTGCCAAACCTTGTAAAAATATACGGCTTAAGAAATGTAATGACACTTCTTCCTTCATTATTGGGTAAAGCCACAACTTCTACCTACTTCGACACATAACCAACGGCCACCAAAATGTATTTGTTCCCATAAGAACTCACGAAAGGGCCCTTAATATCAATTCCCCACACATCAAACAATTCAACTTCAAGGATTGGAGTAAGGGGAAGCTCGTGTATTCGTGACACTCCTCCTTTCTTTTGACATTGAATACATCTGTGGAGAAGGGCATTTGCATCTTGATACATCATTGGCCAATAATAGCCACTTTGAAACACCTGGCGGCTGTACGTACCCCACTATAGTGCCCACCAACCGGAGATGTATGGCATGTACCAAGAATAGCATCAACTTCGACCTCCGGCACACATCTCCTAATTATGTGATCAGCACATTCCCGAAATAGGTAAGGTTCATCCCAAAAATACTTTTTCGCATAAAAAAAAAACCTCTTGCATTGAAAGAATGTCAGCCCATCAGGAATAATCCCACACACTACATAGTTGGCGAAATCGGCGTACCAAGGAATGGAACCCATAGAGATCATCATGACCATCTCATCAGGAAAAACATCTTCAATATCCTTGTCACCTGATACAACAACATTTGTTTCGAGTCTCGATAGATGATTAGCCACCTGATTTTCACAACCTTTCTGGTTTTTGACCTCAAAATCAAACTCTTGCAATAACATCACCCATCGAATCAACCTCAGTTTTGCATCCTTTTTGTCCATTAAGTAGCGTATAGTTGCATGGTCAGTGTGCACCACTACCTTAGTTCCCAATAAATAAGCTCGAAATTCTCAAAAACGTACACTACAGCCAATAACTCCTATTTGGAAATAGTGTAGTTTCTTTGAGCCACATTCAATGTTTTGCTTGCATAATATACCGGGTGGAATAACTTGCCTCTACATTGACCAAGTACAGCACCCAAGGCGACGCCACTAGCATCATACATTAGCTCGAATGGGCTACCCCAATTCTAGGCAACAATGACCGGAGATGACACAAGTTTCTCCTTTAGACACTCAAAAGCAGTCATACAGGCTTAATTAAACATAAAAATACTGTCATTCTGAAGTAGCTTGCAAAGAGAATGAGCTATCTTGGAGAAATCTTTTATAAACAGCCGGTAGAAACCTGCATGTCCCAAGAAGCTTCGGACACCTTTAACTGAGATAGGGGTGGTAGCTTGGCAATAAATTCAACCTTTGCTTGATCCACTTGTAATACCTTTCCCTGAAATCTTGTGCCCCAAAACAGTCCCTTCTTTCACCATGAAATGACACTTCTCTCAATTAAGTACGAGGTTTGTTTCGACACATCTTTTTAAGACTCATCCTAAGTGTTCAAGGCATTCTTCAAATGAGTCCCCAACTACGGAAAAATCATCCATAAAAACCTCCATTGAGTCCTCAACTATATCAGCAAAAATAGACAACATACACCTTTGGAACGTTGTCGGTGCATTACACAACCCAAAAGGCATTCGTTTAAATGCAAATGTTCCATAAGGGCAGGTGATAGTAGTTTTGTCTTGATCCTCTAGGGCTATGGATATTTGATTGTAACTGAAGTAACCATCAAGGAAGCAATAACATCCATGCCCCGCTAATCTATCAAGCATCTGGTCCATAAAGGGCATTGGGAAATGATCTTTCTCAGTCGCCGAATTAAGCTTTCTATAGTCCATGCACACACGCCAACCGGTAACTGGTCGCATTGGCACAAGTTCATCTTTCTCATTCGGGACCAGAGTTATACCACCCTTCTTTGGGACACATTGATCCGGGCTTACCCATTTTCTATCCGCAATAGGGTAAACCACACCCGCATCTAACCACTTAATGATTTCCTTCTTAACCACTTCTTGCATTGGAGGATTCAACCTCCTTTGGTGCTCTATGCTAGGTTTACAATCAATTTCCAACTGAATCTTGTGCGTGCAAATACCAGGAGAAATCCCCACAATATCAGCAATTGTCCATTCAATAGCTTTGATATATCTTTTTAGCATACTAACAAGTGCTTGTACCTGCCCTTCAAGTAGGTCAGCTGCAATGATTACCGGCAAGGTATTATTAGCCCCCAAAAATACATATCGAAGATAAGAAGGAAGAACTTTCAATTCAAGTTTCGGGGTGTTTCAATGGATGGCTTTGCGGGAGGACTTTCTCTATTTTTCAAATCAATTTCAAGCTTCAAAGGAGTTTTCGAGTAAGAACCTAAACCCGATAAAGCAGCCACCACTTCATCATAATCTTGGATATCTTCCTCATCATAATTTAAAAGGACAGTAGCCAAAGATTCACCAATACAAGAAATATCGCCAATACAAGAAATATCGCCAACACTAGCAACCGCTTCATCGATCACATCAATAACTGACACCACATGGATGTTATTGGGTTGTTTCATAGACTTACACACATTAAAGGTGACTTCCTCCTCATTAACTCTAAATTTCAAGTCGCCACTCTCCACATCAACCAAAGCTCTTTCGGTAGCCAAGAATGGTCTACCAAGAATAATCGGGATATCGGCATCCATCTCACAATCAAGAATAACGGAATACGCCGAATAAATAAACTTGTCAACCTTTACCAAAATATCATAAAGAACACCGATAGGTCGCTTAATAGAACGATCCGCCATGAGAAGTCGCATTGTGGTTGACTTAGGCTCACCTAGCCCAAGTTACTTGAAAATAGCATATGGCATCAAGTTAATACTAGCTCCCAAATCACACAACGCTTTGGCAAACTTGAACACCCCAATAGTGCAAGGTATCGTGAACGCTCCCATATCATCCTTTTAGAAACCACATTTGACATAATTGCTTTACAACTATGGGATACCTCAACTGTTTCAAAGTTCATACTTCTCTTTTTCGTGACCAATTCCTTCATAAACTTAGCATACCCCGTCATTTCTAGTAATGCATCCACCAATGGAAGATTTATAGAGAGACTTAAAAACAGAGAGAAACTTTTGAAATTTTGCATTGTCATCTCTCTTCTTCAACCATTGTGGAAAAGGAGGGTTGATTTTAGGCAACGGCTTTGGAGAAACCGATTTAGACACATCCCCCACCTTTTATGTAGTAGTTCCACCGGAAGTAACATCATTCGTCGAATCAATATATTTGTTGGGCACATCATTATTCACATCATCATCATTCACAATAGGTGGGAATTTGTTCCGTTCAGCCCCATCGACCTCACCCACATTGCTACCCAAAACTTTGCCACTTCGAGTCACAATCGCCATACACTAAGCATTCTCATTCTTTGGATTAGCTAAAGTGTCACTAGGAAGGCCACCATTTCATCTTTGATGCAATTGAGTGGATATTTGGACCATTTGTGATTCAAGATGTTTAATTGAAGCGGAGTGAGAAGTCACCGTTTGATTTAGAGAAGATAAATCAGCCTTCATCTCCTTGAGTACTTTATTCGAACCTTCCACCTTGTGCAAAATATGAGCAAGCATATCTTCGGTCCTAAAGCTCTCGGGATCATCCTTTGGTTCTGTAACTTTAAGACAATCGTGTGGAGGCACATACCGATCTCTCTCACCATCTCTCCAATTGGCACCTCGATCACGTCATTCCCGATTGTCTCTCCAACCACCACCTTGTTCTTTGTTCCAATCTTGATTCCCACCCTGATTTTGATAGCTCGGATGAGAACCCATCATTTGATTCGACACAAATTGGACTTCTTCATTGTACATGGCTTCAAATTTAGCATCATCCGAACTCATAGCAACTGCATTCACGGCTTTGGAAACCGTTCCCATAACATGATTTGTCAATAAATCCATCTAGGTCATCATCTTAGCCATATTCGAACCACGCTCTTGGTCTTTCTCAATTTGTTCCTTAGTCATTCCAACCATAAAAGGTAACACTTGGTCTTCTCTTGTGTGCCATGCCCGGGTCTTCTCTTGTGTGCCATGCCCCGTTAATTTTAGTCATATCATCAAGCAACGCCGATGCTATAGGAAATGGCTGCCTCATAATACCACCTTGAATTAAACGATCAGCAATAGTCTTATTCACCGAGTCAAGACTATGGTAGAAGTATTGCAGCAACACATTTTCAGGTAAACAATGAGTAGGGCACTGTAGAAGGAGCTTTTGGAACCGGAGCCATGTCTCATGGATTGGTTCACCATCAAGTCTCTTGAAGTTCTGAATACCATCTCTCAACTTCACCATCTTCGAAGGAGGAAAGAACCGCTCTAGAAATACTTCCGTCAGTTCCGCCCAAGAAGTAATTGAGTCTCTTGGTAGTTCAACCAACCACTTTGTTTCCTCCCCAGTTAGAGAGAAGGGAAACAACCAAAGTCGAATCAACTCTTGAGAGATGTTCTTGAATGTGAAAGGGATGCATACATCCAAAAAGTTTTGAAGATGCTCATGGCCGGGGATCTTCATGAGCAAGTCCTCCAAATAAACCTTTGATTTGCAACAGCTGAAGCATGGTTCCGGTCACATGAAAGATAACATTACCTAGAGTAGGGGGCAAGCGTATGGCTCCAGCACTTCCAACTTGAGCTACATTAAAGTCATTCGGGTTACCAATATCATCATTCACTTGATGCATATCATCATTCTGGCGAACAACACTATCAGCATCACTCATGTTGTAACATGTTGAAAATAAACAACAAAAAGACTAATAAGTAAATTCGACTACAATCAAACTAATTCACTAAAATACGTCGATACAAGAATTCTAAACGCCATTCCCCGGCAGCGGCGCCATTTTTTATAATGCTCAACTAACCTATCACGATTCAAGATGTAAGCGGTCGCTAGCAATATAAACCTAACGAAGAGTTAGGGTCGATCTCACGAGAAATGGAACTAAGTATATAATTCAAATATGAAGTATTAAAGTGATCTAGCTTTTTGTAGATGTAAACAAATGAATTTATGCATAATGTAAATCTTTTAATTTTTAATTATCAAATAAGAAGGGTTTTGAATGATAAAAACAAATCAACAAACACGAATTAGAGAGGAATTTAACCAACGAGAAATGGGACCTTAGGGATGTGTGATTGTTCAACTACCAATTTCACTAAATGGTCATTACGAATTGCTGAAGTATGAGGAATTATAATGGGTAGGCAAGATTACGACTATGATAGCTATTTTACAACCAACTACCATGCTTTCAATTGGGTTTTATCAAACCCCAACAGGCTATACAATAAGAGCACGATCTTAAACCTTAATTAAATCCACTTTAACAAGCTGAGTAGTACAAGTAGGAACTCGTACAATTATCAATTGCTAACTCCACTCAAAAGCACCTTTGACAAGCATACAAAGAGATATAAACTAGAACTGAATTTGCAACTTCAATTCATAAGATGAAAACATGAATTAACAATTGAATCCATTCTAATTCAACATTTAATTCAGCAATCCATAAGACCCATAAGCTAATTAGGCATTTGAACACATAATCACACCCCTAAGGTATTGGGGTTTTAGCCAATCATAGTGAGATTGAAGAAATAGTTACCAAAAACATTAGCCATTGATTTCCCCAAGTCTTCAAACAGCAAATACAATCAACTAAAATTATACACAATGTTCAATTCCCAAGAAATCACAAGAATAGTTCACAAAATCCCTCAAAGTGCAATGTACTTTCTTAGTTCGATTTCTGGTTCCTCTCTCAATCACTCGATATTTAATTCAATTCAAAATTTTCTATTTATACTTACCCAAACACTTCACACGTTTTGAATTTCATGATCATTCGGCGGTGTAAGTCGGGCTCGCCCTTCCACTCGGTGATGTACCGAGATGCTCGATCTCGCCTTTTAACTCTTGACTTCAGTACTGATTTCATCCTGGAACTTTAGGTTATGTGCATCGGGCTCGCCGTTCTGATCGGCGATTCACCGTCTGGTCCTTCAGCTCGCCGACTTGATTTAGATCTTCTCTTTGTCTACTAGGACTTTAGGAGAGGCACTGTTCACTCGGCGTGTCGCCGAGTTGCCTTTGGCGAGCCTCAGCCTTCTTGTTCCTTTAATTTTTGCAACTTTGGGCTTGTTTTTACATTATATTGTCCTTGCCTCATTCCAAAGTCTTCTTGCTGCACATAAACGATTTAACATTAGTTATGAGTGCAAAATGGGCATCAAGGACACCAATTTAGTACAAATGAAGCTCTAAATGAGTCAAAACTACCGACTTATCAATCTTCTCAACATGCATATGCTGAACATGAGAGTTTTTGACTGGCCAACATGTTGGTCTAATCACCATTTTATAGAACTTACCTTTGAGTTTCAACGGTACCTTTTTATTACATAAGATTACATAGGCAAGTCTCCACTTTATCCATACCTGACCAATACGATGTGTGATATCCTCGTCGATGTCTCCACTCCTCTAGATAGTGGAACCTTTTTATCACACAAGACTCTAGAGGCAAGCTTCCACTTAATTCATAACTGACCAATACGATGTGTGATATCCTCGTCAATGTCTTCACTCCTCTAGATTATAGACCCAAGGTACTTGAATCTATCTCTCTTGGGGATATTTTGAGTGTTGATCTTAGGCATATTTATGTTCCAGTTTGTCAAATATTGCCCACATTAGTCTTGTGTTTAAGAATAATCTTTAAGCTATGTGTTGTATTTTGAGTAACTTGCAATGATTGTGCACTAAAACATATGATTAGATTATGCAGGAGTTCTTGAAGAAAAATAGAGTTTATGGAAGAAAGCGCGAAGAGGGAAGCATGAGTACAAGGCAAGGAAGCAAGTGCCGATAGAAAGAAGGGAAGAAATGGGGCCTGGCAGCCTTGGCATATGGCAGCGTGCCACACCAGCCTCAAAACTTCAGAGGCAGTAGCCTTGGCGCACTGGCTGCGTGCCACACCAAGCCCAGAACCTCAGAGAAAACTTCCAGGCCCGATTATGGCGCCCCACGCCAGCATGTACCCGACTTTCCCAACGAAAATTGGTTCAATTAGGACTCCTATTTTGGTCTAAATTAGGAAAACTATTTGTGGGAACTCTATATATAGGACCCTAGGGTTATTTTGTAAGGGATTAGCTATTTTTTGGTGTGTAAGGGTAAGGGATTACAATTCATCTTAGGTTTCGGTTCTCTACTTCTCCTCTAGGTTTGAATTCTATGAAACTTATTATTTCTGAGTTTATGAACATTATGAGTGGCTAAACGCCTTTGTTCTGGGACTGTAGCTACGGGTTATTGTTGAACATCAAATTGCTTTTGAATTAATTGTTGGTTTATCTTCCAAATTACTTTTGTATTCTTGTTTTAGTATTTCATGCTTGATCACCATAGAAATAAATCTATTGTCTATTCTTGGACTCGGGAGAAGATAAGGTAGATAGACCAAAGAATATGAAAAGCTTGATCTAACTTGCATTCATTTGTTTATATTTTTGTTTAGGAGTGACGCCCAGACGAACACCAAGCTTGGTTACGAAACAGGATGAAATATAAATGCTCACCATTTAGGACTGTCTATCCCCGCTCAACGATGTAGTTAGACAACTAATTGGGGTAGGCGATTAAAGGTCGGAAGACCATGATCATAAAATCAACCATGTAAATCAATAATTTGATAACCATAATTAATTCATTGCATGAGATGTGATACATGAAACCCAAAGCATACTGCAGCCCTGGAATTGTCCCTTACTTGATTAAAACATCAAAATTATAGTTGTCCTTGTTAGTTAGTTTAATAATTAAATTGTTCTAATTAGTATTCACCAAAACCATCTCATATTGATAATTCGTTCTTTAAGTTGTAGATTTAATAGAATTGATATACATTGATCAGAAGTCCCTTGGGCACGACAATCCGGTTCTAAAAGAGCCATTTATTACTTCTGCGACCACGTACACTTGCGTGTGCATTTGGGAGCAACAAGTTTTTGGCACCGTTGCTGGTAACTTTAGAATTAATTTATAATTTATTCTTTTAAGTCTACTAGTGATTGTTCAAGAGCTAATAACTTGATCTTAGCTGTTCTGTATTGCAGGCATTTGGGATCTGAAGTCTGGCTCGAAAAGGTGATCTTGTTGAACCAGACGACGAACCTAAACAAGCCCTTCGACGATGAAGAAAGCTGGCGATTCTCAAACGACAACAGGAACTAGGACTAGGTTTACCTGGACATCGGGAAAAAAACCTAGCCGGCGATCGCAAGAGAAACATGGAGCAAGAACATGATAACGTACCAGCAGTGATAGCTACAAGGCCAGTCCGTGACGTGGCAGTCCCACTCACCACCAATATGACATCGAGCATACAGAAACCACTACCGGGTGTTAGATTTGAGTTGAAACAATCCATGGTGCAACTCATTCATTCTAATGGGCAATTCACTGGCCTGCCCCATGAAGATCCCCAAGTGCACATCAGGAATTTTCTGGAGATAAGCAGCACTTATATTCCACATGGGGTATCAACTGATTATGTGCGATTGACTCTTTTCCCATTTTCACTATTAGGAGAAGCGAGGCGATGGTTAGATCCTGAGCCACCCAACTCCATCACCACATGGGACCAGTTAGCGAAGAAGTTCCTCATTCTATTCTTCCCCTCAGGCAGAACTGCAAGGCTGAGAAGTGACATATTGAGTTTCAAGAAGAAAAGCGGGGAGAACATGTACCAACCCTGGATAGATTTAAACAATTGCTGCTTTCTTGTCCACATCACTATCAAGAACATGAGGTAATAGATCATACCTTTATTGAAGGCCTTGAATATAATGCTAGGGTACTATTGAATACTACAGCAGGTGGGCAAGCTCTGGAGAAGACCTATGATGAACTAGTTGAGCTCTTGGACAAATTGCCTAAAGGCAATCCGGACTGGAATGGAGATATGCAAAGGAACATTATGCAGAAAACTGCAGGTATGTTAGAAGTGGATCTAGCGACTGCACTAAATGCAAAGCTCGATGCCCTAGCAAATTTTTTCACCACACAATTGAAACATTTATCAGTCGGGCAGCAACAAGCACAGGTAAATGATGTACACCAACCGCAAGGATGGTGTGAAGTTTGCGGGAGTGGTGACCACGTGGCTGATTATTGCGGTTCAAACCCAGACTCTATGAACTATCTAGGGAATGCCCAAAGAGGTGGAGGCACGCAGAACTATGGGAACACCTATAACCCAAGTTGGAGGAACCACCCCAATTTCTCATGGGGTGGAAATCACAATCAACACCAAAATCAGGCACAAGGGCAAAACCAATACCGAGCTCAAGGTAACGGATCGCAGTTTCAACAGCAAAATAATCAAGGTGCGAAGCAAGGAACCATGACTAATGAGGAGCTGTTCCAAAAGCTAAGCACATAAATCAACACCAAAAATGAAGAACACTATAGAAAATTGGGAGAAGAGTTGCGAAGCACCCAGTTGGCGCAGAAAAATTTAGAAAAGCAGTTCACACAATTGGTGAATGCCGTAAATGTGCGTCCACCTGGAGGCCTTTCGGGTGACACGGATCCTAACCCAAGGCAACTGAATGCGGTGAGCACAAGGAGTGGATTACAACTAGAGGAGCTAGCTCCAAAGAAAAGAAGTTCTGAGGTGGTGAGAGAAGAAAAGAAATCAGAAGAGGTAGTTCAAGATGCAAATATTGAGAGGGTTGTTCCTCAAGTAAAACCACCCCCTCCTTTTCCACAAAAGTTCAAAAAGCAAAATGAGGATGAATGCTTCAGTAAGTTTCTATCTCTCCTTAAACAAGTTCACATTAATCTACCTTTGGTTGATATTTTGCAGGGAATTCCTAAGTACGCCAAGTATGTGAAGGAGATAGTGGCGAACAAGAGGAGATTGATTGAGTATGAAACAATGGCACTCACTGAGGAGTGCATTTCTAGAATTTAGAATAGACTACCTAAAAAGTTAAAGGATCCGGGTAGCATCACAGTACAAATCACCATTGGTCGAAGTGTTCATGCCCGAGGTTTGTGTGATTTGAGGCCTAGTATAAACCTCATGCCGACATCTTTGTACAAGAAACTGGGGTTGGGTAGTCCAAAACCAACCACAATTATCCTCCAATTGGCTAATAGGTCTGTGGCAAGGCCAGAAGGAGTAGTAGAAGATGTCTTGGTGCAAGTGGTGTCGCTGATCTTTCATGTGGACTTTGTTGTCCTAAATTTTGAGCCCGATCCTGAAGTTCCATTTATTTTGGGATGACCATTCCTAGCTACGGGGCGAGCATTAATTGATGTAGCAGCTGGGCAGTTGACCATGAGAGCTCATGATAAGGTGGAGGTGTTTGATGTCTATCGCGCCTTGAAAATGCCTTCTGTCTATGAAGAGTTGTCTGCCATCACGGTAGTGGATCTAGCCATGGAATCACATTGCATAACTCCCAAGGATCCCTTGGAAAGAGTTTTGGTGGGGCATGACATAGACGTAGATATAGACACGCAAGAACTGGCTACTTGTCTTAATGTAGCGCTAGTTGGTTCACGAAATGGTGTAGTGGAACCATTAGAGCGAGTGTTGGGTCCTCCTCCCAAACCCACAATTGAAGAAGCACCAAAGCTGGAATTAAAATCACTTCCGTCACACTTGAGGTATGCGTATCTTGGCATTAATTAAACTTTATATGTTATACTTTCTACGGAATTTTCTGAAGCACAGTTTGATGCAACTTTGGAGATATTGAAGAAAAGGAAGAAAGCAATAGGCTGGAAAATGTCAGATATTCATGGAATTAGTCTGGCATTGTGTATGCACTGAATCTACATAGAGGAAGACCATAAATCGAGTGCACAACACCAACGTCGGCTAAATCCATTGATGAAGGAGGTGGTGAAGAAAGAAGTGATCAAGTGGTTAGATGCGGAAATTGTGTATCCTATCTCTAACAGTAAATGGGTAAGTCATGTGTAGTGTGTACCAAAGAAAGGTGGGATAACAATAGTGAAGAATGAAAAGAATGAGTTGATCCCAACAAGAACTGTCACCGGATGAAGAATCTCCATGGATTACCAGAAACTAAACGATGCCACAAGGAAGGATCACTACCCTGTTCCTTTTATTGATCAAACGCTTAACCGTTTAGCAGGGCAGGAGTATTATTGCTTCTTGGATGGGTATTCCAGATACAATCAGATCTTGATCGCACCTGAGGATCAAGAGAAGACTACTTTCACATGTCCCTATGGCACGTATGCGTTCAAGCGCATGCCATTTGGGCTTTGCAATGCTCCTGTCACATTCCAGAGGTGCATAATGGTTATTTTTCATGATATGGTGGAGGACTTTGTAGAAGTATTCATGGATGACTTCTCTGTCTTTAAGAAGTCTTTTGAGGTATGTCTTCGAAATCTTGATAGAGTACTTGCTCGTTGTGAAGACACTAACCTAGTGCTTAATTGGAAGAAGTGTCACTTCTTGGTCAGAGATAAGCAGGGACTCGAGGTAGATAAAGCCAAGGTGGAGGTTATTGAAAAATTCCCCCCCTCCTACTTTTGTCAAAGGGGTAAGAAGTTTCTTAGGACATGGAGGTTTTTACAGGAGATTCATCAAGGATTTCTCCAAGACTGCGAGGCCCAAGTGTCAAGCCTCATTCCCACGCCTTTCTCATGCATTGCCTCACTAAATTTACACTCTACATACTCTGTCTTGGTCCTATCGAATCTGAACCCTTTAGTCTCCAAAGTTTGTCTCCACACCTCTAGCTTAGCATTAACTCCATTGCGCGTCTCATCAATTAGTACTATGTCATCTTCAAATAACATACACCAAGGCACCTCATCTTGAATGTCTCATGTCAATTCATCCATCACCAAGGCAAATAAAAAATGAACTAAGAGTTGATCCCTTATGTAACCTCCTCTCCAGCGGGAAGTACTCTAAGTATCCTCGTACCATTCTTAACTGTGTTTTAGCTCCTTCGTACATGTCCTTTATTGTCCTAATATATGCCACTAATACACCTCTTGCCTCCAAACATCGCCACAAGACTTTCCTGGGACTTTATCATAAACCTTTGAGGTCAATGAACAAGTTTCTTTTCTTTTCCCAATACTTCTCCATGAGTCTCCTCACAAGATGGTTGGCCTCTGTGATTGCCATTAAAATATTTAAAAAGAAAGTTTAAAGGTGACATGGAAGGTCTAGAAACCTTGCTAAAATACTATTTACTAGATTCTCTTATAAGATATTAAGTTATTCCTACTTCATGGGACATAATTTTCAAGCCCATTAGCTACTGCATGTAGAAGAACAATTACGACAAATATAGTTACTCCTGACGAAAGAGGTTAGTCTTTCTGAAGCATACTTACGTGATGAAACAACCTTTGCCTCTTCAAAATGTAATTTCACAAGTGGAGTTTGAACAAAAGAATGTATTTAAACCTTATCCCTAGCTAACTTTGCAGTGCAAAGACGAAGTTTCTGATACACCTTCAACTCAAAAAAAAAAGTGCAATCAAAATGGGATGAATGAAAGCAAAATAACAACTAACTGGCAAAAATCAGTACTACTGGACATTTGCATATCACAATCTTTTGGAAACCTGAGAAAACACAATTTACTGCCATAGAGCTCTTCATAATTTTATCAAAGACGAAACAAAAAGCATACAGATTCAATTAGGAAATTAAAATGGCGATTGCATAGTGATCCCCCCATAGAATTTTGTAGCAAACAAATTGTTAAGAAACTCCATTAATGGGGATGAAGAAAGTTGAGAGAGAATTTGAGAGAATGAGAAAAAACAAATCTATATTCATTATGTGTGAATTACATGCCAGATACACATATATACAAAGATGGTTAGGCATAGAATACCAGCTGTCATTTACTAACTAACAAGATTCTTTTCCTAACTAACTTTCTACAACTAACTAACTACCAAGTTGAGTATATAATTAATTAGTTATAGTAATATGTCTTCAACACTCCCCCTCAAGCTGAGAATTGGAAAATATATTTTTCATTCCAAGCTTGTCAATCAGTGCATCATGTTGTGGTTTGCATAATCCTTTAGTGAGTAGGTCTGCTTGTTGTTCTCTTGTTCCTATGTGATGTGTCTGAATGAGCCCTTCAAGTATCTTCTCCCTTACAAAGTGGCAAGCTATATCAAAATGTTTTGTTCTCTCATGAAAAATTGGATGTGCTGCTATTTGAATGGCAGCTTTGCTGTCACAGAACAGTTTCATAGGCAGCTTAACCTCGATTCCCAGCTCCTTGAATAAGCCTTTTAACCAGACTATCTCAGCTACTGTGGTAGCCATACTCCTGAACTCTGCTTATGTAGAGCTTCTTGAAATTGTGCCTTGCTTCTTTGACTTCCAAGATACCAATGCACCTCCCAGTTTTACTATGTACCCAGTCACTGACCTCCTGGTTTCTACACAAGCTCCCCAGTCTGAGTCACAGTATGCCACTAGTTCAGACTCTTTATTACTTGGCATAAACAATCCAAGACATGTTGTCCCTTTTATATACCTTACCACTCTAAGTCTTGCTTCCATGTGAGATAGTTTTGGTGAGTGCATGTATTGGCTATGTACGTGAACTACAAAGGCTATATCAGACCTAGTCATAGTCAAGTATAGCAACCTTCCTATTAGCCTCTGATATTTTCCACAATCATCAAGCATCATGTCTTCTGCACTATCCTTCCTTCCTATGCATTCATCAAACACAGTAGATGTCAACTTGTGATTGAACTCCAAGGGAGTAGATGCATGCTTACATCCTGCTAGTCCCAATTCAGATACAAGTCCTAGTGCATACTTCATTTGATTCATAAGTATACCTTTTGCAGTTCTTGAGAACTCAATTCCAAGAAAATATTTCAATTCTTCAAGACCTTTCATTTTGAACCTGTGTTGCAAGTCCTTTCTTATTTGTTGTATGAGTTGTAGACTACTTCCAATGATCAGGAGATCATCAACATATACAAGAATAACAAGGAGCTCTCTTCCTATGTTCTTTGTAAACAGTGAGTAATCATAGTGAGATTGTAAAAATCCCAAGTCAGTTAATGCTTCAGTGTGTTTCAGGTTCCATTGTCTTGGTGCTTGCTTTAGCCCATACAAGGACTTATGAAGCTTGCAAACCATGTGTTTCTCCCATGATTTGCAAAGCCTTCAGGAATCTTCATATAAACTTCCTCAGGAAGATCACCTTGAAGAAAGTCATTGTGAACATCCATCTGAAAGATAAACCAACCACAAGAAGCAGCTAGAGCCACTACAGATCTCACAGTAACCATCTTGGCTACTGGAGAGAAAGTTTCAATGTAGTCAAGACCTTCATGTTGGTTGTACCCCTTTGCCAATAACCTGGCCTTGTATCTTTCAACCTCCCCAGAGGCTTTGTATTTGCCTTTGAACACCCACTTACAACCAATAGGAACCTTAGCAGAAGGGAGAGGAACAATAGACCAGGTACCATTAACCTCCAGTGCAGCAATCTCAATCCTCATAGCATCCACCCAATGAGGATCCTGGCAGGCTTCCAAGTAAGTATTAGGCTCAGAAATAGCAGAGTATGTAGCAAGTGAGGCCCTGTAGGTAGGAGATAGTCGAGAGTAGGAAACATACTGAGAGATAGGATATAAACAAGAATTTTTGGCACTAGGAGTCACATATGAATCTAACTAGGTGACTTAGACTGTCTAGAGGATCTCCTAGGTGGAACTATTGGTGCTAAGGGTATAACATTCTCAGTTGATGGCACAACATGATGAGGTTCAGGTAAGAGTAGGTATAGGGTCAGACATAGGCACATTTGAAGGTGATAATGGTGTATCGGTAAGTGAGACATCACGAAGAGCAAGGACAGGAAACAAAGGATCAGGAAAAGACTTAAGATCTTTGAATGGAAATACTTCCTCCTTAAACACAGTATCCCTACTTATAAAAAAGGATTTGGAACCTAAGTCATACAGAATATACCTCTTTTGAGAGGAGGAGTAGCCCATGAGAACAGCAGGAATGGCTCTAGGTGCAAATTTGTCAAGTATCTTTGGATCTGTAGCATAGCATAGGCTACCAAATACTCTGAGATGATGAAGACCAGGAGCTTGGCCAAACAACCTTTCAAAAGGTGACTAACCCTTCAACAACATAGTAGGCATTCTATTTCAAATATAAACAGAAGTAGTCACACAGAAGCCCCAAAATTTCATAGGTACACCAGCTTGAAATCTTAGTGCTCTAGTCATGTCAAGTATTGATCTATGCTTCCTCTCAACCACTCCATTTTGCTGAGGAGAATAAATACATGAACTCTGATGCATGATGCCATTTGCTTTGAACAAATCACCTACTTGGGAGTTAAAAAATTCAGTGCCATTGCCTATTCTTATACACTTTACACCTAGAACAAACTGTGTTTTCACCATGCACGCAGGAAGTTCTGTAAAACAACAATAGTGTCTGATTTGATTTGCAACAAAAAATCCAAGTGTATCTGGACATATCATCCACCAGTGTTAAGAAATATCTTTTGCCATCATGATTAGGAACCCTGTAAGGTCCCCAGACAACACCATGCACAATATCAAAAGCTGAAATGGAAGTAGATTCACTCGCAAGAAAAGGCAACCTTGATTACTTAGCAATTGGACATACAGGACAGTTATGGTCATGCATAGGAACAGTATTGATACACTTTATCTACTAAGTACTTTAAGAGGGGCATGCCCAAGTCTCTTATGGCATAGGCTAGTTAAGGAACTAACAGTAGAGTTAAAGCTAATAGGACTAGTGCTGGAACATGAAACTTCAGTTGCACAGCCTTCAGAAGAGCTTTGTTCAGATGGACAACCTGATGTAAGATCTGTACTGAGTAGATACAGACCTTGATCTTCTTTACCAATCCCCAGGACCCTCCCATTGAAGAGATCCTGAAAGATGCAAAAGTCAGGAAAAAAACATCACAGCACAACCCAGCTATTTTGTTAGTTGTGAGACAGATAGAAGATTGTACTTGAACTCAGGGACAAACAACACATCCTTCACCAGTTGATCTTTAAGGACTAATGATTCACCAACATGGCTAATAGAAACCTGATCACCAGTAGGTAAATTTACTTTCATAGATCTCTTATCACCAAGATCTGTAGACTGACTCATTAGACTTAGACTGTGAACCGTATGATTTGAAGCACCAGTATCAATGATCCAGTTAGAATGAACCACATCAGCCATGAGAGTTGTGATAATACCTGATGTGCTTGCAGTAGCCACATTAGCCATTGAGTCCACCTCCTTTCCTTTGCCTTTGCTAAGCATCTGTAGAATCTGAGTGTATTGCTCATGTGTAAACATTGACATGCCCTGTGTACTTACCGAAGGAGGATTAGTGGAAGGACTATATGACCTAGCATTAGGACTTACAGAGGAGTCATAAACAGCAGATTCACTGTTGGCAACAACATTGTTAGCATGAGAAGATGTGCCTCATTTCATCTTGGGGTAACCATGAAGCTTGTAACAGGTTTCCTTAGTGTGTCCCTTGTAGTGACAAAACTCACAATAGACTTGAGATCTGCCTGTAGAGTAACCATGCCTTCCTTCACCATAACCATTTCTCCCATCCCCATAGTTCCTAGTCCTATGACTACCATTGTGACCACCACTGGGAACTCCTGATCCTGAAGAAGAAGAACCATTGTTGTAATATCCACCATTACCAGAGGGAGAGCCAAGAGACATTCTGTTACTCATAAGAGTTGTTTCTGATAGAGTCTCAGTAAAGGAGGAACTACTGCTAGCACCATGCATTCTCTGACTTTCAACACTGATGATCATAGCATAAGCCTGATTGACAGTAGGGACAGGAACCTACATCAAAATCTGACTCCTAGCATGAGCATAGGACTCATTGAGGCCCATTAGAAATTGCCATAACTTTTGAAATTAAAAGTGTTTTGATATTGTTTGGAATCAGGACAGGCACATGAAGGAGGAGGGATGAGTGTGTCAACCTCATCCCAAAGCTCTCTCAATCGAGAAAATAAGTGGACACATAATCAGTACCTTGAGACAAGGTAACTATCTCCTTATGAAGATAAAAAGCTCTAGAAGCATTGACCTTATCAAATCTTTCACGAAGATCCTCCCAGACTATATGAGCATCAGATCCATAGATGACAGTACTAACTAAGCTCTTAGAAACAGTATTCATGATCCAACCTAGAACAATAGCATTACATCTATCCCAGAGATCATGCAAAGAAGCAGGATACATGTCCTTTTTACAGGTTGCTGAATTGAAATCAAAACAGAACCTTAAGTATCTGATGGATGAATGAAAAGAGGATGAGTGTGATCCACTGGTCCTGGAGGCAAAACTTCAGTGGTAGCAGCAACTTCAGTAACAGATGGCATGATTAGACAATAACCGAGCTTCAAACGCATCAGAAATTCACTCAATCTTCAACACAGTCGATCGAGCACCAGAACCTAAATCGATCTACAATCCAACTAGATGAGAATGGAGAAATTAACAGAAGAGTAGCGAATTTCCTGTGCTCTTTTACCATGTTAAGAAACTCCATTAATGGGGATGAAGGAAGTTGAGAGAGAATCTGAGAGAATGAGAAAAAAACAAATCTGCATTCATTCTGTGTGAATTACATGCCAGATACACATATATACAAAGATGGTTAGGCATAGAATACCAGCTGTCATTTACTAACTAACAAGATTCTTTTCCTAACTTTCTACAACTAACTAACAAGTAGAGTATATAATTAATTAGTTATAGTAATATGTCTTCAACACAAATCGATACAAGTACAGATCCGCATATGGAAAGTTCAATACGAGGTAATTATACATTCAAGGGTCCAACCATAGCTCCAAGGAGAGATAAAGAGCATTGAAGTGAGTAACACAGAGGCAATTGCAGAGCGAATGGAAACATCGATTCCACTCCAACACAACTCATTTCTTAGTGAACTTCAAAAAGTGATAAATACGCTGAAGTTGTGCCAAACCTACTCAACAAGAGTAAAAGCAGAGCACTATCAATTTTCCAGCTAGAAAGAAGTGCATGGTCTACAAGCAACAAATCTCTAGCTTTAAAATAATCTCTCTCCCTCTATTTTTTTGTTACATTGAATACATAGGAGGTGAGAATCTGTGCAAAGGTCATCATCCCTAGTACATAAATTAACAACAAACTGCATATCACTAGTTGATACGAGGAGAAAAACATTTACTACTATAGAGATTCTGAACAGCTGGTTCTGACTTTACAAAATAGGGGAAAGACCGTATCATGCCGTTAGCAGCACAATTTCTCCATGTGAACCTGTTGATGCAAGAAAATGAAGATATAAACAACTGTCTCACAAGACAATACAGCACATACAAACAAGATGTTTAAGGAAGAAACATACATATGTCGAAGATATCCTTATAGATCTGTAGTGAATTATCACTGTCTTCCTCCATCTTTGAGACTCTCTCAGCTTCCTTGGCCGCTTCAGCTGCTACAAATGATTTATTTTCAGCTTCTGCAATCTTATAGGCAGCAGTGACTGCTGCTTCTTCGGCAGTGTCACCAAGGTAGGCACTATTTGGAAACTGCCTTGGCCCAACATGTTTTTGTTTAGGGGTAGCGGCGGCCTTTGTTTTTTCCAAGACCTCTTTCTTAATCCTGTAGGAATTCTCAATCTGCAGAGGAAGCCACAAAACAAAATGCCAGAATTCAGACTTCCAATCTTGAAACAAATATCAGGATGCAGTTTACAGTGGTTCATCAAATATACAACTAATTCATTTAAGCTTCTTTAGATTGTCCTCTGTTTCCAGTTTCAAAAACCATAAATTATAACAGATGATTATGTGATAGAAGAAAAAGCTGCGGAGAAGATGCACTTCTACTGATGTAAAATAAATTGACTAAGGATAATGACGAACACCCATCTACCAACAAAAAGAGATAAATAAACAAACGAGCGACTGCTATCCACCAAAAACACCTGCATGGGCCTAGAAGAAGTATGTGAAAGCACTCAACTATGAGAACTACCAACATTCTCTTCCATCCAACCATATTAGATAACCAAAAACACACTACCCACCAAAGAAGATTAACTCTGCCTAAAAGATGCAAACATTTCACTCCATAAAATGCCCATCACCAAAGCCACATTATGGTGTATGCACAGAGGATACTACAATGTAATACTCCGTATCCTCCAATATGTGTACGACTAAGTTGATGTCGAACAGATTATTTAAACTTGGGAAAGTAAGGTAATGTTTGAGCCTAAAGTCTAAGTATTCAAGTGTACAAATGCTAAGTACTCTCTCTGTTAGACGACTCACTTTCCTTATTAGTTAGTCACAATAAGAATGCACATCTCTATATTTAGTAACAATTTAACTTTAAAATGCTCATATTACCCTTAATGAAATGATTTATAGCCACACAAACATCTCTAACTTATTTTAGACCACAAGTTTCAAAAGTCTTTCCTTCTTTCTTAAACTCCGTGCCAAGTCAAACTAACTCATATAAATTGGGACGGAGGGAGAAATAGTTGAAGGAAATAAGATTTGGGATAGAAAATTGGAATGTGACAAAATGAGTAAGCTGTGTTTCACATACTTGCCCAAGTAGGTAATGCTACTTAAAATAAAAGCCCCCAAATTAAAGGAAAATAAGAAAGAGAGGCAGCGAAGATATAGGGGCTATATATAACCCAAAAGTCTCTTTTTTTCATTCATTTTCTCTTCATCTCTCATCAAGAACAATTAGGGTTTTTAGGTTTTCTCTCCCAACTAGACCAGCCGCCCCTTATTTCCCACCATAGCTCCCAAGGTGTTCTCACCAAAACAGTCCCAACTTCATCCCCCTCTCCTCTTAGCTTCAAAAAATTGGAGGTTTACTTGAGGAAATTAAAGTGAAGTAATTAAAGAACTTTGGCAGCCAAGGTCACCCCATCTTCTCACCTTAGCTGTCAAATGAATTTCTCTTCTTCTCAAGTTCAAGTTTGAAAGACGACCCTATTCTTGAAGAACAAAAGTAAAAGAGGCAGAATCTCCATCAATTGAGGTAAGGTTTCTGCCCCTTTCCGTCTCTCCTTGTCTATGAGCTCAGGTGAGAAATTCTAGACGTGTTGAGTAAGAACTCATGTGATGGTGATCAGAGACCGTGAGTTCAAGTTTTTCCTATTGTATAGAGGAGTTTTGGGGCTGTTTTATGAACTATGTTGTTGGGGGAGTGTGGGCAACCTCATGAGAAGGGTCGTGCGTAGTTGCATTGAGGTGGAAAAGGAGGGTGTGGTGATACACCAGCTGTTTGAGGGCTGTACGGGCTTGCAGCCCATCATGTGTTTGGCATACTATTTGTGGGGCCCACACTTGTGATTAGCTGCTAACATTAGGTTTATTATGCACCTTTATTGTAGATTAACATCCCAAAGGGTCAAATCTTCAAAATTATTCAGAAATTGAGGTATTTAAGGCTAAAACCTCTTTCGCCGCTAAGGCACAACTTCCATGTCATATGTTTCTAGTTCCTCTAAATTGAGATGATTATGTCATGTATTAACTATGTTGCTCAGACTCTTCAAAAAATGTCAACGGGTGTGTGTCGGATTCGCCAAAAGTAGTGTAGTTTTGGAGAATCCGACACGAGTGCGGCATCAAAAGTAAAAAGTCCGCGCAATTAAGTGTATTAACAAATCAGTTCCTAGTGTCATGAGCTTAAGGAATCAGTTCTTACTGTAACGAATTAACGAATTAACGAATCAGTTCCCAGTGTAACGAGCTTAACAAATCAATTCCTAGTGTAACCAGCTTAACGAACTAAGTTCCTAGTGTAACCAGCTTAATAAACATGTCTATTGTCTAATACATTATAGTTATAGTAAGTAAGATGAGGTAATCCAGAATGTTAATAATCAGTCTTACATGTTGTATGCCTTGTTTGGCCCATATACCTAGGCCCCCAGAGTGGCCATAATATACTTGATAATGTGTTATAAGTCGGGTGAGTGCCCTGGGTGCCCAATGTGGAAAAATCATGCGTTATAAGTCAGGTGAATATCCCATGAGCGAGTGGGACCTAAATCATGTGAAGAAGACAGACGATTATCCCGAGACCTTGTAGCCTATATTGACCTCAAGGAGCTATAACGTATTATGTGCCCAAGTGTTGTACGCTTCATGAGTGCATGTGTGCCTAGTTGCCATCGGTCCTAGTGAGCTAAACTCTTCTTTTTTTATAACCGAGAAATTCATCTGTGACCCGCCCTTTGGACCAATCATAGCCTTCTAAACTCGGTGGATAATGGGCCCACCCCTCTACCCTTCTCCACTTAAATACCAGGCTTCGCTTTGCATGGTGTGGGGCTTGAACCTGCGACCTAAGCCACAAATCCTCCACCTTTTGCAACTCAAGTTAGGCCTTGGGGGCTCCTATAGTGAGCTAAGCTCTTATGATCACTCATATGTCAGTCTTCCTCTTACATGAGATGTCGCTTGTTAGTATATTAATGTAATGACTCGAAAGGTCATTTTTGAAATTTTTCGTACAATTATCGTTTTGTCCCTCCCGATAGTTTTCCCGAGTCATTTCTGATCAGTTTGTGGAGTTGGTCTGGAAATTTCATTGAAAAGTTATTATTTTTGGAAGTTTTGAGTTTTGGAAGGTCTAAAGTGTTTAAAAGCGATTTTTGATATCAATTGGAGTTTCGAGTCTCGGAATGAAATTTTGCTAATTCCATCAATTTCGGAATGTGAAATTTGGTCTAGGAGAATAGTCAGTTTTAGGTTCGGGGTTGTTTTGAGCCTTTGAGTAGGAAGTTTGGATGATTTTAGACTAAGGGTTGACTTTGGTCAACATTATGAGTCAGATTAGATTTTTGATAGTTTCATTGAATTTTAGGCCTAGGTGAGGTCTTAGTAGATTTTACAGAGGTCCCAAGAGTAGTTTGGTCTTTTTTGAGTGTTATGTTAGTTTATTGCGACTTTCACGAGTTTCGAGGCAAAGAGACCTCGAATTCATGTTTCAATGGTTCCATTGAGTCCGGAACGTCGAGTTTAGTTGGGTAGCATACCAAATTTGTGTACTCGGGGTTCCGAACGAATCCCGAGGGTCCATTTGAGAATTTTGTGTCTTGTGTGATGTTGTTGGTTTGCTGAATCTGGTGCATGATTATTTAGTCATCGCGCGCAAGACCATATCTCGCAATTGTGTGGGGTTGTTTTTGTGTGCTTCGCGATAGCATGAGCTACCATCGCGATCGCACAAGGACAGTGGTCAGGTCATCACGATCGCGTGGGGTCTTGCCGCGATCGCGATAGTCAACTTAAATGAGTCGACTGATTTACTCATCGCGATGGCGTGGCTTGGGGTCGCGATGAGCACTTGAGACTTTGGCAGAATGTCTTCTCAAAATCGGGGTTTCATGCCCATTTCACCATTTTTGTGATTTGTAAGCTCGGTCTAGGCGATTTCAAAGAGAGTTTTCAAGATTTATCGATTGGGTAACAATTTCTAACTCTCTAACTCCTTTACCCATTAGTTAATTCATGATTTTGATGAAATAAACTTGAGTTTTGATCCCAACTTTGAACTTTGAAGATTTTTTAAAAGGTTTAAGGTTTTGGATAAATTGATGATTTAAGGCTTGATTCAACTTTGTTTTCGAAATAATTTTCACAGGTGGTTTCCAAATTCTTTGGGTAACGCAATTTTGTATAAATTTCTAGATTTAAACCACATTTTTAGAATTGGGTCTTTTGGGTTGATTTGACCCTGGTTTCCACAAGTCTTGATATGGGTGTTGTTAGATTTGATTTCTTATTGTGATTACTTATTCAAATGGATTGCATTAATTTGGAGACCTAACAAAAAGGGAAAGCTCAAGTCTCAGAGTGATTGTTTGATTGATTGAGGCAAGTAGACTTCTTGACCTTTGTTAAGTGTATAGAATCTCATATTTCCCTATTGTATGTGTTGAGGAGTAATGACTAATGGGATTTGGTGATAGGTTTTGACTTGTTCATGTTGAATGATTCTAATGAGGAAAAAGGAGTAATAAAAAGGCAACTTGATGATATATTGATGTGAGATGTGTCGTGGATGATATGAGTGGTTATATTGATTCATTATTGATGATATATCATGAATGCGTTGATACAAATTGTGTATTGACATGGAATTCATCATATTCTCATGATTTGTGTGAAAATGTCTATTTGCATTGGTTCTGAAATACTGTGATAAGATCTATTGTGATGATTATGCGGAGGGGAAATGATTCTGGCGAGCGATGATTATGCCAAAGGAAAATGGTTTTGGCGGATACATGGACCGTGTGCATCCCCCATGGGTTCCGATCTGATATTCAGCAGATATGAATCGTAGGACAAACATGCATCACCTTACCTAACATTTCATTTCATTGCATTGCACATCATTAACATTTGTGAACTTTTGAGAAAAAGGGTAAACCTTATATTCACACCAAAAAATTCATCACCCAAAAAATGATGAATTGGAAACTTACATCCCACATTGGGTATTCTTTACAAGTTTCCTATAAAATCAACTAATTCTACTATCTCCCCTATCAGATTATGTTTACACCATAAAAACAAAAGGCTTATACAATTCATTCTATTCTTTTGTAAGTTGGTCTTTTGTCCATCAAAGCACCTTGAGTTCCTTTCTTTCCAAAGAGTCCACCATATGCATGCGGGGATAGTTCTCCACCAAAATTTGTTTCTTCCTCTATTGTCAATACCTTTCCAACTGCTTAGGAGTTCCATTGTCGTGTTAGGCATCACTCACTTAACTCCTAACAAACAAAAAAATATGTTTCATAGGCTCAAAGCTGCCTTACAGTGAACGAATAGATGATCATTGATTTCTTCTTCCTGCTCACACATGACACATCGAGCAAATCTACCAGCCTCTTTTCTATAAAGCCTCATGAGTTAGGCATGCCTTTTTGCATACCAACCAAGTAAAACAAGCCACATTTGGAGGGAATTTGGTCTTCCAAACTAGCTTCCAAGGCCATCTAGCTCTGTCTGTAGTGTGTTAAGATTCCAATAACATGATGTCATTGTGAACACCCCCTTGCTGTGCAGTTTCCATCTAGGTTTGTCATGTCTCACAGATAGAGTTGGATGTGAGTTTAGAACTTCCAATAGATTGGCAACTTCTCCGATCTCCCATTCATTAAATGCTCTTCTAAATAAGAGGTCCCAGCCCTGTTGACTCCAAACTTGGGATACCTTGGCATTCCTCTATAGACTTAAGGTATATAGGTGTGGAAGAGAGTTTCTAAGACTATCTTCCCCAATCCACACCTCATTCTAGAAGTCAGTTTTAAACCATTACCCACAGCGATTGAGATGTTATTGTTGAACTGGGCCATAGTCTTCTTATGCTTTTCCAGACACTTCACCTAATGGTGCCCACAACTTCCTTAGTTGTCCATTGAGTAAGTAAAGCATATTTCCCTCCTATAAATCTTCTCTAGATGGCTCCCTCTTCTGAGCAGAACCTCTAGAGCCATTTTTGTGTGTTGTGGACACTGTGATTGATGAATATGATACTTGTATTGGTGACCTGTATATGTTCAAGTATTGGTATTTGTGCTATGTGCTATGTGTATTGTAAACTGTTAGGTTGGGCTGATTCTGTGCAGGTTGTAGTTGTGGAGGTTCGGTTGGAGTACCCGTATTCTAAATTGCTTTACCTTTTATTTAGTGGTTTGCTTGCTGAGAATTATGTTGTTTGGTACTCACCCCTTGTTTCTACACTTGTGTAGGTTACGAGTCTGGATCATCGTGATTCTCTTTCTTCCCTTACTTGTTCGAGGCTTACTGTGGAGAGTTGAGAGGTAGTTGCTTGTTCCCGGCAGATCCTCTTACTCCCTTATATGAACTTATTCTATTCTAGAAACAATGACATTGAGACTTGTATTTTCTTCAATTCTATTGTAATACATTAGAGGCTTGTACACGTGACAACCAGGTTTTGGGGGTTTATTTAAGTTTATTAGGATTTCCGCATTACTTTATGGTGTTAGACTTCTATTCTTGTTTTACTTCCGCATTTATCGTGTTATTTGTGTTATAGGATGACTTGTCTTGATGAGATAAGACGAGTGTTGTCACGTTCATTTTGGGTCGTGACAATTAAATGTCAGTATTCCTCTATTTATGAGGTGACTATATCTGTATAAAAGAATCAGATCTAATGAGTTGTAGAAGATAAGCCAGGATGTCGGAAAAATGCTAATGAGCAGCTTATATGTTATTTGCCCCTAGTTGCTTATCTGTATCTGCTGTAGTGTGCAATTACAGATCCCCTAGAGTAGCCATAACAATTCATATGAATTAGCTCCTAGTGTAATAAGCATAATGAACCAGGCTAATGTATTCCTGAAGTTATTATAAAATTCCCAAAATTGTAATATTCAGATTACATCATGTCTGCTTTTGTGGCTCTTTTTCACTAATTGTTGTATGTCGATCAGAATAGGCCCCCAGATGCCTAGTATGGTATTTATCATGTACAGTCACGAGGCTCCAAAAGCGGCCACAACAGATATGATATCTTGTGAAGTCACGATGCCCCTAGTGTGGCCAGAAGATATCTTCAGGCCATCAGTGTGGCCACAATATATCTTTAGGCCCCTAGAAGTGGTCATATTACCATTGATTTTGTGTTAAATCACTAGCCCCCAAGAAGTGACCATAGTAATACTGAATACTATTTTCGAAGACTACAGAAGTAGGTAAGAATAAAGTCTCAAACAAGCTAAGAATGCAGATCCAAAAGAACTAAGCTAAATGACTTATAAGGTGTAACAGCAGAAATAAGTCGAGTATAAGGATCCAGATTTAGCTAATGCTTTCAGATTCACAAGAACTTAGCATAATGATCAATTTGCCTAGAGCTACACGGTAGTTATTCACAAAGTCATATGTCTTATATGTTACAAGTTCAGTATGTTTCAGTAGGTATATTGTGAGATACAGATGTTTAAGCTATTTGCAGGATTACTTGAAAGTTAACATGTTCTATATTTTCAGAGGCTAAAGGATCAGCTGAGTACAAAGATCCACAATAAGCTAAGTATATAGAACCAACAAAACCAAGTCTAAAGAACAATTCAGATGTTACAATCACGATAGAATGACTCTTACTCAGTCTTAAGCTTTCAAATGCCTTCAGTAGGCTATGTTTCATCTCTCTCTTTTATGAGCTTTCCAGTTATTTCATGTTATTCAGTCTGCTTACATACAAGTACCATTGTGTACTGACGTCCTTTTTTCTGGGGGCGGTGCATTTCACAATGCAGGTTCAGACGCACAGGATAGCAGACCACCTTACTGCACATCTTCTCAGACATTCAGCTCATCAGCTGTTGATTGATGAGCTCCATTTCTATCTGGAGCCAAGTTGAGTCTAGATACTCTTTTGATGTATATGTACAGTTTGGGTAGGTCGGAGCCCTGTCCCGACAAGTATTCAGTTATCAGATTCTAGAAGAGGCTTCATAGACTTGTCTGGGTATTTTTAGTTGTAAGTGTCAGTGGACTGTATGCCAAACATATGTTTCAAGCATAGTGGCCCTTTCTGTACTTACAGCTGTCTAGTTAGAACTTACCAATTGTATCTTTCACGTGCTTCCTGACTGGGTTATGTCATATGGTTCAGTTACTTCAGTATATATATCAGGTTCATGTGCTCATATAGAGCATGGTCTGCCTCAGCCAACTTGGGGCGTGACACACAACTCGGTGATTGTGACCTTAATTGTGCTACTACACCAGACTCAAACATCCGGATACTGGAACCAAAACTTAGTATACTCATTTCACAAAGCTATTAGTTTTATAAGGGTGCTCACGACTAGGTTCTACTTGGATACATTTATTTATAGTTCTTCAGAAAACTTGGTGAACAAGCATGCACATTTTATTTTGTCAATAATTTGGACTAGCCTTTTGGAAACAAAAGAAGTTGCAAAAGCAATTGTTATCAGTAATCCAGCTGATAAGTGTAAAAAAGATAAGGTGACCTTTTCAAGTTTGTCTTGTTGAACAAGCCTCCTCAGCCTAGAACTCAGCAGCCTTCTAAAGTTTTGGGGCACCTCATGCCTTTGCTGCAGTAGATACAAAACAATAAGAAATGCCCACTTCAGTTATGTATTGCATAGTTCTGCAATTATGTGATATCTATTTCTGTCAGACAAAAGAAAACAATACTGGAACTCAATATTTTGAACTCCTTGACATACTTCTGCAGTCAGTCTGCAACAATTTCTCATTAGGCAATGGGTGAACATTTTTTTTCTATTTGCTTATTAACCAAATTGACTTGATTTCCTTAAAAATACTTTTAGTTATGTTTCACTAATCAAAGTTGATATATTTTCCTTTTTCCTGGAATGAATACTAGCTCTGTTTGCCTCAAGGACTGAGGGAGAGAACCTGGATATCTTGCAGGATGGTAAGTACATTCTGTCTGTCATGCCTTTCAAGTGTGATGATGAAGACATAGAAGTAAATAAAAACACAAACACAACAAAAATAAAGTCTCCATCCCCTATATATGACAAATTATCATATTAATGACCTTGAAACTGTAGCTATTTCATAGATTCTTGGCATCCAATTGATGATTGCATTGTACTCTTATCTACCTATGGAAAACTTAAAATTCCTTTGTGGTAAATGGTCAAAATAACAGTGATTGCCTAAATCATAATGCTTCTAGTAAAAAATAAGTAAACAGTCTGTTTTTCATTGATAGCCGTGGTGTCCGGGCAAGCTTGCGTGCACCTCAACTAATTCCACAGGACAGCAACAGGTACCAAGTGGCAAGTACTAGGTAACTCTGTCCACCAAAGCTAGGACAAATGGGAAGAAATGACCTAGTTTTTTTTGTCTCCACTGGGATTTGAACCATAAGTAACAGTCTGTTTGATTGTCAAGGGGTATGTGAAAGTGTCAAGTACCTCCTAGATGGCTAGAAAAGCCAAAAGAGAAACCAGAAAGTGTAGTGATGTCTCTGTATACCTCAATGAAGTTAACAAGTGTGCTTGTGTCAGATCCATTTGGCTCCTTTAGACTTGAAAGTGCATCATATATCATTTGATTGTACCTAAGAATAAAGCAATAATATTTTATTTCAAGAAAACAAAAACAGAATTACTAGGAACAAAGAGGAAAAAGAAAGAAGAAAAATGGTAATGAACATAATGGCTATCAAGCACTAAAATATATATTTGTTCTTCCATTATATATTCACTTATACTTTTCTTATTTCTTTTCTTTTGTAATATTTCTTTTTGGGAGGGGATGTTGGAGATGCAAGTTGTTCTTTATAGTAGGTTAAAATTCGGGAAAAAAATAACCATAAGCATTCATCAGAATTCAAAGAGGTACTCAGTTGAGATACCAAGAAATGAAATGATGAGCTTTCATCATAGGATTTCTAATAAGGTCAATATGAGATACACGACTCTTCATTTGGCTAGTATCCATCTTTGTGCCCGTCTATCCATATCAGACCAAATTGTTCAACGCCAGAATCAACAGTTAATAGATTACCATATTGATGCACTTTATACAATTCAAAGAATAACAACTACCGATTATCTTTTCCCACATCACTGTGATTTAAGTTAAAAAGTCTGAAGGAAAAGCATTTGTTATCTCAAAAGGATATGGATTTGACAAGTCTCATTCCCTGGCCTATTCAACAATTAGAAAAGGAAATCCAGAAAGACAAACTTTGAGGCAGTTTTTCCATCCAGTGCGCATTTTGAAGAATCTTCCATAACAGTGTCTGTTGATGCATCTTGTGGAACTAGAGTGGAAGAAAGAGGGGCATATGTGATGGCCAATGGAGCTGCTGCAGCATCAGGATTAGCCTTCACTTTCTGTGTCCTTGATTTATCTCTTGGTCCTTGTCCATTGGCACTAACATTTAAATTTCTCCATTTATCCTATATAAAATACAATGCCAAAAAGTTAATGAGAGGAAATGGAAAAACTGGAAGTACAGTACAATGCAAGAAAACAATAAGATTCTCATCAACCATTCAAATTAACTTCTTCATTCCGCAAAGGCACTAAGAGGCAGGGGGGTTTAGAAGCATTAAGCTAATAGATAAATAGCCTATTTGGCCAAACTTCCAAAATTTCCTTCTTTTTTTTACAAGGTAATAATTTTATTAACAATTGGGAAAATCCCATTTACAAGCCAAGCCGTATACATAAAATTCCCAATTCACATGATCGTAAGCTTTTTCAAGGTCCAACTTACATAAAATACCCAGTTTACTTTAATCTTCTTGGAATCAGCCACTTCATCTGCCACCAACGCTACATCTAGTATCTCTCTTCCTTCCAAAAAAGCATTATGAGAAGTGAACACCATCTTCCAAAACCTTTTTAGTATATTAAAAAGGCACTTTCAAGCCAATTTTGTACATGCTTCCTACCAGAGTAATAGGTCTAAAATCCATTACACTTGAGGTTCCTTCATTCTTTGGCGAAAGCATTATGAGGAGTGAACACCATCTTCCAAAACCTTTTTAGTATATTAAAAAGCACTTTCGAGACAATTTTGTAAATGCTTCCTACCAGACTAATAGGTCTAAAATCCATTATACTCGACGTTCCTTCATTCTTTGGTGCAATGGTAACAAAAGTGGCATTACAACTTTTCTCAAACTCCCCTCCGCAATGGTCTCCATCAACTCACCTTTAACTATACTCCAACACTGTTGGGAAAAAGCTAAAGTGAATCCATCCAACCCCAAAGCCTTCCCCCCCCCCCCCCTTGCAATTCTCCACTGCTTCCTTGACCTCTTATAACACTATAATCCTTTCCAACCATTCTGTTATCCCCTCCCCTGCCTGACTAAATACCCCCCCCCCCGTTTCAGTCTCCACATAACATTTCCTTAAACTTAAGTTCATAAAACCCTACAGCGGCCTCCTTTACATGCTCCTCTCCCTCATACACCTAATGACTCAATGAAGTTCCTCCTCCTATTTGCAACTGCATTTCCAACCCCTTGTTGAGATAAAAAACAGGCTATCTACTCTCAACATTTCCTTGGTTATCCTAGACAAGGCTGTCTGGACCATCTCTTCTACAGGATTGTTTTACTATAGGCACAACTTGGGGCTACTTGAGACAGAAGAGAGACCCAACCCCATGGAGACTAAATTTGGGTATAAAGACATTCCCTTCGAGATGTCTTTCTTGACTTGGAGGGCTGCTCACAAACAGACTAGCCACAAATGCTAAAGTTTCTAATTATGGCATCATTGTTATCGTTGTGATTCTGCTAATATGCTGGAGATCATGCTAGAAGAATGTGGAATTTCTTTGTTACACCTCTAGGCATTGAATTAAGGAATATGAACCCGAGGATGCTATTGCTTTGCTGCTGGAATGTCAAGCACAGTAACCCTATAGTTGGTTACATCTTGAAAACTCTCCCACAAATCATATGTTGGAAATTGTGGAGGGCCAGATGTAGCGACACATATGATTCAGAGAAACCTTCCTTTTATAGATCTAGAATAATCTAGAACAAATATTCTGAATATTGTTTTGCAGATCACCAAGAAACAGTTTCGGAATGCTATACTAGGAAGTAGCTGGAGCAGCCTTTGTCAGGCCTGTGAAACAGACCTCTAGCAACATCATTGTTATAAACTGGCACAAATCCTCCACACCATTGGTCAAGCTGAACTAATAAGGCAGCCACTTAGATGGAATATGTGGAGGAGGAGGAGGAATAATCAGGAATAGCCAGGGGGACAGTCCTGTTTGCTTACTCCATCAAGGTAGGTCCGGGGACCAGCAACCAAGCAGAAGCAGTTACACTACTTTATGGACTTAAATGGCTTGACAGGAATGGTTTCAATGTGGTATGGAGAAAAACTGATTCTATGCTCATTGTCAAAAGCATCAGGGAAGAATGGAAAACTCCTTGGAGAATTACTCACCAAGTTAAGGAGATCCAAAGACTTGTTGCAAATCATGGCTTTACCATTAGCTATTGCTAATGAGAAGCCAACAAACCTGCCAACAAACTTGCAACCATTAGCCATGTCTATAATGAAGACCAAGAATTCACCTCCTATGTGTCTCTTCCTAGCCAAGTTAAAGGGTTGGTAAATATGGATAGGTGGAACACACCATCCTTTGGAATCAAACCTACTAAGCCCCGCCTCATTTATCATGAACCACTCTGATTCTACTACCCTCTCGAATTTTTGTGCTCTCTTTTTTGGTAGGACAAATTACACTAGCCTCATCTCAATAATCATCTACCAAGTTTGGTATGCCAAACTCAAGCTGTATATTTTTGCGCATCAATGATCAATGGAGAACTAGATTTTTGCCACCACAAAAAAAAACAGGTTTTTATGAGAAGGTTATATCTCCTAAAACTTAAACCAAACAAGCCCTTGGGACATTGAAATACGATAGTAATAATTATACACTTCCTTCACAGGTTATAGCGTATCAAATTTGCATATAGTCAATCATATGCACGCACTCCAACATTAAACGAGTTTCTCGGAATACAATCGACCATCAATAAATCAAACTCTTTTACAAAAGACAGGTCTAACTACACAACTTTTCGTCTCCGTAATGGCAATTGAAACGAAAAATATGGAGAGAGAATTGGAAGAAAAGGAAAAAAAAACCTTAAGATCGATGTTGGAGCGAGAGTAAAGGAGGTGATTAAATTCGGGGTCTCTTTGAATGTTTTTCCATTTTCCAGCTCCGTGCTTTGCGACGCCGGCACGTAGTGCTTCTTCTTCCTCCGATGTCCATTTCTGCTTTGGATTTCCCATCCCTTAAACTCAATCTATTACCAGCTGCCACTGTCACTGCCGCTGCTCCTTAAACCCTCCTCTGTTTTTCTGCGAAATTGTTGGACGGCTTTCACTTCTTTCGGTTGGGGTTTTCGCCCCCTATACCATTTCCCTTATTTATTCAACTTGGACCTTATTACCTAAATTGTGTCAATATGACAAAATTTGTCACTTATGTCTTACAGGTCAAATATATACCGTTTCATATTAATTGTCCATCTTATTAAATCAAGAAAATATTAATTAAATTTTTTCTATATTACTCTTGCAATTAACTTTTTTTGAAAATATTCACATTTGTGTGTAAAGACTAATTGAACATATTAATGAAATTATTCAACTTTTAAAATGCGTGACGAATCCTTTTTAACGTTAAAAAAATATTTTATTTTCTTCATCTACCTCATTTTTTATTTAACTCTCTCATTGCTAAAAATAATTAGTATTTTTTAGTTTTAATTTAAGTAATTCATTTTGTCTATAGAAAATTTAAGATACCAATATATTCTACGTTATAAAGGACAAAATAAAATGATAAAATAATAAGTAAAGAGATAGATTGAGGAAAATGATATCATATCAAATTTAGAATTTTAATTATCTAAATAATGTGAAATATTTTATTGATGTCACATAAATTAAAAAGGATGGATATATTCATAGTAACATAAATTTGATGTTTATATTAACTTTTATCACTAATCGATCTCAACAATGAATTTTATAATCAATTGAATATACCTAGTTGATATATATATATATATATATATATATATATATATATATATATAAAAAGCGACGTTGTCTGTTATGATAATTAAATTAATTTAGATTTACTCTTACTATAAATGACGGACAACGTAATTTTTAATAAAAATTATAAATTATTTTATTATATATATGATGCGAAAATCCGCCAACAAAAACAGCGGACAAAGAGTACTTGTCCGTCGTTTTTGTTAAAAACAATTTATAAATGATAGACAACATTGTAATTCTTGCCACTTCTTTTGGAGCAGTGTTGTCTATTATTTTTTAGTTCATCATTTTTTGAGTTTTCTTTTAGTAGTGATGACACGTGGATAGAAAAATTCATGTGGCAAACACATGTTTATCACTCCAATGGGATGAGATCATCTAATGGGTAACAAATAAGATAAGTTTAAGTCATCTGCGGCCCCTTAAAGTTGTCTGCATAATTCATTTAGACATCTTAACTAAGATTAGTAACTATTGAACACTTTTATCTATTCAAAACTTGTTCCTATTAGACATTTTTCCATAATCATTAAAAATTGTAAAGTGTATGTGATCCACTCTCGATGACATGACAAAATAATTAATGAAAAGAGCACATGTGGCAAGTGGGCCCCAGAAATTATATAAAATGATTTTTAAATTAAAAAAATAAAATTTATTCCTTAGAAATTTACCCAATCCCACAGTACCCCACCCCCTTTCTTCTTCATTTTCTTCCCTGCAACATATCTTTTCCCAAACCACAAAACTCAACATCTTATCCAATTATTTACCGATTCAACTTAAAAAATAATAATTTCATACCTATTACGTGAGAGAAAGATATAGAGAGAGACTCGTACAAGAGTGGTGAAGAAGCAGAATTTGTTGACGGATAATCATTTCAAAATCGGCTGCAAAAGAGAAATTAAGAGGACCCAACTTAATTTTATCGAATTCTTTGATTTTATTTTTTATAAATTAATTGGGTTTGCATTTTAATTTGAATGGTGATGTTTGTTTGGAGGTGGCCGGAAATGGAGCTGGACGAACGTCGGCTAAATTTTTTACTCCAATATCCAAAAATCTTATTTCTTCTTTCTTTTTGCAGATCCAACTAGTTGATTTAAAAAAAAAAAATTAGACACAAGATGCAGTAGGCTTTGAAAACCTAATTGAGGTGAAGAAGATGACTCAAAGTGGGGGAGGGGGAGAGGGGTGGGGGTGGGGAAGCTTTTTCTTTTTTGTATTAAAAAAATTATTATTTTCAAAATATTTAAAATAATTCTTTTTAAGTTATTTACAATGCCAAGTGTCAATAGAAGAAGAAAAAGTGTTAATTTTTTCAAAAAAATTAAAATAAAGTACGATTTCATATATTTTAACGCGCCCAGAGAAGTGAAAAACACTTTTTCTGCCATATCAGCATTTTGTGTTTAATAGGTACATGTTTTAAACAATTTAGGTGCTCAATAGGTACTAACCTTAGTTGGAGTGTCTAAGTGAAATATGCGGACAACTTTAAGAGGCCGTAGATGACTTAAGCCAATAAGATATATCCAAGTTCAAGAAAGTAATTAAGATTATAAAAAGTATAGGTGTGCAACTAATATTTCATACCAAATTTAGAGGGACTTTTAGGTATTCTTCCTTTTCTTGATATGAGAATTTGAAGAAGTATGTCCCTATAGATTTTGATATTTAAATAATTCTAGTATTGATCATGAGTTAATTATGTCTAGGAGTGGCAAATGGTTGAATTGAATTGGATTGGATTTGGATGAATTGATTATGAATTGAGCTAAAATTGATTGGATCACAATCCACCCATATAAAATATGGCTTTGGTCAAATATGATTTAGGTAAAATGGTTTTAACCCACTTTTGTCTTCTAAAGCCAAAAAAAACATTAAGTGCCCGTTTGGATTAACTTTATGTAATGACCCTAAAGGTTATTTTTGGTAATTTTTGTAATATGACCGTTTTATCCCTCCCGAGAGTTGCCCCGAGTTATGTTTGGCTGATATCCGATGTTAGTTTTGCGAAAATTCTTATTAAGTTGTGGTTTTAGGAAAATTTTGAATGCTGAAGGTTTAAGTGATCAAAATGTGATTTTTGAGGTCTTTCGGAGTTTCGGGGCTCGGATGGGAATTCTGTCGATTCCATCAGTTTCAGAATGTGGAATTTGGTCTAATTGAGTTGGCGGAATCAGTTTTGGGGCTGTATCGTGGAATTGAGGTCTTAAGTTGGAAAATTGTGAAATTTTGATCATAGGATTGACTTTGGTCAACATTCGGAGACCGGATGCTCGGATGTGGATTCCAACGACTCCGTTGGATTCGGGGGATGATTGTAGGCCTAGGGGTGGCCTTGGTTGAATTTTTAGAGGTCCCGAGTTTGCTTTGAATTTTTAAAACTTAAGTTAGTTTTGTTGCGTTTTATCGTGTTTCGGGTCAAGGAGACCTCGAATTCGATTTTCGACGGTTCCATTGAGTCCGAAACGTCGAATTTAGTAGGGTTGCATATCTAGTTTGTGTACTCGGGGTTCCGAACGAATCCCGAGGGTCCATTCAGAAACTTGTTGAAATTGCTGATTTTTTTTTGTTGTTATCTGGTGCCAGTCGTTTTGGCCTCCGCGTTCGTAGAGGGTGAGGCTGGTGGCCTTCGCGTTCGCGGAGGATGGGGCTTGTGACCTCCGCATTCGCAGAGGGTTGGGGAGTTTTTCTCTGCGTCCGCGGAGGTAGTGTCCGTGTTTGCGGAGTTCATTAGTGCCTGGAACAGTGTAAAAATCAGAAAATGTCCCATTTTCATCATTTTGGAGCTTGGAGGGGCGATTTTTGAAGAGGTTTTTCTTTGGAATCAGTGTGGGTACGTGATTTTAACCCTTGGCCTTGATTACCCATTGATTTAAACATGATTTTTACTTGGAAATTGGATTTTTAAAATGGAAATTTTGGGGGTTTTGATTGAACTCCGATTTTTGTGATAAAGTAAGGATTGTGGACTGATTTGAACCCCGTTTTCCATATGGTTTTCTCTATGGGGTTGCTAATGCCTTGAGGGACCTTTTCATGTAAGAAATTCTGGATTCAAATTCCATTTTTGAAATCGGAGTTTTGGGTTGTTTTATCTTTTCTTTCTGAATTTCGTGTTTTTGGCATTGTTAGCTCCGGATTGTGATTGTGGTTCATATTTTTAGTAGATTGTGGTGCTTTGGATTGCTCTCGGAAAGGAAAAGTTCTGGTTGTGGATTGAGCGTGTTTTGATTACGGTAAGTGGACCTTTAAAACTTTGTGAACCTTGTTAAATTTCGAATTTCTTCCTTGATTGAGTTGGAGAGTATATGTGCTAATGTTGTGAACTAAGTGGAGTTGTAGTGATCTTGTGTGTGGTGTTGTGGTTGGAAAAGTGCTATGAAAGTCTTGATGAAATCATGAAATTGATGAATTGTCTTTTGTTCATTTTGAACTATGGGATTAAACTTGATTATCTTGCTTAGCAATTGATCCTACTTGTGCTAATGGGATTAGTGAAATGGAGCTTAGGCAATTGATCATTTCGTACATGATGTGACCGTTGATATTGATATATTGTTGATAGTGTGGCGTGATTTGCATTGATATGGATTACGTTGTGACAGTGAACATTATCATTGCTCATTATTTGTGTGAACATGCTTGTGTGCATTGGTTCCGAGACACTATGATGAGACACTTTGATGGTTATGCCGAGGTTTCTGTCAGCGATATGTGATGCCGAGGTTTCTGCCGGCAACATGTGATGATGAGGTTTTTGTCGACGATATGAGGAGCCGAGGTCTTTTTCGGCAATATGAGGTGCCGAGGTCTTTTCCGGCGAATACATGATCCATGTGTGGCCCCCATGGGTTCCGGTCTGAGATTCAACGGATGTGTATCGTAGGATAGACATGCATCATGCTACTTGACATTGCATTGCATTTCATTGCCCCTTTTCTTGACATTGTGGAGCTGTGTTTATGTCCCGTGGCACTGTATTTGATGTATTTGATGCTTATGTGTTCTATTGTTGATATATGTGGACTGTTGTTGATCTATGTGCGATATGAACTGTGTAGTCTAGGTTGGGCTGATTTCTGTGCAGGTTGTTGTCATAGAGGTTCGGTTGGAAGGAAAGGGGTTCGTTAAATTAGTTAGGTTGACCTTGTTTATTGGTTGACTTTTTGGGTACCGTGTTTTTGGTACTCACCCTTGCTTCTACACCTGTGTAGGTTGCGAGCCCGGAACGTGATTCTGATCTCTCTTCTTTCTTCCGAGGCTTCTGTGGATACTTGAGAGGTAGCTGTTCGATGTCGGTGATCCCTCTAGATCCTTTTTTCTATACTTTGTTCTATTTGAGACACAATGATATTGAGACTTGTACTTATCTATTTAAATTCTGTATTAGCGGCTTGTACATGTGACAACCAGTTTTGGGTTGGTTTTGTTAAGTTGAAAGACTTCCGCTTGGTTATTTATCTTTTTTATTTATGTTATTTCCGCTTCTTGCGTTTTAGGCTGACTTGTCCTGGTGGGATAGGACAAGTGCCATCACACCCGGTTTTGGGTCGTGACACTTTAAAAAAATAATTTTTTAAAGTCAAACTTAAATGACTTTTAAGTCAAAAAATAAAAAATAGGGAGAGTCCTACTTTTGACTTTTAACTTATTTTAAGTCATTTTAAACTAATTTTAAGTTATTTTTAAATTTGTCAAACACTCTCAAAAACTAAAAATTACTTAAAACTAGGTTTGACCAACTTCACTCACTTCTCACCCCCACCCCACCCCACCCCACCCCACCTTCACCCTCTTTGCCCCAATTCTTTTATAAAAAGATATAAAAAAAAATTAAAAAATTGTCCACCCCTACCCTCCTCTCCACTGTTGGGATATATACTATTAACCATGTGTTTAGATATAATATTTATTATAGAATAATTATTTATTCAGTTTTAATAGATCATATATTCGTTTATGGTGTCTGTTTACTTATATAGTAGATTATTTAGTGTATAGAGTTTTAGCTTATACACAGAGAATTAAATCATCGGTTCTTATAAGTATAAAGTTTTTTGTTCACAATCTGAGATAGAAATTGGACATGTCATCGTTACGATTGTAGCACAAGATTATATGTAGTTTATCTTGATTATGGGAACGGTATAGTCCCAACTTCTTGTGCTAATGCATTTTGTATGTACTGAACTGGACCGAGTAGAGATAGTTGGTTTAGACTGACTGACAAAAACATATTATTTAAACTGTTAAATGTACTTATATCCTTAATCCTGATATAACTATTATGATCTATATAGGTTAATTATCGTTTTGATTTATTAAAAGGTGAGATTCTGAGATGGGTCAATATGCCTGGTAGATTGGATGATAATAATATATATTGGTGAAATAATAAGTTAGTTGATGGAATCCATGTCTCGATATAGAGATTGATGATATGCCTTTTTGAGAAGCTTATAAGTTTTCATCGTATCAAACCTTGCAAGTGGAGTTATGAATCCGGCACATGAAATAAGTTCAGCAATGCTCTAAAGGAAATTAATCATTGAACTAAATTCTTCAGTAATTTAATTTATTGATTAGTATCTGTAATCTTAACATGGGGAATTACATAAGTGTTTAATGGGGAATTTTGAAATATAAATAGAGGAGTGCAATTATGAATTTTTCGTGGAATGATTTGTAATTTATTATGGAAAGAATAATTCAAATTAATTTTTGGAATTATTTCCATAATAGAAAGCCTCAGTAATTAATTATGTGGTCCCTACAGTGCCCATATTTAACTAGAACTCAGAATCCTATGGGAAAAGGAATTATAAGAAAACTGGATTTTCTTCTCCTTTTTGGATTGGGAGGAAATCACTATAAATAGGGATTCTCCTAACCTAAAAAAACAAGAAGATTTCTATTGATACTTGCCCACCCAAGTATTGAGAGAGTTCGGATGTGAACTTGGGATCACTGTAGAAGACCGTGGATTCGCTTGAAGGTCTGTCTAACTTGTGGATTCGCTTGAAGATATTTGTTCACGCTTCAAGAGATAATTCTTGAATTAAATTTCAGAAAGTCTATTTGTTCTAGCATGTTTATACGTATTCTAGCATAAACGTATTGGTTGTCTATTATTCATGTAAGCAATATGATTCTGGTATTTTTCCGCTGTTCATATAGTTTTTCAACACCCACTCTCCCTACCCCTACCCCACCGATCAATTTTTTTAAAAAAAAAACAATTAAAATAAATTTCAAAAGGAAAAAAATGATTTTTCACCCCCTCCACCCTATCCCCACCCCCCCCCCCCCCCCAAATAATTTTAAAAAAAATTAAAAAAAGAATTTTTAAAAGTTTTTTAAATCCCTCCCCCCCTACACACATACAGAGAGACACAAACACACACCCACACACTTACCCCCATTTTTAATTTAAAATTCAAAACATTTTTAAAGAAAAGTTTAAAAAAATTCACCCCCCCCCCACTCTAGGGGTGGCAAATGGTTAGATTGAATCGAATTTGGATGGATTGAGCCAAAATGGATTGGATTACAATCCACCCATATAAAATATGAATAAATATTGTTGAGAATTGATTCAAAAAAGAATCTAAGTTACTTCGTAGGATAAGTTATTTACTGTGAGTTGAATAAATGTTTTACTAGAGTTGAAAAAGTCTTTGTTGAGTTGTTATTGTTTCTAATTTGGTTGCTATTTTTATGGTACTTTCCTAGTTTACAGACAAGTGGAAGTCATGGTTAGATATTATCTTCCTGAGTTTGTAAGCCTATAAAGGCAGACACTTCCAGTTAATAAAGAGTGCACTTCTACAAAGAATTTTCTTCATTTTTTTTATGCAATTCTAAGTTTTCTAGTTAAAGAACTTCAGTTTTTCCTACATTATTGTATCTGAGCAAGCATTCGGTCTTTGACTGGGTGATAAAGAGATTAAGAAACATCCAGGGATTGAAATATAAGAAGAAAAAAAGTTATGACAGCAAATGGTATATCTTCTTCTTCACAATCACTCATACCCGTCTTCAATGGTGAGAAGTATAAGTTTTGGAGTATCAAGATGAAGACCTTGTGTAGATCTCATGAATTGTGGGACTTGATCGAAGATGGGTACACTGATGTGGAAGAGATGGACGTAGAGGAACATAAGAGATTAAAAGAAATCAAAAAGAAGGATGCATAAACTTTATTTTTTATTCAACAAGCCATTCATGAGACAATTTTCTCAAGAATTGTAGCAAACTGTCTCAAGAGATGCTTGACTGATTTTGAAAACTAAATTTCAAGGCTCCTCAAAGGTAATTACTGCAAAACTACAATTTCTTCGTCGTGATTTTGAAATATTGTTCATGAAAAACAGTGAATCTGTGCAAGACTTTTTATCAAGAGTTAGTGGAACTGTAAGTCAAATGAAATCATATGGTGAAGAGATAGGTGATAAAATTGTAGTTTCAAAAGTTTTAAGAAATAAAGGAATCAAAAGACTAATCTAAGTTTTCATTTGATGAATTAATGGGCTCTTTGTAATCAATAGAGAAAACTGAAGAACAAGCTTTTCAAGTGAAGGAAGAGCCTCCAATTCAGAATGAGAAGTCGCTAGAATAAGGAGCACAAGGACATGGCAGAGGCTTTTTTAGATGCAGAGGGTGTGGTAGAGACAGAAGCCAATCTAGGTGGATAAATAGCCGCAGAAGTGGAGTGCAGTATTACAATTGTCACAGGTTTGACCATATATAAGCTAACTATTGGTACAAAAATGATCAAGTTAGTTATGCCGAGGAAGAGAAAGAAAGAAAGCATATTTTTCATGTCTCGCTCTACCACCATAAATTACAAAACTGGTGTTTAATTCGTGGATAGTGGATGCTCTTATCACATGACTGGTGAAAGAAATGAATTTAAAGAGTTAGATGAGACAAAAAAGGCGAATTTGACTTGGTGGTAATAAGAAAATTCAAGTCGAGAGTGAAGATATTATTATTGTCTAGGCTAGTCAAGGTATAAATTTATTCAAAATGTGTTATTTGCTCCTAATTTGGCACATAACTTACTAAGTGCTGGGCAATTGTTGAGTTATGGATTCTCTGTCTTGTTTGATGAGGACTCATATGTTATTAAGAATAAGAAGTCTGATCAATCTTAGCAAATATTCACATGATAAAGGATAAAACGTTTTCACTTGAAGTTTCAAAAGTTGAACAAGCCTTGATTGTTTGTGAAAAAATCTTGAAGAATCTAAGTTGTACATTTGCATTATAGACACTTGAATATGAATGAATTGAGATTGCTAAGTCAAAATAAGATGGTTCATGATTTGCCAAATATAGGATCTTTTGAAAATACATGTGAAGATTGTATATATGGCAAGTAACATAGAAAATCTTTTCCTATTGGAAGATCTTTAAGAGCTACTAGATGTTTTGAAATTGTTCGAGCAGATTTGTGTGGTCCTATGAACACAAAATCACTTGCTGGTTCTTGATATTTTCTGCTACTAATTGATGATTACAGTCGAATGAGTTGGGTATATTTTTTGAAGCTCAAATAAGAAACTTTTGCAAGCTTCAAAAAATTCAACGCATTGATTAAAAATCAAGTTGATAACAAAGTTAGGATTCTTCTTTCCGACAGAGGAGGTGAATTCTTATCACAAGAATTTAAGTTGTTTTGTGAAAAAAAATGGAATTCACAAGAAATTGACTGTATTTTACACTCCGTAGCAAAATGAAATTGCTGAGCGGAAGAATCGAACGGTAGTAGAAATGACCAAGGGCATTTTAAAGAGTAAAGATCTTTCTAATCAGTTTTGGGCTGGGCTGTTCATACTGCAACTTATCTGCTTAATATCTCTCCGACGAAAGCAATTATGGGTGGAATACCTTTTGAAATCTGGAAAGATAGAAAGCCGTGGGTAACTCATTTAATTTTTTTTAATTGTATAGCATATGCTCTAATAAATTATCAATATCATAAAAAGCTTGATCAAATATCTGGAAAATGTATTTTTTTTAAAGAATATTGCTCCAAATTTAAAGTTTTTAGATTGGATAATCCCACAAATGGTAAGGTGATTATCATGAAAGACGTTGTATTTGATGAAAACACTTGCTAAAAATGAAAAGCAACAATAAAAGTTCACAAATTGCAGTGGAAGATGAAGCATTTCTTACTGAACCAGTAAGTCGGTCTCCTGCTGATACGCCAAGCCACTCTTCAAAAAACTCCAGCGACACCAGTCCATGGTGTAGCAGTCTAACATTGATGATGCATGACTCAGAAGATTCCAGTGGAACTCCTCCACGAAAGTTTAGATCACTTTCATATATTTATGAAACATGCACTTTTTTCTTTATTCGGTGCACGTTCAACTAGCTTTCAAGAAACTTTAACAAAAATGAAATGGAGGTGTATAGAAAGAAGAACTTATGACAATAAGATAGGAAAATGGGACATAAAACTTGGTGGACCTTCCAGATGAAAAAAATAATATCGGAGTAAAATGGGTGTTCAAGATAAAATATCATGTTGACGAGAGTGTGCAGAAACACAATCATATTGGGCACAAAAAGGATATCCGCAGCAACAAGATATTGAATTTGACGAAACTTTCTCTCCAGTTGCTCGCTTTGAAACAATAAGAATCCTTTTAGCTTTGGTTGTACAATTAAAATGGAAGATTTTATTAATTTAATATTAAGTTTGCATTCCTTAATGGTGATTTGGAATAAGAAATGTATGTAACACATCCAGATGGTTATGTGGAGAAAGGAAAGGAGAACAAAGTATACAAGTTGAGGAAAACACTCTATGAACTCAAACAAGCTCCTTGCGCATGGTATAGCAAAATCGATTCACATTTCAGAGAAAATGAATTTGAAAGAAGTAAGAATGAGCCAATTTTATATGTGAAGAAATATGAAAAAAAATAATCTATTGTTGGTGTGTTTGTATATTGATGATATGATCTATATGGGTTCATCTTGCTCTCTTATATACGATTTAAAATCTTCTATGATGAAAAAAATTGAAATGGCGAATTTGAGATTGTTACATTATTTTCTTGGACTTGAAGTGAAGCAGGAAGAAGATGTAATTTACATTTCACAAAGGAAGTATGCCACTAATTTTCTCAAAAGATTTAATATGCTTAACTACAAAAGATTTGGATAAAACTGTTCTAACCCACTTTAATCTCCTAAAGCCAAAAAACATTAAATCAAAGCTAAATTGTTAATACTTAATCTCTACCACTCCCAACCCCACTCCTAAATAATTATTTTAAAAAAATATATTTTTTATACAAAAAAGAATTTAATTTTTTATACCTTCGTACCCTAACTCCACCCACCCCCACCCCCTCTACAACCCTCAATTTTTAAATAAAAAAATTCACCTACCCTACCCACCCCTCACCCGTCCTGCTACCCCCTCCCCACCACCAATTTTCTTTTAAACAATTAAAATAATTTTTTTAAAGAAAAAAGTCGCCCCCCACCTCCACCCCCAAATTTCTTTAAGAGAAAAATTAAAAGAAATTTTTAAAAATGTTAAATTTTTTTTCATCCCCCTCCTCTCGCACTTCCACCCTACCCCCACTCGCACCCCCACCCCCACACCACACCACACCACCCACAATTTTTTTAAAAAAAATTCAACAAAAAAGTTAAAATTGTTCATACCCCACCACCACCACCACCACCACTCTACCCCACCTAGACACCCACAATTTTTTTTAAAATTAAAATTAAAAACTTGTTTTTAAAAAAAGTTACATTTTTTTCACCCCCACCTTTACCCTTCCTCCCCCCACCCCACCCCCTAATGTTTTTTTTAAAAATAAATTAAATAAAAATTAGTGTAAGTAAAGATTTTTTATTATGAGTGGATGATCTACTTATCTATATGGATATCCATATTTTACCCATTTTTTCCATATTTGTATGAACTCTTAAATAAAATCAACCCATATTTATCTATTTAGAAAATATGAGTGAGCCATTAAAATAAATATGAGTTAAATGGACTCATTTCATCTTATATGGGGTGAAATTGCCACCTCTACTCCACCCTACCTCCACCTGGACCCCCTGCCTCCAACCAACCCCAAATAAAAAAAAATTCAAATTTAGAATTTTTTTCGCCCTGCCCCCCCACCCCCCCACCTCCATCCTACCCCCTACCTAGACCCCCTACCCCCACCCTCAATTTTTTTAAAAAAATTCAAAACATTTTAAAAAATAAATAAATTTTTTCTCTTCCCCCTCCCACCTCCACTCTACTCACATTGGGACCCCCTACCCCACCCCCACCCCCAATTTTTAAAGAAAAAATTCAAAAAATTTCAAAATAAAAAGTTAATTTTTTTTCTACCCCCTACCTCCACCCTACCCCTACCTACGTCATCAACCCTATTCTCTAATTTTATTTTATTTTTAAAAATAAATAAATACTTTTAGTGCAATTAATTTTTATTATAAGTGGCACCATTAATGAGTCTTATATGGATTCTCATATTTTACCTACTTTATCTATATTTGTATGAGCTTTTAAAATTGGTTAGTCCACATTAATCCATTTAAAAAATATGAGTGATCAATTTAAGTAAATATTAGTTAAATGGAATATGAGCTGAAATTGTCACCCCTAATTGTGTCATGTATCTAATTTCTTTTTTTAAAAAAAGTAAATTTGAACCATTGGTCTGATTTTATTGAAATAGAGTCTAATGGGCTCCAAACGAGTCCATAAAGCAACAAAAAACAAATAAAAGCATATACAAAAAATCTAGCCCACAATTAGTCGGGTTTAGACCATGCATTAAGATCCTAGATTATAGGGTTTCCTAATAAGTGCTTAGCATCTCTTACATCTTCCAACTTGTATCTCTGCCGCTGAGGACGTATCCATGGGTTCCGAGCTCCGATTTTCTCCTCCTTCACTTTTGGGTGATCAACATCCTTCACGAGAGAGGATATATAGTTGTCTTGCTCAACTTGCAAAGGTAGCCTTTTCCTCCATTTATTTTCTGCCTTCTTTCTCCAGTGCATTCGCGATACTCTTTTTGTTTCTAGGTGTACCATCCGGTGGAGGTTTCTGAGCTGGGGATAGCTCATTAGAGAATCATTCATGTATTCCTGCTTCATAAATTTATGTGAGTATCTCTCTATTCCTACTCCATTTCTTACAGTTATTCTCCTTATTAACATCTTCCATTTCCTTAGTTGAAGCCAAAGTGAAGAAGGACATGTTTTTCCTGAGTAGCTTCTTGCCGAGCTACATGAACTTCAAAGAAAAACTGGTTCCACAGCTCTTGCTTTTTGCTGATGATTCTCACTTTTTGTTGGCTGACATAGCTTAGGCTAGTTAGTACTCGCACAGCTAGTTCGTCCATAGTCTGGCCACAAACTTTATTGTAAATATCAAAATTGTGTGATTCTGTGGCTTTTCCTATGCTTTCCATGTTAATGACTGCTGATACTGTTGATTCTCCCTGTCCTTATTCTGATTGTTGATATTTACTGTTTATCCATGTTTAAAATCCTTTTCGCTCTGCTTTGTAGTTGATCGAAATACTGATACTGTTGTTTCCCCTCTAGGTCTTGATCTATTACTATATTTGTGATGAAATCTGCTAGCTGGTTAGCTTTCCTGAAAATGTGCATTATCTGAATATTAAGTATTTCCATCATCTCATGTATCTCTCCTATCCTCTCAATTAGTTCCCAATGTATTCTCCACTCCATTCTAATCATATTTTTAAGACTTAATGAATCAGTCTCTAAAAATATGTTAGCATTTCCTTGTTGTTTACAGTATTTTAGAACTTTCCATATCCCTGGTAACTCAGCCACCATATTAGTGGCAAAACCAATTTTTTTGCCTGTGCAGGTAGTAAATCCCCATTACTATCCCTCAAACAAAAATCATAAGAGCTCATTCCTGGGTTTCCTTTACTCGCTCCATCTGTGTTACATTTAACCCAACCCTCCTCTGGCCTTGTCCAATGTATCATGTGATAATACAGTGTGGGTTTGTATCCTTGAAGTAAATCAAACATCCCACTCCATTGAAAAGGAATGTTCCTAAGCCATGGATACTTGGCCTTTATCATCTGGTGAACTATCATTTGACATTAACGAAGCATTTTATGAAAAGATACCTCCTTGTCGTGTCTTCTAGAGTTTTTCCTTTTCCATAGTTTCCACATGATAATGGCTGGTATGACCTTCATAATTTGCTGCAACTTTGAACTCCCCTCATACTCCCACCATTTAAGGAGTAATTGGAGTAGTTAAATTCCATCAATTGTAAAACCTGCACAAGAAGCAAAAAACTTTCATAGCCTTTTAGCTATGGGAGTTGTTAGAAATAAATGTGTCATGGTTTCCAAATCTCCCTTCTAGCAGCAGTAACATTTTGATGTTGTATGCATCCTCATCCTCTTCAAATTGTCATCTGTTGCAATTCTTTTCTTCCATACTCTCCATAAAAAGAAAGAAATTTTAAAGAAAGACCTTTAATCCAAATATAGCTCATCCTATCTATAGATTCCCTTTTATTCCTTAATATGTGATAGTTGATTTGACTAAAAATACGTTTGTTGAATTCCCCATCCACTATGCATGGCTTATCATTAAGGGCATAGTTGTTAGGTTTGATGTTTTTCATAATGTGAGCTATTATTTCCTCTAGAAGATTTTCTTGCAATTTTTCAATCTTCCAACTTACATTCTCAATGAACTCCTTCACCTCTATTTCCTCATCCCCCACACTTTCTCCTTCTGTGAAAAATAAAGTCCCTTGTTTTGTCCAGGTGTCATACCATAAGCTTAAACTCCCTGCTTTTATTTGCCACTAAATATCATGCTCCATCTCTTCTCTTAATGCCAATAATTTCCTCTAAATATGAGATGATTCATAGTTCCTAACCACGGTAGGGTGTAACTTTTTACAATTTTTATTGCACGTGTAGCTACTCCATAAAAAAGTAGCCACCCTGAACCTCCACCACAATTTAGCAAATAGAACATTATTAACATCATCTAGAGATCAAATCCCATACATCCTTCTACCTTAGGAAAACACATGTCATTCCAAGCTACCCAATGTTTTCCTTCAAGACTGCCTGTATTTCCCCAAAAGAATTTTACAAAAATTTGATGTAACTGTTCAATCACCTTCTTGAGGGGGATTCATGGCTGATAAAAGATAAACTAGTAATGATTGAAGGACATGACTAATAAGAATGTACTTACCTTCAAAGGATAAGAATCTATTCTGCCAAGACAAGATCCTTCTAGCCACCTTCCTAACCAACTCTTCAAAGTAACTATTGACCTTTCTTCCATGAAAAACAGGGCACCCCAAATAAGTGAAAGGAAAATTTCCTTGTCTTATTCCAGTCAATTTTCTCATCCTGATTGCCACTATCAAAAGGGTCTTGTCATGAAGATAGAAAGAACTCTTAGCCTTATTGACCATTTGACCAGAAACTTTTTTATATTCTCTAAGTACTATCATCATCTTGATCACTAATGTTCTGTCTTCTGAACAAAATAATATGGTGTCATCTGCATAGGATAGGTGGTTTATTGCTGGACTCAATTTTGGCATGCCATACTTTTTGTAATCTTTATCATTATGCAAGCTGTCTAAACCTCTAGCTAGGACTTTTGCTGCAATGATAAATAATGTAGGGGACAAAGGATCTCCTTGTTTAAGATCCCTAGAAGACTGAAAGAACCCATTAGACTGACCATTAATGAGAACTGAATATCAATTACTAGATATGAGTCTCCATACCATGTCTATAATTTCCTCTGAGAAACCAAACTTTCGTAACACCTTTGTTAGGAAGATCCAGGACACTCTATCATACGCCTTAATTATGTCTAACTTTACCACCACATTATTGTGCTAATTCCTCCTGCTAATATCCTTGATTATTTCTTGTGCCAATAGTACATTTTTAGTTATACTCCTACCCTTGACAAATCTTGATTATGTAGGAGTGATAATCTTAGGCAGCACCTCCACTATTCTATCATGCACCATTCTCGATATAATCTTGTTGATAAAAGAGCCCAGACTAATTGGCCTTAGGTCTGAAAAATTGTTAACATCTTCCTTTTTGGGTAAAAGCACCAGATTAGTGTGAGTAATAAAATTTGGCAGTGTTTACCCACAAAAAAATGCAATCACTAATATGGTAATATCAGCCCCTATGATTTCCCAACAAGATTGAAAGAACAACCCTAAAAAACCATCTGGTCCACTCACACTATCTCCATTTAGCTCAAACACCACCCTTTTGTTTCCTCATGAGTTGGTAGTTTTATCATCTTTTCATTTTCTGCATATGTGATCAGTTTGGGGATATGTCTCAGCATTGTGTAGTCCTGTGATATTTCTTCTGCCTTAAACTGCTTAGAAAAGAATTGAGTTGTTGCTTTCCCGATTTGCTGATTTGTCTGCAACACCTGCCATGCTCATTACATATCTCAGACAAATGTAACTTTTTCTGTCTTCCTTTAACATAAGAATGGAAATTTTTTGTGTTTATGTCTCCATCAACAAACCATTTCATTCCCGCCTTTTGTTTCAAATACTCTTCTTCAATCATGAGATATTTTCTCAATTCTGCCTCTATTCTGCTCAGTTCTGCCCTACTTTCAGCTGTACGGAGAATCTCCAATTGAGCTTCCTTAACCATTATGACATTCTCAATAGCAGCAATTTTTTGAAAAATGTTACCAAAGACATCCTTGCTCCATTTGGCTAATGCTCTCTTTACCCTTTTCAGTTTTGCATGGACTTCCAAAAAAGGGCTACCTACAAAATCAATCTTCTAGTGTTATTGTACAATTTTCTTGAATTGATGGTGTTCAGTCCAATAATTGAGAAATAGAAATGGTTTAACAATAGGTTCATCTTATGTATCACAAATCACATGTAGAGGGGCATGATCTGAGCCCTATCTAATTAAATGATGAGCTTCACTGGATGGAAATTCCTCTGTGAATAAGGCATTCACTAAAATTCTATCCAATCTCTTAAAGATACAAGCTTCTTCTATTTGCCCATTCCACCAAGTATATTTACTCCAAAAAAACTTCACCTTAGATAACGCACAATTGCTAATACAGTGAGCAAAATCAGTAAACTCAAGTTGAGTGAAATCTAGACTTCCCAATTTTTCCTCCCCATTAATTACAACATTAAAGTCACCTCTAATTATCTAAGGAAATTGACAATCATCAGCAATACCTTCTAACTTCTTCCATAATTCTATCCAATGCATTACATCTAGCATATATTGATGAAATAATGAAAGACTTGCTGTTCTAACAGAATTTCATAGATATGTGTTGTATTGAATTAATAAGCAAAGTGCCCTCCCAGTCATCCTTCTAGAAAATTTAAATTTTACCTGAACAGTTGGCCAAGGCATTATTGAAATCTAACTTCCTGTTGTATTGGTCTAGCTCCGATGGATCCTTTAAAGGTTCCATTAAAGCTACAAATGAATAGTGATGTCTTCTATTGAGATCCATCAATCTCCCAAAAGCATTTTGAGTTTTGACAAATCTGATGTTCCAGAAGATGACTTTTTCAATCATTGATCACTAATTGAGTATTTGTCCTTACTACTCCTTGTTTTGACTTGAAGATGAATGGTGGGCTGTCCACTTTTTTCCTTCAAACTATTCGTGTGCCTTGGAGATAAATCCCTTGCTTTGCTGATTTTCTGAATTTTATAATCCATGTAATCATCTTCTTCTATTTCTTTTCTATGTTGTATCTCTCACTCTGATTCATCGATTAATTCAGGAGCTTCTTTTAGATGTGTTTCTAAGTCTTTCTCCCTTATCACTTCATCACTTTTTACTGCAATGGTATCCATTTGATGTTCCTTAAGTCCACTCTCCTGCACATCAGCTCTGTCAATAGTAATGGGACTATTCACTCCCATGTTGCTAGAGACTTCCACAGGTTCCCATTCTTTAAAGGTGTATGCATGGATTTCTCAACATCTTTGTTAGTGTGACTGCCTTGTGCCCCTGGTGATGCCCCTTTATCTTGTTTCCCAAAGGAACCTTCAGCCCACTCTTTGGATGATTCTTTTGTTACTTGATTGATCGGCTTGTCAGAAACCTAATCTTTTATTCCTTTAGAGCTCTCCATCACTTCTCCTTCATTTGCTTCATTCTCCAAAGCCCCAAATTTATTTCCCATAGGAATATTCACTTTAGCCCAGACTTTCTCTGGCCCATCCCCCCTTTTGATTTTAGATTCTTCAAACTTATTCGTCTTCTCCATTTGTTGAAGTGTAATCCTTTCTTCCAACTTATCTTTTTCTTTATCCTGATTTGCCTTATTCGCATTTTGTGTTTTCCCCCTTTCTCTTTGTCATCTGCCTCCACATTTTTCTTCTCCTTCTTTGGATATAGTTTCGGATGTTCCACAAAACATTGTTGCTCATCGTGTCCTTGTAGCATGCATGTCTTACAATATTTTGGAACGTAATCATACTTTATTCTCACCCACTTCTCCATTACTTCCCCATTAGTTTTCTTCATGCCTATATTAATTCTCTTAGGGAATTCTCCAAGCAAATCCACCTTTACTTTGACTCTAGTGTAACTAGGTCTTGTTTGGTTTGTTATCGCCATGTCAATCTGTAAAGGTTTACCCACTGTCACTGCCAATGAAAACACCGTTTCTCTACCAAAAAGATTTGGTGATAGAGATGGAAAAGATACCCATGCAATTGCTATAGTCTTCTCCTCCTCTGGATCAAACATTGGATCCCATTTCAATGTCCTCATAGGAAAGGACCAATTTCTCTATGTAATATAGTAAGCCGGTTTAGATAATAAATGTACATAGTCTTCCAATATAGTTACTCTAAAAACCTATCTTGCATTCTCCCTTGAGCTCACACTTCTTTGGAATCAATTTCCTCAGATCTTGAATATCTGGCCAGCCATATGAAAACTTACCCACTACTGCATATTCCAAAGTTTCATTAACGATCATCTGATCGATCTCATCCTGCTCCCACAGTACTCTTAGCTCCCATGTAGATATGATATTGGCTTCAAAGGTAATGGTTTAGCACTGATTGTTGCTGGTTTCAGTGATTCCGCATACGAAATAAAAGGTTTTGGAAGTAAAGCAGGTTGACCAACCTCAGTGGGAGGTTGGCCACCGGCCGTAGTGGCCATTACCATCGAAAAATAGGCAAACTAGGGTTTTGACGACAGTAGGGTTTTTAGAGAGCGTTTTCCTCCTATAGTTCTTTTCAGATCACTTAATTTCAACTTTTTAGTTTGTGTATCTAAGTTCAAGGTGTTTAATTTTGATAAATATAACAGACTAAACTTGTTCACACATATATTTGAATGATCATTTTACACCAACCTTCAAATTAAGGGATTAGTTTTGCCAATTTTTCTTTTAACTTATTTAGTTTTCTTTGCCACTAAGTCGAGGATTTCTTCCATTGATACATTTGTACAGAAATTAAGCCTACTTTCTTTTGTAAGAAGTAAACATTTTTATGTTCATTAAATCAGTAAATAGCATGGAAAGTATCCTACAATATGAAGAAGGTTGAACTCTTTGTGTATGATTTTCTAACTATTTCAATATTTATAAGAGAATACAAAAGTAACAACCTAAGCAAGAATCATGAAATTAAACTACTAAAGATGGAATTGAACACCACATACTTTCAAACTTGAAAATTCTACCAATAGTGGGAGTGAAGTTGATTTAAGTTGACAAAGAAAAGGATTATGGTTTATAAGTCTTAGGCAAATGGTAAACTTGGGTGCTAGGGAATGTTGAGCTGAGCTGAGCTGAAATTAGTTTTGAGGATTGACAAACAACTATAGAAGAACTAAGTCCTTTGCAAGTCTCAATAAGGAACCGTCAATACTTATGATTGACAAACAACCAAATAAGAACAAGGTTTTTAACAGGTCTCATGTTGGAACTAGATTGAAGAAGTACTATGCACATAATGAATGAACCATGTCCTTTGCAAATAAGTGTTGGTCAGAAGTTGTGAAGCAGATTCTAAGTGTACGATGGGTTCCTTGAGGAATTAATTTATGAGATAAATCTGTGGATTAAGGAACACAAATCCAACATAGAAATATTGATATGTTTGCATAAAGGAAAGAGTTTTAGAAATAAGAAAAATCATGTGGAGGTCGAAATAAATAAGGAAATTAAGTCCAAATAGGATTGGATTCCTTAACCAATTTTTGATGGAATTTGGAGTAACAAGCCAAGGGAAATTCGACCATTATTGTTCCTGTATAAAACACCACATTAATGATATTTGAAGTCTACACTATTCACATAATTGATTTATTCTTGGCAAATAACAGTAATATAATTGTGAGGAGTTCTTTGAGAGATTCAAAGTATTCAATGAGAGAACCTGTTCCCAAAGAAATTGTTGCTTAGTTCTTGAATGGTTAGCGTTAAGTCTTGTGATCTTAAACTGTAAAATGTTCTTTCATATAAGTTTTTGTAATAGGTGATCAATAGTTAGAGTTTGTTTAGCTTTCTTGACTAAGGGAATAGTCAATTGATTTGATTGTATGTGTGAAAGGTACCAAAGTTTAATCCTTTTGATTATTGAGTTGTAACCTAAAATCGCTCGAGTTTAGTAAAGTTTTGAAGTTAATCATACAAAAGTAAGTCAAGGTTTTTTACTCCCTTAAGCAAGGAGTTTTTCATGATAAAATTTCTTGTGCTCTTATATTCCACAAATTTACGTTTTGTTTGGTGTCAAAAGAACTCAGTTCTTCAATAGGAGGTGGTAGCTAAAATATCAAGACACTATGATGTGAGGCCAAAAATATATTTTATTAGCATTATTTATCTCACATTTAGTATCTGTATCTGTCATTTTTGAGTATAAATTTTATTAATTGTGCTAAATAGTATATTTTATTTGTAAGATTAAATTAGTATTAAGATGAAGAAGTTTATAGCTAAAACGAATTAAAAATGGAAGATTTTAGAAGGAAAATCAAGCAGACAGCTTAATGGATTAAATTCAATATTATAATGTATAAATATATATATATATATAGTGAAGTTTGCAACATATAGCGAAATTCAAAGAAGCCAATTCTTGCTGCCACGTGGCAGCACGGAAGGCATTTCCAACTATTGAAGGCGGCGGAAATCAAAGCACTAAGGCGGTTACAGAATACGCGTAAAACGCAGAAATCAATTCCTTTTAGGTTTTGGTTTCCAATTTATTTTGGACTCAATTATTTTATTTAGAATTTTTTACATCCATAAATAGTCTAAAAGAATAATTATTAAAAGGAGGATACTTGGGAAGGAAAAGTTGTCAATACTTTTTAGGGTTCTTTTCTTCTTCTTTTCTTAGACATTAGTGGCTAAACGCCCTTGCTCTGGGGCTGTAGCTACGGGTTATTGTTGATCATCGAATTGCCTTGAATTGATTATTGGTTATCGTTTACATTACTTTTATATTTTTGTTTTCGTATTTCATGATTAGCCATTATAGAAATAAATCTATTGTCTATTCTTGAACTCAAGAGATGAAGAGTTAGATAGACCAAAGAATATAAAGAGTTTGATCTAACTTGCATATCACTTGATTAGATTCGTGTTTAGGAGTGACGCCCGGATGAACACTAAGCTTGGTTAAGAAACAACATGAAATATAAATGCTCGTCAATTAGGACTGTATATCCCCGCTCAACGATGTAGTCAGACAGCTAGTTGGGGTAGGCGATTAGAGGTCGAGAGATCATGATCAGAACATTAACCTTGTAAATCAGTAATTTGATAACCGTATTTAATTCATGCATGAGATGTGATACATGAAATCCTATGCATGTTGCAGCCCTGTAATTTTCCCAAAGCATTGTAAGTTAATATTTTTATTTAATTCTTGTACTCTTTTATTTCTTTTGAATCTCTTAAATAAATAATTAGACTAGTATAATTTAGTGAATAGTTAATTGACAAGTCCCTGTGGGTTCGATAATCCGGCTCTTTTAGGGCCACTATATTACTTGCGCGACCACGTATACTTGCGTGTGCATTTGGGAGCAACAAGTTTTTGGTGCCGTTGCCGGGGATTTAGAAATTAACTTTTCTTCTAGGTTATACTTTTTCTCTTTATTTATTTATTTTTTTGTTTTGTTTTTTTAAATTAATTTTTTTCCTTTGAATAATTTGGTACTCTTATTGATACAGTTGATTGGGATAAATTGTGGTTGGGTGACTGTTGTCCTTACTCTTATTCCCCTCCCCTGAACCCCTATTATGATTCCACTGTTATTTTTGTTGGTAGGGGTGATGAAGTGGAGAATGCAAAACAAGAGGCTCACAATGTGAATTCATTTATGGAATGTACGGACATACTGGACAAAGTTAATTTAAAAATCACGGAACAAATATTTGAATGCGTTGAAAAGCAATAAAAAATCATGGAACTGCAGGCTAAGTTTGACGCTATTCAATTGCAAATTACTAACCTAACTCAATTAGTGGAAGAGATTGAATTAGGTGCTTATTGAGAGGCAAAGTGGAAAGAAAAGTGGTGAACTTAATTAGGTCGTGCCGCGACATCAAATTAGGTGCTTATTGAGAGGCAACCCAATTTATAATGTAGCTTTTTATTTTTATAGTGTCATTTTTTTTCTTTTGATCTTGTTTTTGTAGATTAGGGGAAGTCTGAGTACCCAAGAATTTGAAGCAAAGGATCATGTTTGAGCTTAAATGTGGAGTGCGTACGACCTTTGATGAAAATTGAGAGAATATGCTACTAGCTAGGCTTAGAGGCCTCAAGGAGTTTTTCTAACCCTTGTTTTAAGTTTTAATTAATGTTTAAGGGACATAGCATCTTTTTAAGTGGGGTGGAGGAATGAATTCCTAGTTTTTACTATTTTACTAAGCCTTTTCTTTTTTAGGATGGGTTCCTTGGCTTTTGTTTTCGATTCTTTTCCTGAGGATAGTCCCTTTGAACCGACATGGAGTAAAGTTTTTCTTTTTATTTTTATTATTTTGAAGGGAAAAGAAAAGACCCCTTTTGAGTTGTTTGATACTTGCTATTTGGGCCTAATTTTAAGTAGTACTTTCTTGTGAATGCTTGATTACTAATGAAATTACATACTCTTTGGCACCAAGGCTCATAGTTGTGACTTTGTTTATAGCTTATTTTATTTTGTAGTTTGTTATGATCTTGTCTCTCTTAGAAGTGGAATTGATCCATCTTGATTGATACTTGTGCCATATGTGGTGATAATTTTTTTTATTCCATAGTTTGCATCATAGTCTAGAACTTGCCTTGCATGTTATTGAAGCGAAATAAAAAGTGTTGCTTTGTTTAGGAGATGATAATAGGCTTTCTTTGATTTGTCTTGTAAATTTTAGCCTTTTTCAGATATTATATCACAAGTTAGACCTTTTGAACCTGTAGTCTTTTGTTGGTAGCCATATTTTGCCCTTAACTATTTTATTGAATCCCTAGTTTTTGCACCTTGCTTCCTTGAGCACTGTAGCATAGACTTATTATGATTGATAAATCTGAAGAAAAAAAGGGATGGTTGAGTGAAAAATGTAATCAATGATAGCTACAAAGTGATGAAAAACCCATATTCGAAAGAATGTCACGTGTAAAATTTATTTGAGAAAAAAATGATTGAAACATTTTTGTGATGATGAGAATCACTTGTAAAATAATTGTTGAAGAGAGGGCTGGAAATAAAGAGAAGAAAATAATGGGTGATGAAGTTTAAAAGTGCAAAGTGCATAGAAAAGTGTGAGTCACTATTATATAATTTTCCTACCCGTCCCCTAGCCAACATTACCACTCGTTAAAGTCCTATTTGATTTTATTCGAGCATGCTTAATTAGTGGAGATGTACATAATGAGCAAGCATATGGTTCTTTGTGCATACATGTGAATTTTATTTGTGAGTGTGAGAGTTGTTCTTTGATGTGAAGTCCTTAATTTATATTCAATCTTTTGAATTGAGTGTATGGACTATTTATTCTTGCGAGGGCACTTGTTTCATGATAGATAGATGATTTTATTAGCTTTCTTTGATAAGAGTAGGTGAGCAAACTTAAAATTTGATGAGTTCAAAGTCCTTCCTTGAGGTTAGGAGGTTAGAGGTTTGTTGTTTATTTGAATGTCTTGCATAGTGAGCGGGAATTGTACTTGATGTTTTGAAATTTGAATATGGCCTAATTGTTTGTATCAACCAAAGTGATGGCATTCCTAGTATGATTTTTTGAGATGAGCTTTAATGTTTGCTTGAGGACAAGCAAAAGTTTAAGTGTGGGTGTTGATGTGAGGCCAAAAATATATTTTCTTATCATTATTTGTCTCACATTTAGTATTTGTATTTGTCCTTTTTTAGTATAAATTTTATGAATTGTGCTAAATAGTATATTTTATATGTAGAATTAAATTGGTGTGAAGATGAAGAAGTTTGGAGCTAAAACGAATTAAAGATGAAGAATTCTAAAAGAAAAATCAAGCAAACAGCTTAATGGATTAAATTCAATATTATAATGTATAAATATATAGAGTGAAGTTTGCAACGTATAGCGAAATTTTAAGAAAGCCAGTTCTTGCTGCCACGTGGCAGCATGGAAGGCATTTCCAACTATTGAAGGCGGCAGAAATCAAAACACTGAGGCTGTTACAGAATACGCGTAAAACGCAGAAATCAATTCCTTTTGGATTTTGGTTTTCAATTTATTTTGGACTCAATTATTTTACTTAGGATTTTCTACATTTATAAATAGTCTAAAAGAATAATTATTAAGAGGAGGATACTTGGAAAGGAAAAGTTATCAATACTTTTTAGGGTTCTTCTTTTCTTAGACATTAGTGGCTACACGCCCTTGTTCTGAAGCTATAGCTATGAGTTATTGTTGATCATCGAATTGCCTTGAATTGATATTACATTTATATTCTTATTTTTGTATTTCATGATTGACCACCATAGAAATAAATCTATTGTCCATTTTTGAACTCGAGAGATAAAGAGGTAGATAGACCAAAGAATATAAAGAGTTTGATCTAACTTTCATATCACTTGATTAGATTCGTGTTTAGGAGTGACGCCCGGATGAACACAAAGCTTGGTTAAGAAACAACATGAAATATAAATGCTCGCCAATTAGGAATGCCTATCCCCGCTCAACGATGTAGTCAGACAGCTAGTTGGGGTAGGCGATTAGAGGTCGAGAGATCATGATCAGAACATTAACCTTGTAAATCAGTAATTTGATAACCGTATTTAATTCATGCATGAGATGTGATACATGAAATCCTATGCATGTTGCAGCCCTGTAATTTTCCCAAAGCATTGTAAGTTAATCTTTTTATTTAATTCTTAAAATACATATTTAGTGGCAATTAGTACTCTTTGTAAATGTCCCTAAAATCTATAGCGACATTGGATCTAATGATAATATAATTAACTAATGTCGATAAAGGCTGTAACACTCTTTGTTAATATGCATATTTATTGCCACTAAAAAATATTTTTATTATAGTAAGAAACGTGGTAATCCACTCTTCATTAGCAAAAAAGAACTAAATAATCTTTCAAGAATCATTTGTTTTCTCTTTTTATGATTAGACCAAGTATAGATATCTCCTTTAAAGTCAATAGCTAGCAAGTTACATTGATTAAGGGTGTGTTTGGTATGAAGGGAACATTTTACAGAAAATGATTTTTAATTTTTTTATGTTCGATTAGTTAAAAATTTGGGAAAATATTTTCTCCAGGAAAATAAGTTTCTTAAGAATAAGGAAAATGACTTTCCTCGTGAAAGTACGAAAAACAAGAACCATAAATGACATTCCACATCAATTATGTCCTCCACACCCTCCTACACATCTCATCTTCTCTAGTGGAGTACTACTTTTCAACACTTTACACCACTGCACATCCTCGCAACAATGGACTATCAGACCTCATATGATTCTTGTAGCAACTCAATCCCTTATTTTAAGATGAAATTCTCTATTTCATATTTGTGAACTTTGTAAAAGTCATATTGTCAATTTAGGACTTCTTTTTGTGATTTTAGTTGGGACCAGAAGAGTTCAGAAAGGTTTTGGAACACTATGTTGCCATTTGGAAAGTTTAAAGGGATAAACTGTCAACCTTACCCCTCAATGATTTTGTAGTAACACTTTAATTCCTCGTTTGGCCTCCAATAAGTTCACATGTATCATGACTCAAAAATCGAGGGTCATGGTGAAATCTACAGTATCCCTCCGACAGATAAGCTAAATCTTTACCTAGATTAAAATATCAAGTCTATGTGGAAGTAATAAAGCTAGCGAAAGTAAATATACAAAATTCAAGTTTTTATAAATAGAATAAAAGTGCAAAACTAATAAAAACATTCAAAATCTAGTGTCACCAATACAAGAGCATCTAAATATTTAGTACATCAGTTTTAAAGCTATAAAGCTGTCTGAAATGGTAAAAGACAAAGAATATAAAGATAGAGGAATTAAGTCAGACATAACTTTGAACGACAAGTAGCTCACTCAAACTTTTGAATATCACTTAGATAATATAATCAACTAGGTCTACTAATGCTAGGATCTGCATCAAAAGATGTAGCAAGTGTAGTATAAGTATAATAACACACATATTTAGTAGCATCATATGTCGATTGAGCAAGATAACGTAAGAGTCTAATAATTCAAAAAGACAAGTATAAGCATCCGATCAAAATTATCCACCAAGTAAATAGGAAGTACACTCAAAACATACAATCAATGAAGTGCAAAGCAAAGCAAAGTAATGATATACAATGACCAATGATCCTATTGGTATGAAAGTTATGTATATTAATGTATATTATATGTATATTTTGTATATTGATTATATATCGAATGTATAATATTTAATATCAAATTTTTAAACATTATTGTAAAAAAATAGTGGTTATGTGACGAAAAATTTAAAAATGTGACTACCTAGATAATGCCCACCCCCCCCCCCCAAAAAAAAAAATCTATATTTTTTTTTGTACCTTATGTGTGAAGCCACAATCCATTCAATTAGTTGCGTTGATACATACATACCGTGACGTGTATATATATTGTTTTATGTTATTTTATTAAGAAAAACTTTTTTAAAAATACATCTTATTTTCTTTGCCTTGTATTTGAAATAAATTAATACACGTAAATAAAATTTAATTTTCTTTGCCTTGTATTTAAAATTTTCTCAAATATACGTAATTTTTAAAAAATTTCTTTGCCTTGTATCTAATTTTTTTCTCAAACACACGTATTTTAAATTTTTTTGCCTTCTTTCATTGTTTCTCTTTTTTTTTCTATTGATTTTTATTTAGGGAAATTAGTAAACTAGTGAAAATTCCTAACATAATTATTAAAAACATGTACACTTTAAAATAATTATTAAAAATGTCAAAATGTCAATATTTTAGCAAATAAAATGTATCCTAATATAATTATATTTCTTTCCTTTTATTTCTCAAATCAAGTCCACATTGGATTAATTTTTTTTAAAAAAACTCCATTACTCACTTTTCCCTCTTTCTAGGTTTTTATCCCAAATCACTCCTTTCTCTCTCTTGCGTTTTTCACCATTGTTATCCCCTTTCCTTGTCTAAGAAAATCACCTATTTGAATTTCCTCCAATTTGTTCAAGAAATCTAACAGTTCATTCAAAAGATCTTTCAAAATATTTGTTTGTTTAGTTGCTTAGTAAATTCTCTAGTTTCGAATAGGGTTTTGGATAAGAAAAACCTCACAGATCCCTCTCTAGTGCCCGACTCTAAGAGGATTATAAGAGGTATCCCACTTAATAATCAATTTTCTAGCGATTTGCCATCTTTTGATCTATGTACGTGAATACATATACAGATTTGGGTTTGGTAAACAAAAAATCGAAAAAAGGAACATAGCAAACGAAGAAGAAGAAAGAGAGAGTCAGAGAAGAAGGTTGCAAAAATTGTATTCATACTATAATTGTATTCATATTAATTTTTGTTTGTCAATTGTTTTTCTTTTACTCATAATTTGTATTTTCATTAAGAACATTGTATTTCTTTTTTAGTTTATAGTCATTCCAATAGGTATGCCAAATGGATTTGTATTTCTTAAGCATAGATGTATCATATTTCTTTTGCAGTCAATTTGTATTTTTTTTAGAATATTGTATCAATCCTCAACTGATTGTATTATTTCCACTATGTATGCTATTTTTTTTCCAGAATCTTATATCCTTTCTTAAATCGTATTCATATGTAATGATTAGATTATATTGTGATACAATCAGTAATATTTTTGTAATACAAATAAAAGAAATATATATTTGGCAATCATATAATTCAATTTTATTAATGGGATACAATTTTTAGTTTTCACTATGAAAGTAAAATACATACATAACTCAAATATGAATACCTTTTTGTTATATGAATGTGAATATGTATTTATTGATGATTTTGTATTTAATTTTTGTGGAATACAATGTAGTTATGCGGATAGGGTCATGTATACCTGATCAATTTTGTATTTCACTGATTATATCAAAGTTCCAGTTGAGAATTCCTTCTCCAAAGTTGTTTGTCAATGAAATTTTACCCGTTTGTCAACGAAATTCCATACCCATTTTCAAAATCTTCTTCCCAAATAGAAAAAAACGTAATTTAATCGAATTCACTTCAACAGAGATTAAGTATTATCAATGGAAATTTAAAAATCGATATTGAAAATTTGATGAATAAGGGGGATGGGTGCCCTATCGTTTATTTTTGAATTTATAACTGATGAGAATTTAAGTGATATGTTCCTTTTTAAAAATATTCTCTCCCCTAAATTTCTCCTTTCTGTTATTAAATAATTATATTCTTTCAATTAAAAAAATAAAAAAACATAAATAAGATACATAACAAAGTAAAATATTGACATTTTTAATAAATATTGAAAATGTGGCTAAGGGATCCTATTAAATGCTAAAATATTGACATTTTAAAATTTTCCCTTTTATTTATTCTTTTTATTTTTTTTTGTCTTTCCTTTAGATTTGATTTCAAATTTAGTTCCAAATGTTTTATATTTAAAAAAAAATTAATTTCGGACGGATACCAAAAAAAAGAAGGAAATCAAATAAAACATAAAGAAAAAACTTAAAAGTAAAAGACACTTTTTTTAAAAAGAAGAATTATTATTTAATTTTACAATACACTTAGTTTTTTCAAATTAATTAAAGGTGAAAAGAAAGAGAAAAAGATAAAATTTTAAACTGAGGAGGAAAATAAATATTTCACAAGAGAAAGAAAGGAATATAAAATATAATTAATTATATAATTATGTGTACTAACTAATTGTACATTCAATATTAATAAGATTTTTCTCATATTTTTAACCTCTCACTTATTTCCAAGAGAGTGAACATACTCTTTATTCCACCTCAACACCAAAAGATGTGTTTATTACACTTCAAAATTGTTCAGGAGGATAATATATAAAACTCCCGTAAAGAAAATGTGTATCTTTGAAATTACGATCATATAATATATGCCACTTGCTATCGCCTTGAGGTTTAAAAGAAAGCATGGTCAACGTCTCTTTTTTATAATTTGGTGAAAACAAATTGTAGGTGCTCAACAATATGCGTAGCTTCTTCCTTTTATGCTTTCTTCATATATATCCTCTACTATTTTTTGTTTTTTCCTAACTCAAAACTTAAAACATCAATTTGCATGTTTGACTTCAAAATACAGCAGGCGTTTCTAAATATAATAAAATAAAATAATAAATTTAGAATTGATTGGAATAATTAAGTCATCTGGAGCACTAATTAAATCAATGTACGTTCATTATTTTGATGTACACTTTGTATATCATTTTCCATTAAGAAGTATAGCATCTATACACTGATAATATGAAATATTTTACATTATCATGTTGATTAAAAGGTAATATAGATAACTGTAACTATATAGTAGACTAGTGGTAACTTAAAAAATAAGACAACTAACATACAATGATTGTGACTGATAATATTTGCATTATTTGAAGTGTATTTTTGTGGAAGTCCTTCCCAGTCATCACACTATTATACAAACAACTCAAAAAGAGTCTAGTTTGCTATTCTTATTGAGAGCTATTTATATTAAAACTCTACATCCTCTACATGTCTGGGGGACAGTTTAACAGGTTATCCCATTGCAATTAATAATTATCATAGTTTGATGGTTCTCTAGTCGATATTTTCTAAAATTCGGACAATAGTATTAACACACTTGAAACAAATAATAGTACACATTGAGACCAAACTGGCTTGTTGAATCACTAATTTTAGGAAATGAATTGAGCTCATAGTTTTTTTGTTTTTCTTCTCCCGCTTTACTGATCTTTATTTAACATCAAACCAAGAAGCAATCAATTACTAAGAAGCAACTATTAAAGGAAACAATGGCTATCAAATTATCATCAAAAGCTTACTGCTGATACAACCTTAACATTGAAATTTTCATTCTTAAATGTCTTCCAGAATTCCTCAATGCATTAGCATATATGACCATATATTTGTTACATCACATAACTATATTTATACCACTGAATGAAACCTATAGAAATGAGAAGAAGACATTGGAAGGCCTCCTAGGCTTATCAGGAGATCTCCTTTTATCATCTTTCAACAATAAGAAATCTTGAATTTGTTTTCCATATACCTTAATTGATGAACAAGTCGGAATGAAAGTAACCAAATAAAAACATGAATAGTGCACATTGAGCCGTCAAAGTAGTACTAATTTAGGGAGACTCAACAAATAGTTTGCCTACATGCTGAAAATTTGGATTATTTTGGTTATAAAGATGTGTATAAAGGACATATCTCCGTATTCTCAAACATGATCAAATGTTAATCTATTGGAGCATCGAATTTCTTATTTTTATCACAAATTTCATCCCTTTACTTATTTATTTTTTTCTTCAATAAATTAAACCCAAAAATAATACTAACAAAAATGTAAGAAAGCCCGATTGTAGGAATTTTCTCATACACCTACATAGCAAAGAACATAATAATCTTTATGTGCATTATTCCGATACTATCAAACTAAAACAAAGATATATAATATGAAATCGACACCAAAACAGAGAAGCACAAGATGAGAGAAAGAAAACCCACCAAAACACAGCGATCGAAATCGGAAAACTCAGAAGCTAATAAAGAGAACACAGGATGAGAAGAAAGAAGAAACCCATCAAAAAGTAGGGGAAGAAACGGGTAATCGATTAAAATACCCGAATGCAAACGAATTACAAAGCAAATAGTATAAAACACAGTTATGGAATCAAAATCAAAGCAAGGAAAAGGCCAATTTAATTGTCACAAATTAACAGTATACTTGCTCAAATAAGGAGAAGCTCTAAAATCCACTTTAGTGCAAAATTAACAACAAGAGGAGAGAGAAAGCAGACTACCTGGAGAGAAATTTTTTTGGAGAGTCACTTTTGCAGAAAGCTTAGCATTCATAGAGAAAAAGGGCTACACGTGTTTAACAGAAGAGAGAAGGAGTTGTGCGAAATGACAGAAGTACCCTCCCATTGAAAGCTAATTCCACCAAGCACACATGTTGACGGTGTGGTGCTTGGTTATTCCCTCTTCTTATATAGTAATAATAAGCGTAACTCTAATCGTTAGGATAAATAAAAAGTATAAAAAAGTTGAATTTTCTGAAAGTTCCAAATTTCAAAATTTTTAAGAATCCAAACAAAAAATCTGAAAAATTCGATTTAAATTTTGGATTTTACCTAAACTATGTCTAATCTTAACCACTAATACAAGTGGCTCAAGAAACAATAATAGTTTCTACTATCAACTATGTTTACTCTTAGAAATAATTTGTAGTGGAACAAAGTAAAAACGAATAACTAAAAGTAAATTATTCTCCTAGAGCCAATATAGAAGTTGGACAAACAATTTTATGTGACAATTATATATAACACAAAGATGTTCACTAACAAGGAAGCATATATTCTTTATATTAATTTTGAGAAGAATTATCAAAATTGAGCATATAAATGAGTATTAATTGGAATGACCTCACACCTTTACAACATTCCCTGTTATAGCACTGTATTATATTATATAGTATATTGTTAGATTTCATTCTTGGGAATGTAATGGAGCAAGAAATAAAGCATCTAAGCATGCAAACATATCATATTATACTTTAATAATGATTCGTACCTTAATGCATACATAAATTGGTACGATTAATTTAATTTCTCATTTGTCTCGAAGCATGACTTGGGTTGTTTTATAAATGTGGTCCACTTCGTTTGCTCTTTATAACTTCTTACTTTTTTGCTTCACTTTTGTTCTTTGGTTGTATGATGGGACAAGTGCCCTAGTTGCTACGCATTAGGGTGAAAGTCAAAGGGTGCCTAGGTCGTATTAGTTTGAATAGAAAAGAAAAATCTAAAATTAGAAACTTAATGAAAAGATAGAAAATGTTTTTGATGTCTGGTCATGATGTATGGGGGTTTGTGTTTATACATTTAGGGGCCGTTTGGTAGGAGTATTAGGATAAATAGTCCATGTATTATGTATGATATTATTTAGTACTATATTTGGGCTTATGTTGTATTAGAGGATGTATTACTAATAGTCTAATACCTTCCATTTGGAGCTATTAGTAATACATAGGATTTAATACCATGTGATAAGTCTATGTAAAGACAAAAATATCTCTCAAATCATTTTAATCATTTTGTTTATTTTCTTGATTTTATGTTTTATATTAGTAAATTTATTTAAATAAATTAGTTTACAAATTATTTAGAGAGAGTTGTTTGTTACTAAATAAATCCAATACAAATCAATACAATATTTGAAATGTGAGTTGCTTAACATTTACTAATTAAAAAGGCAAATATATCACTACATGACGTTTGTGTTCTTAATTGAATGTATTATTTGTTTTTATATATATATATATATATATATATATATTTGTGTGGTTTTCTAATTATTTGTATTTTGAACAATTTATAAAATTGCATAGTACATATTAAAATTACAACTTGCATTTTATATGTATAAATGAAGATGGTTTATTCAATTTTACTATTGTTTATCATCTTTTCGATTTTAAAAGTAGATGGTTTATCTTTTTACATAGAAAATTGACATTTTGTGAGTGATCAATTGTAACACCCCGGATTCGAAAAGAACGAAAAATTTCGATTTTTGAAGGTTTTGGTGACCCACGACTTGACCTACTGCCCATTGGTTCACCTACCAACCGTAGGTCAAGTAGGGGTGGGGGCCATAGGTGCTACTGGTTTGGGGCAAGAAAATTCAAAAAAATGTTTTGGGGTGACCTACGACATGACCAACGGTCAGTAGATGGACCTACCAACCGTAGGTGAAGGGTTTCGGGAATTTTTTTTAGGGATCTTTCGGTCTTTTCATCCAATGATTTATTTATTTAATTAGGTCGGTTCCCTACTGCCCCTAGCACTATATAAACCTTTTTAAGCCTAAAATCTACCCTTTCCAATCACTTTTCAATTACTCTCAAAACCTCTCCAAATATTTCTTTCTCTAGAAGCTTCAAGAAGAAGAAGAAGAAGAAGCTAGGGTTCTTCAAGTTCAAGCCTCTATTCTTCATCATTGTTTAGGACTTCAATCAAGGTATGTAGGGAGTTCATCAATGGGTTTCATTCACCCATTGAACCCCCAAGGTTTTCTTAACTTTTTCCAATTCAATTTCCCAAAATCGATTAAGGATTTGATTTAATTCTTCATGGGTTCTATTTGTATGGATTTTAATTGTTTGACTTTGATTTTATTTTGATGATTTAGACTTAATTACATGCTTTCCGATTAATTCCATGTGAACCCATATATTGATCTATGAATTTGACTATTGACCCTACCTTTCTAAGTAAGAAATTGTTCAATCAAGAACTAGAGTCAAACAAGTTAAAGTGCCTACTTGTGCACACCCAAAGTTAAATGTCATAGTTGCCAGCTGACGCCAAGTTAAGGGTCATGTTTATGTATTATGCCCATGTTTTTATGAAAGCAATGTTTATGACTCAAGTAAGCTTATAGATGAAAGTGTCTATATGTTTTATGAAGCTGGGCCACATGACATGAATGACATCTAGATTTGCCATCAATGCATTTTGGGCTATTTTCCCAAATTAGGTCTTGATTAGTATGGTAGCCGGTTATGCCATCAATGATTATAGACCACACGTTTTCAAAACTATTTTCATTAGTAGTATGACACTTCTAGTATGAAGTTTTAATGACTATGGGCCTTAAAAGCTATTATGAAAAGATCATGGATGGTGAAAGGTTTTCTCACGCATGGTCTAAGGAGCTATTCTAATTGACGTAAGCTTGGACTAGTCCATGGAAGATGAAACGTCAATACTAATTAACCTTAGCTTGGATTGGTAACTCTAGTTGTACCTTTCCATGGATAATAAGATGAATTATGATTTAATGACTAATTTCCCACAATAATGAACTACGGTTACTTCTAGAAGTATCTCACAAGTGTTTTAAAGATGTTAGCTTGCATTGACCATGTTTTTATGACTATGTTTTCTAACCATTATCTCATGTTTTAGCTTGGTCATTGCATGTCATGAAAATGTCCCTTTTTTTAGCATGATTTAATGTTTTATTGCATTCCCCTCATACTTGTTACATTCCATGTACTAACACATACTTTTGCCTACATTGTCTCATAATGTAGGACTTGGCGATTCTTCTCATTTCGTTTGTGGCTAGTGAGTACTTAGAAGCTTGAAGACTTGGTGAGTCCTCATATGTTTGAGGACGTTGCCTTGTTATTCTTTTATGTTTCCTTACTTTTACATTGTATGGGTTACGTCCCAACGTTTCTTTCTATTCATGTATTAGATAGTTTTGAGACTATATGTAGACTTCCGCTATTTTTTAAAACTCTTTTGATATGAAATTGTCTTTTGAACTCTTTAAATTCTATGATCTTGGATTATGTATGCTAAGTGGCTTGTATGAGGCCTTTCGGGGACTTGTATGCCAAGTCACGTCTAAGGGGTATCTTGGGTTGTGACATCAATTTATTATGATGACAATTATTTATCCTCAAATAATCCAAGTGAAAAAAATAGCAAACATGACAACAAAATTTTCCTTATCCTAGCTAGTTAGAAGGTCATAAAAAAATAATATTGTCCGGCGACCCAATTACATAATAATTCAAGGGTATAATTAGAAAGAAGCTTTTTATAGAGTTTTAATCCAAACACAAGATGAGGTCGGAAATAATGAACCAAACACTTGATATAAATAATTCCTACATTACTAATCCCTGCACTACTAATCCCTGCATTATTAATCCTTGCATTACTAATCTCTGCGTTATTAATTTTTGTACCAAACGGTCCCTTGGTGTGGTGCTTAGATTTATCCATCTTATTTGTTCATAAACATTATTATGATTCTATTTAGTTTCTCACTCTTTATTACGAAATGTATAGTTTTCTCATATTTGATTGGTTGAAATAATAAAACTAGTTCCTTAAGAATAATCAAGAAAATCACTTTCCTAGTTAGATATCGAAATAAGTTTTAAAAATGTCATTTCAAATTCATTATCTCTTTTCCACCCTGAATGGTGCCGCCAACCCTTAACCCTACCACTCCTTGATCACCCCAATCCCAACCCCACCTCCATCCCAACCCACTTCGCCGTATCCACCCTCAGTGTATTTTTTTAAAGTACGTGTATGTAATTGAATAATATTTTCTTGCTTATTTATCAAATATTTTAAAAAAAAAAGTAAGAAACAACTTGTTTTTTTCCAGAAAACATTTCCCATCATACCAAACACACCATAATAGAAGCAAATTAAGGTTATATCCAATAATTATAACCTTCTCAAAGCTGGTTTAATCACTTGTCTTTGGTCTGAACGTCATAAAAAGTCTATATAACATGCACAAGATATTAATTTAAAACTTTAATTGTTTTTTTGGATTTTTCAGTCGGTGTTCGGTATTCGTATAAGAGCTCGATTAAATTGAAGTTTGCACCGGAAAGTCCAACATTAGGGGGTAAGCCGCTTTCTAACAAAGTCGACTCCGTACCTAGGGGGATTCAAACCCGAGACCTCTAGTTAGGGATGAAGGAGTACTTACCACTCCACCACAATCTTTATTGACAAACTTTATTACTTAAAAATGTTGAAATCTTGAATGCATAAACTTCAAATCAAAGTTATCTTGTCCGTTCTCAATTGTTATCAAATCAACTTAATTAATCTTCTCATACTATAAGTAATTTCGAAGCCCCATGTTCGGGTAAATGTGGTCCAACTTAGCCTCATTTGTTTTTATTAAGATTGAGACGTTGAATCTGAATGCACATTTGAATATTAAGATGTGCATTAAGACTTAGAAGTCTGAATCTGAAAACACATCTAAATATTAAGATGTTGCATGAAGATCAAAATACTAAATAGTTAAGATTGTTTGTTTTCTCAACATATGAATGTATAAAATTTCTCTTTTGTTTAAAAAATAATAAGTATAAAATTCAAATAAAATACTAAATTAATTTAATATTTATCAATAAAGTATTTTTAAAAGATTATATGGCAATTGACAGAGGTGATAACTAAGGAGGGTGATTGTATGTGTCGATTTGGGATAGTGTTTACTGATGATGGTAATTGTGGATAGTATATTATGATATAGTGATTGACAATAGTGATTAACCATGGTTGGTGATGATGGCGATTGATAATTAGCAATGGAATAATACTAGTAACTAATGGTGATGGTGAATGATGATGACGGTTAGCGATATATAATGTTGACTAATAATATGGTAATCAATTATCGATAGTGATTAGTAGATGTCATAATAGTTAGTGGTGAGGCCAAACACATACACAATCCTTTTAACTTGCTCCCAAGTATATTTTGGCACTTCAGCTAAATCTTGTTCCATTTTAATTAACCCTCCAACTCTAGTTTGCATATACCTTTTAAACACAAAAGATAAGTGTTCAACACGCGTTAGACAAACATTAAGTGGAAAAAATACAATTAAATAAGGCCACAAGTTTTTTTTCCAAGTCATCTGGGTTTACTTGACATTTACATTAATTGTATCAAGTTTTCATCTTCAAGCAATATATATATATATAAGAGAACCCTCAACCCAGTGACATGGCGCCACCAGAAGAAAGGATTCTCTTTTTATTTATTTATTTTCAAAACTGCACTTCCCGTCTGCATAGGAACGCCGCTTCAGCCTTCAACAGTCGTTTCTCCCATTCATTGTTTTACCACTCTTGTCGCTCTTCATAATCGTTGTGCCTATTTACAACAGCGGACCTGCCTATGTGGCACCCTCACAGATCAGGATTCTTATTTAACCCTTCTTAAAAGTCATAACCTTATAGAAAAGTCACAACTCTTTAGAAAAGTCAGAACTCTTCGTAAAAGTCACAACTCTTCACAAAAGTCACAACTCTTCATTTTTCATTCACACCTTTTAAAACCCAACACTTAATTTCAAGGCACCAAAAGAAGAAAGAATAAACAAAGAAAAATGATTTTAATTGTAATGCGATATTACTACTTTGGCACCTCTCAGTCCACAACTCATAACGTTGCTGGAATGGTTGAATTCATTACATTTGGTTCTTTAGTAAACAAAACTTCTATTTCTGCCACTATTATTTGTAGGTTTTTTTTTCCACTCTAGAGGAGTTGAATTCAAATACATTAATTAAACTTCTTACGAAGTGTGTTTCATTCCTCAAAATTTTCTTCCTCTTATTTCATGAAGCTTAATCTTTTACTGTAAGTCATAGTGATTCATGTAACTATTGCAATTTCTTTTTGCTATTTTGGTGACATTTTTGAACTCTGTTACAAATTCCAGCAAGGATGATTGAAAATTGATCTTCTCTTTTGTTCCTTTCTACAGGTTTCTTCATATACTTTTTGGGAAAAATTGCTTGTGGGATGTGCTATATTTGATAGCACATAATAACAAATATGTGATAACTAAGACGGAACCAATGGTGAAGTTTGTTAAAAGAATCAAATAGATTGTTCTCTTGCTTGCCACAGTTAGTATACTGTTTTGATTGTTTTATCTTATATACAAACATTTTGTATGTCATTGCACTCTTCTTAGAATATCAGTATAGAGATAATTAGTCCACTTCTTTTATCGCAAGTTGACTTATTTGCCATATTTCTTTCTCTCTTCTTTTTGGGCATAATAAGAGATCTAGTTTTATTTAAACTAATAAATGCCCAAAATACACTATAACAAAAATAATTTTTATCGGCAATAAATATGCACATTAACGAAGAGTGCTAGAGCCTTTACCGATATTAATTAATTATCATTAGATTCAATGTCGCTATAAACTTTAGGAACATTTATAGAGAGTACTAAATGACTCTAAAAATACATATTTAGCTGCAATTAAGTTATTAATTACCATTAAAGATCATATTTGCTGTAGTGATAACTCTTTCTTTTGACTTCTTTAAATTAAATTTGTGAATGGTAAACTTGGATACAGCCCGACTAACTATCTTTTTAAAAAATATGTTAAGCAACATGCCGTTTTCTTCTTGATTAGGAAAGTAAGGCCGTCTTTATTATTATTTGCGGATATTTGTGAGTTCAAGTGCTCACAAAATTATGCTATGAGATTTTAATATGTTATGTATCAAAATTTTAGTTTAGAATATCCAGTTATGAATAGTTCCATTCAGATGCCACCTACTGCTTAGTTGATCATTGCATTAATTCTTTGTAACTGCATATTGTAACCATAACAATAACTATGGTTCAATTTCAAATAAGTTGGGGATGATGATATGAAACCTAAGTAATAGTAATGACTATTCTGAGACAATGAGGAAAAACTTTTATGATATTAACAATTTTAGGATCATTTTTAACATATACATGATACGGCATCCTATAATAAAAAAGAGATTGATAGAGGTTTATAAGAAAGAAGCCGAAGGTCCTCCATTTGAATTTAGTTAATTATGTTCTTGTATGGACGTGATGTTCTACTTTACTTGGGAGTGTTATTGTTCGAGACTTTTTGGTCTCTTCTTTAACGTATGATGTTGTTCTTTATTACTTCTTGGAACTTAGAAAATTTCGTTACTTCTGACCAACTATTTCCATGGAGATTTTTTAGACTTTTTTCCTGTACTTAAAATCTCTCTATGACTCATACTTTTTGTATAACAAAAATGAAAATTAAAATAATATATCACTTTAAGATTTTGGAGGAACGCTTTGCCTGAAGATAAAATATTTTTGACAATGTAGTGTATGTATCGAAAATACGAATATTATCGAATGATCATATGTAAGCTTAGTAAAATAGTTCAATCTCGTGTAAAGCACGGTTAATTTACCTAATATATATTAATTACCTATATTCAGTTAATTATAAAATTTATTGTTCAGATTGACTAGTAACACACGTTAATATAAACATCGAGTTTATGTTACTATAAATATATCCATCTTTTTCAATTTATGTGGCATCAACAAAATATTTGACATCATTCCGATAATTATAATTCTAAATCCTGATATGATATTGTTCTCGTCAATCTAGCTCTTTATTTATTTATCTTAACATTGTATTTAGTCCTGTATAATGTAAAATATAACTGATAATTTTCAATTTTATACAGATGAAATGAATAAAAAGAAAATTAGTTTTAGCATAGAGAGAGTTAAATAGAAAGGAGTTATGTAGATGAAGAAAAATTACCACCAACGGATGTGGTGCAGCGGATGAGGCTGCTCCTTCCTTAACCAAAAGTCTCGGGTTCGAGCCCTGGGTATGAAAAAATCCTTGGTAGAGAGCACTCCCCCCCTCGAATGGGGCCCTATGCAGTGCGTATCCGGATTAGTCGGGCTCCAATGCGGGTATCAGAATCAGATGAGAAATAAAAAAATGGAAAAGGGCCTAAAATACCCTTGAACTTTTGAATTTGGTACAAAAATACCCTTCGTTAACCTTTCGGCTCTAAAATGCCCTTTACATCAACCTATTGGTCCTAAAATACCTTTCTTTTTGACGGTCTGAATTAAAAATATAATTAAAATTTTCATTTATTACGTGGCACGATTTCATTGGTGTGTTTTATAATTAACCTATACTAATTAAATTTCAATTCAAACTCGGATTCATCTAATAACCTGATACCCGCCCCACCCATAATCCCATTAAACTAAGGGGAAAGAATCTTGATTTTCATTTAATTAATTATTCTAAATTTAATTTGTTCTTCAAATTATTGTTCATCTTCCTCATTGAACCCAACTATAAAATTCATCCAAGACACCTTAATTCATCTTCGAAACCCTTCAAAATTTAAATATAACTTCACACCAAGAACAATAATCTAAATCACCCACTTCAAAATAAGCAACAAATGATATATATAGAAAATTTGACATCGTCATTAGAGGTTCATCCGAGCTTCAATGGTGTTCAACATATTTTAAACTAATTTTTCTTCTTCTTAATATTCAACTACGTTTCAAATACAATACCAATCAGATTCAAGCTCAAAATCATACACTTACTAAAATTAAATTTATCTACTGATTTTGATATTCAAAGGATTTCGAATTCAATTGGGTTTCTTTTTTAAAAGTTATAAGTTGTTGAATATTTTGAATATAATCAACTGTGAAGTAAATTTGATTTGACCTAGTCTGATTTAGTTGATTAAGTGAATAAGATGAGAAAAAAGTTGAAGGAAATTATTGAAACTCTATTTGTGAAGCCGAAGATTTTTATTCAAAATTGGAGAACTAAAGTTTGTAGATTACCTACCCATAGTTAAAATTGTTTTGAAAATTATTTATTGTACTTGATTTTAGATTTACTTATTGATTTGGGGATATATTTAGAGGAAAATTAAAATCACCATTGAAGAATTTGAAAAAGCTTGAAGAACAAGATTTTCTCCCTTTAGTTTAATGAGATTTTTAGGCGGGGCAGGTATAGGGTTATTGGGTTGATCCGGATTTGGGTTGATATTTAATTAGTTTAAGTTAATTGTAAAATACACCAATAAAATGGTGCCATGTAGTAAATGAGAAATATAATTTTATTGTTAAATATAGCTGTCAAACAAAAGGGTATTTCAGGCCCAATAGATTGACGTCAAGGGCATTTTAGACCCGAAAGGTTAACAAAGGGTATTTTTGTACCAAATTCGATAGTTCAAGGGTATTTTAGGCCCTTTTCCATAAAAACAAAATGAAGAAAATTTAAGTAAAGTAAATGAAGAAAAAATGGGATTGAAGAGAAAATAAATAGGGCATGAAATTGTTATATAACAATAAAAATATTGAATATTAACGTTAAAAAAGACCCCTCACTCCCTTCAAAAGGTGAGTAATATCATCAATCTGTTCTGTCCAGCCATCATTTTCTGTTTTAATGGCATATAAGAAAATGAAATTGGAGGGTCAAATGAAATAAGGTTGAGTTGGAGTGCCAAAATGAAATTTAGAGACCACAAGTTAAAGGATTTGCGTATGTATTTGGCCTAGTGGTAGTGCTTGCAAATGATAGCTAATGATGATGACGATTGATTATGTGATTGACGATAGTGGTGGATGTGAGGATGGTGATTGTGGATGATGACGATTGATTATGTGATTGACGATAGTGGTGGATGTGAGGATGGTGATTGTGGATGGTAGAGGGGGTTATTTATGTTTGACGATGATGACAGTTATGGTTGATCAAATGGTGGTTATGGGTTGTGAATAAAAATAGATGGAGTAGCGGTGAACTGTCATCTTAATAGGTCTTAACTCTTAATTAGATACTAGTAAGATCTAACTAATTAAGACCTATTTATAATAAAATCTTAATATTATTAAGATGTTATATTCCTTTCACAAATTTCTACAAAAAAGGAATTTACCGTCCCTATTGACCATTTTCAGGACCAGTACCTAGTGTCGCTCACCACTAACTACTACTACCACACACAACATCGTACTCAACCACAATCAAAACTATCGATAATCATCATAATTAGTCATCACACCACTAGCTACCAATTATAATTATCATTATCACAACTGTACCAATCAACACTCATCATTATCTATCACTATTCTTCATCACAATTATAAATCGCCGCCATCAACTACCATCATTAATCATTATTATTAACTACTAATGCCAATCATTATCACTACTAGCTATAAATCTATCATACTACACACAACCATCATCACTTGCCACCAGTATATCCTACTATCATCACCAGTCAACAACTCACATACACCACTACTACCTATCACCACCATCGACCACCATATAAATTTTTTTCTAATTTTTTTGATATAACATTAATTAATATATTATTTTGGTTTTAATATTCATTTATTTTCAATAAAAATAAAATATGTTATTTAGATTCAAATGTATTGATTAGTTTTAGTATTTAAATGTTTTCCAGATTCAAAGTACTTAATCTTAAGAATAACAAACAAGACCTAAGTATATTTTGAAGTTTGCTTTAATTTTACTTTCAAAAAGGATATAGTTAAAGAAGTAAAGTAGTTACATAACAGAAATTTTAGGACCATGGATAATATATATAACAATAAAATAAGTACACTTTAATAATTATGGTTATAATATTTCTTGGCATCTTAAAAAGTTGGGTATTTTTCTCAAAGAAAGTGCTTATTCCTCTCCACAATGGCATTCCTATATATCTAGGGTTCGTGTGAATGAATATATTTTAATCCTATGACTAATTGCATGTGTATAAAGCTATACCTGGGACAATATATTACTACTAGGTTTAATCTGATAAGTGGTCCTTGATAGAGACACAATATATATATATAATTTGGTCTAATTCCACTCTTCTTTTTACTGTTTTTTCATTGTCTTTTGGTATGGCAGTAATTAATTGGACACGCTCTATTTCAGAAAATATGGGCACAATGTTAGTTATATTAATATAATGTATGCTTCTGATTACGGATCAGTAGGAGAATCTTAGCAGCTCAGTTGATTGTTTATCTGAATTCCCATCTTATTAGTGAGGGTTCAATTCCCATATATATTGCAATCCCCTCTTCATTTTCCCTTCTCCTAGCCCCAATTATATTTTTTTTTTAAAAGATTACTGATCAGTAATATATATATATATGGATTCCTCTTGAATTAGCAACAAATGTTTTTTTAAAAAAAAATTGTGATAGCTAAAGCAGCCTTTTATTTTCTTGCAAGAGAGATGACTGTCCTAATAGATAATCTTCTTGTTCATACAGATTCCTGGTTTACTTAACCTGTTGATTATGTTCTTTAATTTCTAGGGCCATATATAGGGAATCTTATAATTAGTTCATATCATATGTCAACAGTTCTTAGAAATCAAACCTTTTTTCAATTTTTGGTTCTATTTTTGTTTTGGTATTATTATCGCATGTATGATGATAATTGCAAATATTGTAATTAGTTCATATCATACTTCCACTTTCCCATCTCAATTTATGTGGACCTTTTTGTTTCTCAAGAATTGATTTTACTAATGTTTAAAGCTAAATAAGATTAGATCAACTTAATTTTTAAACATTAAAATTTAGATATTCAAAATTTAGACTATAAGAAAAATATTAAAAGTTACAATTCTTTTCATGTCAACATGATGTAAATATATATATTTTAAAATGTTAATCAAAATTATATAGTTTGAATCTTGAAGCAAAAAAGTGCCGCATAAATTGAGATACAATATTACATATATCGATAAAAATGAATACAAACTTAATATATATATATTAGAAAGCAATATAGTTTAGGATTAATTAGGTGTAGAATCCCGACGTTAGTATATTATTCGCGACAGATTTATATATATATATATATATATATAGTTTATGATTAGGATGTAGAACCGTAATACTGTTGTACAATAGATAATAGTAGGGCTATATAAAAATCATGTATGTCCATGAGTTAACTGAGACGAGAAAACATAAAGAGTTGTATCATTACACTCAATATCGATGTTCTATAATTTTTTTCATGGTATTAGAGTTTTGCTTCTAGCCTAAATTACTTTGTATCCTGAATTATGTTCCACGTTCTTTAATGGTCAGTTCATCTTCACCCTCTCCAGATATTTTCATCAATTCATAGCTATGTGTCCAATAAAACTGAAATCTTCAAACTATCTTGTTTGGAACACTCAAATAAGTCAGTTGATGTAGACCCTAAAGATTGGTGACATTATTATATTATGATGGAACGACTATCTAAGGCTATGGTAAACGAAAAAAATGAAGAAAACATCAGTCCTTAATTTATAGAATGAGAAGAAAAAAATGTCTTAGTAAGAAGTTGGCTAACTGGAACTATGACTGAAGAGTCAATATTCCTTACCATTGACTGCACTTGGACCAAATAAATTTGGGAGAGCTTGAGGATAATTACGCATAAGCTAGTAAAGATAAAAAGTTTCAATTGAAACAACAATTCATATAAAAGAATTTAAGGAAGTTTATGATAGTCTCACTGATATACATGATAAACTATTAGAAGAAGATAACAAGATTATAAACTTTGCTAAAAATCTTGGAAACAAATACAAGACTTTGAGGATTATGATGAGCAAGCTCCATATTCAAACCTTCACCCACTTTGTTAATACACTGATGAGAGGGTACAATATGAGAGAAGAAGACAGTGAGAAAGATCATGTCGATCAAGCCAGGGCTTTTCAAGTTCATAAACTACAAAGTTCATTTGGTAGTAAAGGAAACTCTTTCAGAGTAAGAGGACACACACATCCATGCCAAATTTGTGGAAGAAATTATAACCACACTGTCATCTCTTCTTTTTATAGGTGGAATTACTCCTGTCAATTTCTACAAAAAAGTTCACAAGAACTCTTTGCATTAACCATCAACGAATCATCAAACAATAATTTTTACATGAATTTTAAAGCAAATTTGGAGTTGCATAATTATCAACCTCCAACTTGAGGGGGTGATAGAAAGCAACATATTTTAGAATTAGGATGTAGAATCCAAACATTAATATATATATTTACAATAGATTAATTTGGTATATATAATTTATGATTAGGATGTAGAATTTTAATAGTAAAGTACAATAGAGATAATCATAGAACTTTATAAGAACCATTTATGTGTCTGAGTTAATTGAGAAAAATATATATATAAAATTGTATAACTACATTCAATATGAATGTTCTATAATCTTCTTCAATTTGGACAAAAACAAGACAATTAAAAGGATAAAAAACAGTTTAATTGATAAAGCTTCTTGAAGAATGTTGCTAGCTAGCACATGGCAAAAACACAGATACTGGAAAATAATTAAGCATAGTTCACATTTCATAGCTTTGTGATTTTATTTTCTTATTTGATAACTTTGTTATTCATTTAAAAGTTGTCCCTTATAAATTCGGGTTAAGAAAATAAAAATGGGTAAGGATTATTATTTGTTCAATTCATATTTTATCTAATCCGTTTTACACGGTATAATATGGATGGTTTATAACCCAATCCGCTTTTTATTCCATTCATTTTCGCTTCTTCAAATTCAATTTAGCTCGCCTATTGCACGCCCACCTCTATTCCGAATCATAATTAATCTAGCAAGTTCATCCTTATAAGAAATACTCAAAGTATAGCCATCCTGTTGAATGCAAATTTTAAAGAGAAAATGTCATCAAAAGATTAATTAACTCAAAAAAGAAAGAAAGTGGAAGATGATATCCTGGGAAAGTAAGAAAATGGAGAATAATGCAGTGAAAAGAAGAAGGAAAATGGATATATGGAATAATCATGATCTTAACCATGGTTAAAACCTTACTTTAGTTGATTAAATTTCAACCATTAATATTTTTATACTATGTCACTTTTCTTTCATTCAAGTAATAACTTAAAGAAATGGAAAGGAGCGGAATCTATGTATTCCTAGAGAACCATAAAGTGAATGGAAGTCATCCACTACCCTTAACTCAAGATCTCAACCTTAAAAAAAAACAAACCATTAATTAGTATGGATCACTCTCCCACTCTATACGACATGAATCTGAATTAATTGAATCAAGTAAATTCTAGATATAGATTAAAAAACACATTTTCTAGAGTGGGGGGAGAGAATCACCACTTTTCACCATCTATAAAGGTCAAGGCTTGGAAGAGATAATTTTGTCAAGGAAGAGAACTTTATATAATGTTCTTGTTTTGGTGTAACCCTAATGGATTACAGAGAAACTATCATTGAGATTCGTGATGAGTAAGACAAGGTAAAATTACGGATGGGTGACAGAAGAGAGTGAGCACACATGGTTCTTTCATGGATTATTCCCCATGTTTAAAAGCTCTGCGTGCTCACGCTCTATCTGTCACACACCAAAACTCTTATCTTTTTTGCATATGTTATAAGTCATTTTGTATATATACTTAAATGTTGTCCCTCTATCTCACTATGTATGAATATCAATTAATCAACAAACAAAACAATTGCTTGTTGGAGTCCTTTCCCTCAAGTTTCAAAACTTTGAAATTTTCTTTTAAAGTTGAAGACAAAGACCTCAGAATTACTTCTCTTTAACTTGGTACTAGTGCCTAGCTAGACACCTAATTAAGTCTTTATTTATTTCTTCTTCATTTAACCCTTTTTGCTAGTCAAGATGTCAATAACTAGATTCATATATAGCCCTAGTATTTTTTTAAAAAGTAATTCCATATCCATCTAGGCACTTATTCCCCAGGTGGAGGGGCGTTGGAAAATGGGGAATGATAGAGTATGTAGTTTTGATGATTGACAACGTGAAACAAGTTTATGTGTTGCTATTGTTATCTTGTGTTTGTTATTACAGATAGACCAGGTCCCTCTGTGACAAAGAATGCACTGTACAACGTACAACATGACAGTATATGTAACTTGTAAGAATCTCATATTCCTTTACACAAGTCAACATCCTATAAGGAATGTCTTTATCTAACCTAGGACTCAAGGATGCAGTAGAATTGAGCACATATATACAGAAAAAGGTATTCTCTCAAGTAGTACGTTGTTGCAGAAGTGAAGATTCAGAGTCAAGTTGCATCAATCCAAGAACTAGTTTAATTTACTAGTGTTTAGGTTGTTGAGATTGAGTCTGTAATTAGGAGATTATTGGGCTGTAATATTCTCTTGTGTGTTTGCAGTAAAGTGAGTCTTGAATTTGTTGTGTACGTTGTGTTCTTTGAAGACTAGAGTTTATAGTCTATAAAGTTAGTATACAATTAGAGTGAATTGTAGGTGTTGAGGTACTAGAGTTAGTCTCTTAAGATTATAAAGTTGTAATCTGGAACAGATCTTTGAAGTTCGTGAAGTTTTGGTTGGAAATCCTACTCATTGTATAGATCGTGTGTTTTTTTTACTCCCTTCAGCAAGGAAGTTTTCCACCGTAATCTAGTGTGTTTATGTGTGTTTGCAGTAAAGTGAGTCTGGAATTTGTTGTGTATGTTGTGTTCTTTGAAGAATAGAGTTTATAGTCTTTGAAGGTAATATATAGTTGGAGTAAACTGAAGGTGTTGAGGTACTTGAGTTAGTCCCTTAAATCATAGAGTTTTAATCTGAAACCAATCTTTGAAGTTTGTGAAGTTTTGGTTGGAAATCCCACTCATCATAGGTCATGATTTTTACTTCCTTGAGCAAAAAAGTTTTCCATGATAATCTCGTGTGTTTTTTACTTTACTGTTTAGCAATAATCTTAAATGAAAATCAAGAGTACATTGTTGTGAGTATTGGGATTTAGGTGCTAATATATTTAAAGGGGTTTACCTTATTTGTTCATGATCTTAACCACCTAAGCTCACAAATAAATAAGGTCTTTTGACCAACTAGTAGCTCAGGAGTTTGGAGAAAACTTGGATGATTTCATAGCTAGGAACAGACGTGAATGGTTTTTTTTTTTAACCCCTCTCTCATGAGCTCCCACCTTTTTGTTCCCTTGGTGACTCGAACTCATAACCTTAACATTGGAAGTGAGGGGTATTTACCATCCAAAGACGTGAAGGGTTCAACTAACGGCTTGTATGATTAAACTAATCAACTTAATTAAAAGTAATTATACAAGTGAACTTAAAAGGTACTCTTAATTACACATTGTTTTCTATATACTTGTGTAAAAATGGTTTTATGTATTTGAGTTAGATATGTGTCTTGCATAGTTTTTAATTTCAAAACCACTATATACGTTGACAGCTTTCGGCCTTGGATTAGATGACTATTCACTTGGTTGATAGAAATAGTGGCGAAATTAGAAATTTCAATTGACCGCTCTTTACTATATGTGCCTACGCCACTGAAGACTTACCCCTCTTTTACCATATTTCAGACACAAGTGTTGACGGAGAGGCCAAGAGTTGAGTTCTGATAATAGAAACATTTGTTTAGACATAATGTTTTAGGGTTGTGGCTGTATTATGCTATGTTATTACTCCCTCTCTTCCATCTTATGTGGAGCTGGTTTACTTTTTATTTTGTTCTAAAAAATGACAATCATCTTATTATTTCTTTTGGTTTGTCCTTAAAAAAGTCTCTTTTTATCTATAGTAAGTTTTTTTTTTAATTTCAACATTCTATATGAAAAGTTTAAGATTATAAAATTTTAAAAAAGATATATATCATTAATTTAGGACCACAAATTCAAAAATCTCTCTTTCTATTAAACTAAGTGTCCAGTCAAACTAATTAAACACTTAAATTGGGATTGGAAGGAGTATATAATTTTATATTTGAAAATAATTTAATTTAAATTTCTTGATCTTGACTTCAATGATATAATGTATAGCTACAAAGATGATATACCCTTTAACCAAATATAGAAGCATGCTATACCAATGGTACTTATTTTTAACTAGAAAAATCTCCAACCAGAGGATAGAGAATGTGAAAACTACTGTGAAGTAATATTCAGGGGGGCTCCTAGACTTCAACTTGCTAATTGTAGCTGCTAGATAGATTAGTACTTTGCTGACTAACCATCCTCATGAGGTGCTTTTTACAAGATAAATGAAGCTTGTTGTGAACTATCAGCTTCAATATTGGTCCGTTCAAATTACACCTCACAATAAAATATAAAATGTCCATTTCAAATATAGTTATCTATCAAGAGAGTCAAGTCGTACCCACGGAGAATTTGGATTAGGTTCAATTGACTTAGAGCCCAAATATGATTATCCCTATCTCTAGTTCAAACTTGTTAATTAACACTAATCAATCTCTCAATTAGCCAAAATCCTTGTTAGCTAATTATCTCAACCTTAATTCCTCTTTCTCAAGCAGGAATCAAGATATAAAGGACATGAATCGCAACCACTAATCTATAAGATGAAACAAGCAATTAGCTAACTAATTAACAATCATAAACAAACTTATCATTAATTACTCATAAAATTCACACGTAAGGGTTGAAATAGAGCCCTTAGATTTAAGTTTAGCTACTCATGAACTTAGAACAAAGTACAAAAAAAATCAAGCTAATAGACATAATTAAAGAAGAAGGAAATGGAAATTTGGGTGATTAAGATGATATTCTCCTCAAAGTTGTCCAAAGTAGCTAAATGTTGTTAAGCTCTGGGGATTATAATAAAGGAATATGTAGATATGCCCTTAAGACAATATTTATAGAATTTGAATAATTACTAAAAACAAATGACCTCGTGGTGATCAACAATTGAGATGTGTGGTTCACACTACCTCGAAATTCACATAGGCACCTAGTAAGCTACGACCAACATCGTAGGACTGCTTATCATACTTGAGCATTAATGTGAAGGAATCTCTACTTTAATTTTTTATCAACTTTTGGACTCATGGTTCGTTTTATTAAGAAGCAAATGGACTCAAAAGGAGCTCATCAAACAAAAACCAAAAAAAAGGAACAAATATATACACGAGGTCGGTCCAAAAGTGACCGAACCTCAGGTCAAAAGAACAAGACCCTAGAAAATAGGGTTTCCTAAAGTGCTCTCCAGCTGCCTCTTCCTCCTTCATCTCTATTCTTCGCCACTGGAGATGTTTCCATGGATCCGTAATGCGAATTTCCTCCTCCTTCACTTCTGGGTTATCAATAATCTTCACCATGAGGAGGATCTCTAATCTTTGATCAGATCGCTCTTTTTCTTTCTTCATTTCCTCTCAATATCCATGTCTTATCCTTTTCTTCTGTAGGTATACCATCCGGTGGGGTTGTGGGTTCTTAAGAGAATTCGGAGAGAATATTCAAAATCATGTGTATGCAGCTCTATAGATTCATGTAAGTATTCTTCAACTCGTCCTTTCCTGCTAAAATGTCTCACCTCTGACTAGGTTATCCTCCGTAAATGTCTCAACTTTAATTTGAACATGTATGTCTTTGAAATTTCTAGTTGCATCCATCAGTGTGCTCACACTCTACCATATTGGTTCACAATAGACTTTCTGCTCAGCGTTTCAGTCAGCCTTCCAACGCATACAATAATCCTTCATTGCAACTTACAATATGGTCAACACTTGGCAATCAAGTGTGACCATCATTTTATTCAAAGTTATTCATTTGGATTTAAACTTGATATTTTCGACTCTTTCCTTCTCTAATCAATCTAAGCACTTAGAAACCTCAAATCAAGCGCTTTCCATTAGACTTTAGTATCAAATAATCTCTAAGGTAGGGTTTACTAGTTCCAGTAACCGATTTCTATCGGAAAGCCCTTGTTGAGTCAAATTGAGGCATATATTTTTGGTGAAAAGGGGCCCGTACAGCTCCCAACCCATCAAGAATTTAGTTGGCCTTTGATGGGGACGTATAGCTGGGTGTCGTAATTATTTTTTAAAATTTAATTAATTTTTTTTTTTACAAAGTTTGTTTTGTTTATTTTGAAGCTTAAAATTATAGTAGACAGTTGGATCGTGATTTTTAACTCTTAAGGAGAGGGAGTTTTTCATGTTATATTCTTGTATTGATTTACTTTTTGAACTTTACCTTCTTGCATTGTTACTTAATGAACATGGTTCCTTGAGAACTTAGGATGCAGTCAAACCAACACTTTATTACAAGAAATGATAATTTCTTATACCTTTAGCTTATGACAATTGGAAATTGAAATCGATTCTTAAGAGGTAATCCAAATGCTTTATATCAATGATGATTTGCACTCACACATGATAGCTCATTGCAGGTATTTTTGTTGGAGTTTTTTTAAGCTTAACTTTAACTTTAGAAATATAAATGAAGGGAAGAAGAAAAGAAGCAATCTTTGTTGCTGGAAAAGTAATTTTTCATTGAACTGAATGATGTTTAAATATATATATAAAAAAACAATTAGAGCATGTATTTAAGCAACTACTTTACACATGATTTCATGATCAATAAACTCCTGTAAAAATAACTAAGTTAATACTATGATTAAAAAGCTGAAGAAAGTTCAGGAAGTTCTTTTGACTTTTTACTGCATTAACTAAGACTATTTATCAACACTCTTTCTTGCTTTAGTTAATGCAAATTTCAAGTCTTTCACTGAAAAATTCAAATATGATATTTGTTAAGGCTTTGTAAACATATATGCAAGTTGAAGATCTATTTTGCAATACTGTAACCCAACATATTCTTCTTTTTGCGGGTCTTTAAGAAAGAATAATTTAATATTGAAAATACTTGATTTCACATGGAAAATAGGATTATTCAAAATAAAGATAGGTGCTTGATTATCCACAATCATCTCTATGCACTTTTTTTGCTGTAAATTCATATCAAGTAGCATTTTTCTAAGCCATAAGAATTGATTTGCAACAATTGTTACTGTAATGAATTCAACTTCACCCGTAAATTGTGAAATAATGTCTTGATTTTTAGAACACCAAAAAGATACCCTTGAATTAAAATTAAAACAATAACCAAAAGTGTTCTTCATGTCATCAGAAGAATCATTCCAGTCACTATCAGAATACCCCTACAATATGTATTTCTGATTTGCATATAAGTTGACTTGAAAATTTAGTGTTCCCTTTGTATATCTTACCATCCTTTTAATTTTTCTAAAATGAGTGTTATTTGCACAATTATTGAATCTTGAAAGAAGACTTAAAGCATAGAAAATGTCACGTCTATTTGTTGTAGGATACATGAGACATAACCAAACTCCTGTAAAGAGCCTCATCTACTTTTTCATCTTCATCATTTTTTCTCAACTTCTCCTTCTGACACATTGGAGTAGTTGTCTCTTTGCAATTTTCATTCTGAACTTTTTCAAAATGTTTTTTGCATACTTCTTTTGACAAATGAACACTTCATTTTTCACTTGTTTGATTTTCATTCCAAAAACTAAATCATTTTTCTTAAATCAGCATCTCAAAAGTATGTTGCATATCCTTTTTAAATATCTTACTAATTTCATTATTGTTGTCTGTAACCAATTGATAATAATAATAAAATTAATTTCATCACCTTTGATGTAACAGGCATTTTTAATCTAATAGATAGAAGGATGAACAAATCTGAACAATTTCTAATAAGTTAAGGATATTTTTGATCTCATAGGTGAAAGGAAGGGCAAATTTGGTGTAATACTTGAAAGGAGATATTTTTTAACCATTTCTAATATGTAAAGGACATTTTTGACCCTTTTCTGAAAAAATATTAGTGTTAATTAAAAGAGATTATCACTAAAATAAATATAAAAAATTGGGTCAAACGGACGGCCCATGCCTACTTGACATGTCTGGAACCAGCGCCAATGAATCAACTAACCCAGTCCACTCTTCCTAAAAGAGACATCTTAACTATGCGGACGCCCTAATACCCCACAAAAGTATTAAGTATCTTTGTAAATAGACCATTTTGACCCGTTTTAACATAAATTCTAGAATTTGAATACGCGTGTAATGCACACTCTCTTTTAATTAATTAATTTAATTTAAATTTAAATAAAATACGAGTTTAACCCGACCCAAAATGTTGAGTTCGCAACTTCAATATTATAATGAACTTGATTCAATCTTCCATTGGCCTCAATATCATGATCGTAATGGCTTCCTGATGGTTTTAAAAACTTCCATTAGCCTTAATACCATGAACCAAATGGCTTTGAGAATTGTCCAAAAATTGAACCTGAATTCCTTGGCCTGAGACTTCCCCAATTTGCTTATCCTTAACCCTTATTTGCAAATTCAAATTGTTAGGAAGCTTATCAATTGAGTCTTTTTATTGTGTTGTGTTAAATTCATTCTGGTGCTCATTTTGACATTGCTTGTTGCCTGAAAATTTCGCCGAAGCTCCATCGCTAGAATTCTCCCTGATTATGATTCCTCCGTCTATTTTGAATGGACTTTCAGTATTAGGCACATTAGGACGTGGGGAGTATTCCTTAAACGGCTGGCAATTAATTAATAAGAAGTTAGAAAGTTCTTATCTTTTTGGGCTAATTTCGTTCAAGAGAGAAGATGATTTTTTTAAACCTTCAACCAACAACTTTTTTGAATGAATTGGGGAAGATAATGTATTTAAAGAGAAAGTAATTAAAAGAGAAAAAATTGACACGTGACAATTTTTAATTCGTTTTTGAAAGAAAAATTTCTCCTTCACGCACGTCACTTGCATGAAAACAAACATAGTGTGAGATACACATTGTTCTCTAAAAATGAAAAATCGAAAAAAAATCACAATTTTTTTTTTAAATTCAAATTTCTGAAAAAGTTGTTCACTTTGTTGTTGCTGGGAAAATAAATAGAAAAAATTAATATACGTATATAGCAAATACACTTAATGAAATACATTTAATGAAATTAGATGTATGAATCAGATTCATAGTGCAAGATACACATTGTTTTCTAAACATGAAAAATTGAAAAAAAAATCACCAAATTCAAAAAAACAAATTCGAATTTCTGAAAAAAGTTGTTCACTTTGTTGTTGCTGGAAACTAAATGGAAGAAATTACAGTTTTTTATTTTTAAAAAAAATTTGTTAAAGTAATTATACTCAAAAGTTGTGGGATACATGTATTGGGTAGTTATACTCAAAAAAATAAATATTCAAAAGTTGTTAGAGTAATTATACTCAAAATAAATTATGATTTGAATTTTTTTAGAAAAATTGGTAATAGTTAATATGGAAGGATCGTTCATATCCGTTTTGTTTGTTAATTTCCCATAAGTTACTCCTTTAATTAAGAAAATAAGTCACAACATTTATTTCAAAAGTATTAAATCATATATCTTGACCTTTTAAACTTGATGAATGCATGTATCTAACGGGTCGTGATACATGTATCCCATAGCCGAAAATGATATAAAAAGCAATATAAAAAACTATTGGGATTCCTAGTAATTAGGATCTAAACTAGTGGATTTATGTAGTTTGCCCTTTAAATCCCTTATTTTATTCCTTTTTAACTCCTTTCTCACTTTCTTCTTAATTTTTTGATAAGTTAGAGTAATACTCTATCAAAAATATGAATAAATAGTCGAAAAGTGTTGAACAAAGTGAATTATAAATTCTTTTTCTATTTCTTCTTAGATTTTCAACTACAACTATTACAACAAGCGTAGTAAAATGTCAGGTATATCTAATTATCAACTTGAATTAAATTCTATCGTTCTAACTCTTATCTTTATTAGATATTTGTAAACTTATTACTTATAAAACTATGTTAACAATTCATATAATGATTGTCTAAGTGAAAAGATGTTTTTCAACGTTGAATTGATAGAATCTAATCTAAAACTAATAATTGAAAACGAAAACCCGAATAAATCGTTTATAAAAGAATAATAAGTAATAGTTTGCATTTAAAAGTGTAAGAAAAATAAATTTTAAGTAAATACACGTGAAGTTTATTTAAATTTTAGGCTTGTAGTTGAACTTTCACTTTAGGCCTCTTATTGTGGTGAGCCGGCCCTGCATGTCTGGAACCGGCGCCAATGAATTAACTAACCCGGTCCACTCGTCCTCAAATTTTTTATTGCTATTCAGGATTTAACAAATAAGCCTGTACTTACGGTGTGCTGATCACTTTCTAAAGTATGAAGGTCGACGGGGATTGTCCGCCGCCAGCTGCGGCGGCGATGGTCAACGTTGCGGTGGCAGTTAGGAGCGCCGAAGGGAGGGGTAGTCAGCGAGCCGTCCGGTGGGCTATAGAGAAGTTGTTGCCTAAAGCTAATCGCTTTTTCCTCATTCATGTCATGCCTACCGTCGCCGCAATTCCAACTCCCTGTAAATTCTGCTTCATAGCTCTCTCTTACGTATTTCATAAGTCATATATGGATGATTAGATTAGTTCACTATACTCAGCACCTACTAAATTAAGGTATTCTTTTTTATAGGGGCGTAAGTGCTTGATTTTGAAATACGGGCATAAGTGTTTGCTTTTGAAATACTTGAGGGCTCGTTTGGTACGATAATTTTGGGATTAATTTTAGGATGAGCTTATCTCATGTTTGGTTGGGATAAAATCGCGGCATAACCGGATTAGTTATATCGGAATTACAGAGTTATTTTTATCTTGGATAACTAATCCTGGGATAAATTATTCCCCAACCAAACATGTAGGAAGGAAAATGTTTTCTTCCCTACCCAACACACCCTGAATGTTGATTTATTTTACAGTGTGTTTTAGAGTAATCTACCCTATTATTTATGTTGTAAATTTTCATTTTCTTTGCTATTTAGAGAGCTAAAAGTTCCGCAATCAAGGATAGAATATTTAATTTGATGGGTTAACCAGCTCAAATGTGACTCTTAACATTGTATGATACTATCTACTTTGACCTAAACCTCACTATTTCCCAAAATTACTGACTATTAACAGTATCACTACACTTATATGTTGTTTCTATTTCTCATCAACTTCTTATGTGGAACTTTGTCCGCACACGTAACAATTTCCTCCTCGAACTAAGTACCATAGGACCCATCACCGAGACTCATGAGCTTATTAGTGATTCACTATGTACCACCAATTCATCCAGAACATTTTATGGCCGCTAGAAACCCCCAATCTTTGCCTTCTATGTCTATCTTCAAACTATGGGCCACAGCAATAAACACATCCTATGCCATCACACCGACAGGATTGCTCTTTAACTCTTCATGAGCTGAAATATGAGAGCTACTCAGAGTCATTTCCATACTCATCCCATCAGGCCATCGACTGTGATACCACATGTAGAGTTTAACCAACCTAAAAGTGACTTTGATATCGTCTCCCCTTGGGTCAAAACAGGCATTTTCAGGAGGCCTCATGGTATTAACACACTATCACACACTATAGTTTGGTAGCTATTTTCTTTATGGTAGTAAATTTTGTGAAAAAAATGTGTGGCAATTGTTGTATGTCAGGAAGAGAACTTCAAGAATGTTTACCTTTGTAACTTGCCATTTCATGAAAGTGCGCTGACTGATTGGATCAGGTTCATTAAGTATTTGGTATGTACTACTTGAGACTGAATTTGTCTCGGTTTTCACACACCATTTTAAAGATTACTTAGTTCGATCTTGATGTATGATTATTAGATCTATTTAAAAGGTTATACTAATATTATAACTGATCTGTCAGCAAGTGTCTATCATTTTAGTCTTCTGGGTTTGTAATATCTTTGACTGGTGAATTTTATAGCAGGAGAGAATATTCCAGTTAACGAGCTTGATGATAATGTGGTGGAAATGTATATAGAGGATATGAGGGCTAAATGTGAAGAAATATTTATCCCATTTAAGAATCTATGCAAAAGAAAAAGTGTAAGCTTTCTCTTCCTTTAGTTGGTTAGATGTATATTAAGATAGAATGGTTGTCATATGTGCTAATGTCTGAACATCCTGTAGGTTGAAACTGTGGTGCTGGAAGGGGATAATCCTGCAACAGTGCTTCTAAAATATGTAGCTCAGGCTGGGATTAATAGTCTAGTGTTGGGGTCTTCCTCTCCCAGTTACTTTGGCAGGTATGGTATAGGATCAAGATGGCTTGGATATGCATTTGTTAGAGATGTATAATGTCCGATATCGGTTGTATAACGGTGCTCAATAAGATAATGGGTTATCGAAGTAAGGTTTCTATCATGCTCATATTCTTTTCCATGGCATCGCAGCCAGAGACATCACGTGTTCGAATTTCATTGCCTCATTCATTACAGAATTTTCATATTTCTGACCTATGGAAACTAGTACAAACTGCAATAAATAAAAAAAGGTTTCACTTATCTAACAAATTAAATTGGTGGATATGGAGAACGAATCCCAGCTTGTATTTGGTGGTTGATATAGAAATAAAGAAATCAAAGAAGTTTCAGGAGAAAGGAAGAAAACATTCCAACACTTGAGTACAATAGCATTTCACTTTTCGCTTGTTGGTGTAAAATGGAAAATGTTTGAGTTTGCTAGGCTCATAGATTTTCTCAGTATTCTCACTGATTAGTAGTGGAACTGTGTTTTCTGTCAGGCTACATTTGTAACATACAGCTCCATCTTAGTGCTGGTGGAGTAATAGAACATGTGGTTACCATTTCGAAAAAAAAATTAAACTTTGATCAGAGATGGTCACACAATTCAACAATTTAACTGTCCAAGTATAACATTTTTAATACGAAAATTTTGACTGGTGATATTGAGGTCCTGTCCTGATGATTACATTGCATCAAGAGTTACCCTAACAGTAGTTGATCATTATTAATCTAATGTTTTGCGTAAGCTCCATAGTTGGAGTTGTGTTAATCTTACGATTTTGATCAATGGGAAGCAACTTGACCTTTCACGTGATACTATGGTGATTCTTGAGTTTCAATTGTTAATTGTGCCAAACTTTTTAATCAATTTTAACCAGGAGACAGAAGGATGGAGGTGTGCCATCAGCTATCCTCAAGCATGCTCCTGAGACTTTTGATGTTTATGTGGTATCATCGAATGGACTTGTTAAAAATTCCTTGAATCCCTTGTTATATACTGGTACATAGAAAAGCTCAGTCATTTACCTTGATCTCCTTGGTCATCTCTTTCTGCCTTTCCTAGGCTAGTAGTTTCTAACTTCCAACAAGTATTTCTATTCTGAAACAGAGACTGAACTTCATACTATCAATCAACAAGAATCCAGAGTGTCTTGTGCCTCGATGGAATTTCATAGCAGAGCATCATCACTTGCAGACTTTACATATCTCAATCCTCCAGCATTTTTACATGGGAACACTTCTAATCATATCAGTCCTCAGCAAAGATACATTCAAGACCCAGAAGAATCGGCAGCAGGTCTGGAGGCAGTCAAGAGTAGCCATTCTTCCACTTACTCAGAACATGTGAGTTTGACCTTTTCTTTAATTCTTTTTAGCAAGCTCTCTCTTGAATATTGTACTTTCTTATTCCAATATCATATTAGAGTATAATATACTTGTAACCTGGAAACGTATTAGTATGTTGTGGTAGTTTTTTGATGTCATTGAGCAGTCAGACATTCAGGTTGAAATGGGAAGATTGCACTTAGAGTTGCGAAACACCATAACATTGTACAACCAAACATGTGAACATCTGATCCATGCCCAAAACAAGGTAAAATCTTGATCTATTTTATTTTACCTCGAAATGGGTAATTCTTGAGTGCTCTTCTTTCATACTGAAACGAACAAAGTTTTTATGCTGTCTGTCATAATCAAGTTCTTGTTTATCCTATTTTGAGTTCCATTTGAAGTGACGGTAGAACGTTAGGAGGAGTATAGTAACTCAGTCACTAGGGAAAAATACCTATTGCCTGACCATATGCTCGTCCGCTGTTGCTAGCGACATATCAGAATATGACTCTCTGACTGTCTTTCAGGTCCAGTTACTTTCTTCGAAATGCTGTGAAGAAACAATAAGAGTGAATGCAGCCAAGGAAAGAGAAGAAAGCCTAAGGAAAACAGCTGCTGAACTGAAGAAGAAACATGTAGAAACTGAGAAGGAGGTCGAGATAGCAAGAAAGTTGCTTGCCGAAGAAGCTTGTGAGAGGCAGATAGCAGAGTTGAAGGCTCTCCAACAGTCCTTAGAAAAACAAAAAGTTGTCGATGCACTACTATCATGTGATGACAGGTATAGGAGACTGACTAGAGAAGAGATTCAGGTGGCTACTGATTCTTTTTCCGAGTCTAAGATGATTGGTGAAGGTGGATATGGGAAAGTTTACAAAGGCAACCTTGATCATACCCCTGTTGCCATCAAAGTTCTTCATCCGAACGCATCATTAAAGAAAGAGGAGTTTCTAAAAGAGGTTCTCCTCAATCTTTATTGATTTTTTTGGTTATTCAATATTTATGCATTCTTGGCCATGGCTGCTTGCTATTCATAGCGCACGTGCATTTTTGTCTGAAACACTTATGTAGCATTATTATCTGCACAAATAGTACTTCCGACTTCATATCATTAATAGATTCCTCTTTTAAAGAGCTACAGTCAAATACTCTCTGATTTTGTATATCAATGTGGCTTGTTTAGTACCTCACAAGATGCCTATATCACGCCAGTAAGTTTTTCACTTCAGGGAACTGAGGCAATGTCATTCTGGCTAAACTTCCAACTTTTGATTAATTACGTATTCAATCATTTGTAGGTTGAGGTTCTAAGCCAGTTGCATCACCCACACATTGTTTTACTGCTCGGAGCCTCTCCAGGAAATGGCTGCCTTGTTTATGAGTATATGGAAAATGGAAGCCTGGAAGATCACATTTTCCCAGGAAAAAACAGACCTCTTCCCTGGTTTGTTCGATTCCGGATACTTTTTGAAGTGGCATGTGCTCTTGCATTCTTGCACAACTCAAAGCCTGATCCTATCGTTCATCGAGATCTAAAGCCAGGAAACATATTGTTGGACAAAAATTATGTGAGTAAAATCGGAGATGTGGGTTTAGCGAAAATTATGTCAGATATTGTTCCAGAAAGTATTACTGAGTATAGGAACTCCATTCTTGCTGGCACCTTTGCTTACATGGATCCTGAGTATCTAAGAACTGGAACTCTGAGACCTAAGTCTGATCTGTATGCTTTTGGAATAATAACACTTCAACTATTGGCAGCTTGTCATCCTAATGGCCTTGTTATGAAATTTGAAGAAGCTATAGACACTAATTCGCTCACAGATGTACTTGATAAGTCAGTTGTAGACTGGCCATTGATTGAAGCAGAGGAGCTATCTAAGATGGCTCTACAATGCTGTGAGCTTAGATGCAGAGATAGACCAGATCTTGAGACTGAAGTTCTTCCACTTCTGAAAAAACTTTTCGAATTTGCAGAGATGCATGTCAGGGTACAGGGAAACCCTAGGGCACCTAGCCAGTACTTCTGTCCAATCCTTCAGGTAAGAATTCAAATTCGATGAGATAATCTGATAGTTTGTGAAGTGCTCTTTTCTGCAACCGTGAATCTCATTCCGTTCTCTGCTCTATTATTCTGCAACATCTTTGCAGGAAGTAATGGAAGAGCCACATATAGCAGCCGATGGCTTTACATATGAGCATAGAGCAATAAAGGTATGGGTTGACAGACATAACGTTTCACCTGTGACGAAACAGATATTGCAGCACAAGATGCTTACCCCAAACCACACGTTACACCTTGCCATACAAGATTGGAGGTCACGTTGAAAACGGGGCCTGAATTCAAAGCACCGTAAAATTTGTGCATATATCATAGCCAAATAAGGCCTGGAGAAGCAATTAAAAGAAATATTGGAAGGAAAACAACCCAGACATATTTTTTAGATATTGTTGGAAGGGTGTCGAGAGAACAAAAGATAGTCGTCACTCTTGTTCATTGACATTACTCAAAAGTGTATAGTAGCAACAATTTTAGTCTTGTAAACATTATATTGCTTGTGATAGTAAAGAACCCAGAAACATGTAAACTGCTTTCTTTGCATTTGGTATTTGTCCTGAGAAAAGCCATTGTTTTTCAAATTCTGGGGATGAAGAAACAAACAACATACATATTATCGTTCAACCTTACGAGTCTGCAAATGTAATGTCATCGAACGCAATGATACTGAACAGGTGATGCATCATCATTTGGAAGTGAGGCAAAACCAAGAATAACTAATATACCTAGAGCAGCTACATATAGAATAACCATTCTTGAAGAATATATAGTCAGGTGGAATTAGGAATGGATAACAGAAAGAGCAGCTCAAAACTTGTGTTATAAAGCTCTGCAGATATGGTTATTTAAATAGGAGTAAACAGTACGCATATTCGTGAAAATTGTATTAACCACAGATGTTCAAATCATATAAATAGCACATGACATTGTGGGGATTGATAAGCCATAGCCACTAATAGCTGAAGTGCTTCAAAGAGTTATTGACTACTTGTAGAATATCCCTATATGTATATTCACAATAGCTGTATATTTAACTATATATAAGGATTACAAATTGGAGAGCAAGCAGTCCAGATCCTGTCAATCATCAACTTGAGTAAATTCTAGTGCATTAGTATCAGGGTCTCGAGTGAAAATGGCTGGTCTCCCAGAGCGACTAAGAGTGTAGGGAATGCCTGAAAAGGAAAACAAAGAGCTGAATATATGTCCAGAGTCTTTTCTTTTACCATTGTCAAGTCAGAAGGTGAAACAGGAACAAGGTAAATGAATAACCAGCTTTATCAAGAATAGCTTTCAGCTTAGACACATCGCGAATTGCTATGCAAGTATGCCGATCTCTGCCCCCGTGCTCAGGCCGACCAGTAAAGGGATCCGGATTTGGAAGCTCCATTAGATGTATCATCTCAGAACCCACCCACAGCCAAGCACCTCTGTAGGGAAGCTTGTCATGTGGTCTTGCCTCATTTATTTCTAGTCCTGATCAACCCATGAACTATCAGAACTATGAAATTATGTATTTCCACTGTAATTTAGCCATCAATTTAGAAAGTGAAGTGTGATTACCAAGAATATTCTGGTAAAAGTCTAATGACCTCTCAAGGTTTTCACATAGTATTCCAACGTGGTGCATGCAAACAACTCCAAAATCTGCACTAAATCAAAATAAAAATGCACTAAATCAAAATAAAAATTCATAATTAGACAAACAATATGCTAGAAGACCAGTTTGGCCTAACAATCTTCCCATTCTATATTCAGTGATCAAATAATTTATGTGTAAGAGTTCTGGTGCAAACCAATCGACCCATATGAAACTAAGACCTTGAAAGATGGTATAAATTTACCAATAAAATGTGTATTCACCATGTCACCTTATGTAACCTTAAGCTGAACAATTAATAGATTATGGTCACTGACTCACTGAACATGTATCAAAATCTCGAACAAGAATATCACACCTCCAATTTATGTTTATTAAGCTAGTTTGGAACTATTATCCTTTTGTCTGTGTCTATATAAATTTAGGATTACAAAAGTAGGAACAGATTCACTTATTCTCTTCACACGGTAACAAAACTATTACTAAATTGCATGCATGACCAAAGGGTCACAAAGGATTTCATGGATTCATCATCAATAGCTATTTCTTGAAGGAAGATATAAAGAAATCCAATGAAAATTCTGACTGTGTGCTGCTTAAGATGGAAAAGAAAGATCACCCTGATCATCAACAGCATCGCTGCCTACAGAATCTTTTGCCAGCATATCCGTTTCCACCGATGTTTTAGCTCTCATCAGCAAACAACGCCTGTGGCTCCATCGTGTTGAAGATGGCCGAAAATTTTTGTTTGGTATTCCACTAGTAGATACAGGTAGGACACCCCCAGTGTTCAGCTGAATATAGAGAGGGGGTTTTAAGAACATATCCAGAAAACCAACAAAGTGAAAGAAACAATGAATAAAACGCACCAATAGTGGTACTACAGGTGAAGCTGCCTTTTATATCATTCTTGAGTGATCCATTAGTAGGAAAATACAATGTGGAATTGGTGTATAGCATAATTAAAAGCATCATATAATGCTATTTCAAACAAAAAACTGAAAGAAAAACAGTAAACACAATGGAATAGAAAAATTCAACGTTTTTCCTATCTCCAATTACTGCCTTGGAGGTTGCAAGCAGTAAGCTTTGCAACACAAAGCACAAAACAAATAAGCTTTAAGATTGTCTAATCTAAATTTGGTAACAAACAAGACGTCAACTTTGTTTTCTTTTCTGTTTCTCTTTCTTTGATCAAGGATTTAACTCTGATTTCCTACTCTTTAATACAACTATGAATGACAAATGAAACTCAACCTAATAAAGAATGAAGAAGAACCAGCTAATCTTGATTTTTTTGTAACCGAGAAATCCCAATAATGCAGGGTACAAAATTCGATGGGTGATGAGCCTGCCCCTCTACCCTTCTCCACTTAAATACTGTGTGACGTGTGTCTAACTCACACATGACAAGTTTATCTCTTACCACTAGACCGAAGCATCTAATCTGGAAATTTTCTCAGTTATTAGACAAAAACCTTAGAATCAATCAATGATTAGTTCGTAAAGATATACGTCTATCTACCAAAGCAAGGCCCTATTTAATAAGAGTTAAAACTATATTTTGATACAAACCATTGCACTATAACTAATTTGCTAGTAAAAAGAGGCCTTGGGTGTTGTAGTGTCTTCCAACAAAGTAATTCTTTTGTAAAACCCAAAATAGAGCTTAACCTTCCCTTACTAGCTGATTTTTGTACTAATTTCCATAAGGGAATTCTCTTGTTGATCACCGGATATTAATAGAACACAATCACACCAAAAAGAAAGAGGAAGGGGCTCCATACCAAAAGGATAGACATATCAAGTTTCACTGGCAGTGACAGACAGCTAATTCCCCAATTCAAGCACAAATTTTTGATCCAAGGAAATAAATGTCAACAGTTGAAGATCAATATGTAAATATTTACCTTGTTTTGAGGCAGAGTGAGAGGTGGGTTCAGCAGAGAAGCCATCCAACACTGATTCTTTCTTTCAACTTTGGGTTTCTGGGTTTTATTTCCCTCTTACTCCATTTGAGCGGCTCATAATTTTCCGCCAAACAGCACCACTTGTTTTCTCTAGGTTCGAATCTATAAAATGTGGAAACTTCCGATTGACACAACTTAAAAGATAACATAAGCTTTAAAAATTTATATCATTTGAATTAATTATAAAAATCCCATTTTTTCTTCTTCCTCTCTTAACATCCGGATTCATCACTCCATCTCTATCAACTACGTTACAATTTTATTTGTGTACAATGTATCTGGTACAAATGTTACTATTGATACATGACCTCAATTATTTTAAACCTAAATTAGTATGAATCTGGTTTATAGTGATGTATTTGATATATAACTTATGTATATGATACAAAACTTATGTATTGTTTGCTATAATATCTAGCAAAAGAGCAATGTATTGCGAGTTTTGAAAATTCGAGGATTATTATATTTTAAAAAAAAATTGGGATAGAATGTAATTAGCGCCCAAAATTATTGGGGTTTCTATAGCTTATACTTTTTTATTTTACCCATATTACGGGGGTGGGGGGGGTCAAGTGCATGCCTAACCATTTCTCGGATGTTGTTTAAGTTTTAATCAGGTTTTCTAAATGATTTAAATTAAAGTTTAACCAATTGTGCCATCTTCTTGTTGGCTTCTTAATGTGAGGTGTTCATAGTTTAATTAAAAATTGATCCAAATGGAAATGATATTATATTTACCCAATAAATTTTTTATCACTTGTTTGTTTAAGTTAAAAGATAATAATAGAAAAAAAAAAGATTATATATTTATGTATGGTTAATAACTGAGTAATCGAATCAAAATAGATAATAACCCAATCGATAAATATATATTATATTAGATTTGAGTTAGTTTATTAATTTAAAAATTAACTAAATTAATTTGATTTTGATTTTAATAAAAAAAAATTGAGCTAAATCGAACCATGAACAAGCATAGCCACATCAATGAAGATTTTCATGTCGCAATCAAACGTTATCAAATCGTATAAGTTTCATCACCTTTATTTTTATGAGTGTATCAATTGAAGTTTGAACTACTAAACCCTAATTTAAGGATAGATAATTTTGAAATTTAAGTATATAACACAATTTTATAAACATATGTACCATTTTAGTTAAAAAAAAATACATCAAATTTGTCACTATTGATGTTGCTTCTTCTTTTTCTTTTTCTTTTTTTAAAAAAAAAAATCAAACTTTGGAACTGTAGCTTTTTTTTTATTGTTAGATAAATTAAGAAACAAAAAAGGGCCCAATTGAGTCCCCAAAAAAGATGTTGCTAAATCTTATTCTCATTTTTCTTTCCTTTTTTTCAATGACAATTAAATTTCAGAATACAAGCTAGAAATTTAAACTACACAGTTGAAACTTCAAGATACAATGTCCCTAAAGTTTAAATTGAAAATACCAACTTTAGGATACTAAAGTCTATCCTAAAGTTTAAATTGAAATTTGAAGTCAAAGGACATAATATTCTAAAGTTTTGAACTGCAAAATGAACTTAATATCTTGAAGTTTTGAACTAAAAAATCAAAGTTTAATCAAAATTTAATCATATGGACGTTAAAATTGTCTTCTAAATGAATTTCTGCAAGAAGAAGTCTATGGCAGGAATTTCTAGGCTGACCTCGTAGCGGCCGCCATAGCAAGGCAGACCCGCTACAATGATCTCACTATAGCGGGAGTATTTCCTCTATAGCAGAGGTCGCTGTAGCGGCATGTCAGCCGTTATAGCGGAGAGGGAGGGACAGAATCCCTGCATTGTTTTCCCTGTTTTATTTTTCATTCCCAGAGCATTTTAAATCGTTAGTATAGGTGGGAACTACTACAGAGATGATGAAAATGATTTTCAAACAACAGCTAGCATTCTTATACGCTTAATAATGTCAGAAACCAACATACATATGCTAACAAAAGGGGGAAAAACAGAAAAAGAAAAGAGTGTCTAGTACATGCCCCAAATGGGGCAACAACTCAAAACAAGTCATAACATATCATAAAGAGGGGGTTGTAACAACTCAAGTTACCACACAACGAGGATATATATATATATTATAATCACTGAGAACACAAAATACAATTGAGAAATGAAAACAACTAGCAAGTAGTAACTAGTGATCCTTAAAATGAAACTGAGAATGTAATCAAAGGGGAAGAAGATCAGAAATTACAGAGATAGATAGAAGGGGGTGAGAAGCTTAGACTAATAATGGAGATGAGAAGAATCAGACACTTTTCTTAACATATTTGCCTAATCCTCAATCACATATCACTACCCTTTTTGATGGAACTGTTCTCACGCCCACTACTCAATCCGGATCCCAAATTAACCTGGCCCTATTGCTCGTTCTCAGCCCAATAGTTCTTGTCAGCCCAACAACTACTAGTGTGACCTTGGTATCTACATTGGGCTGGACTTGGTTCATAACAATACTCTCGTCCTCAATAAGAACCTTGTCCTCAAGGTTCAAGTAGAGCCATGCGGGCAGTATCATGTAGAATCTTCCAAGTCTTAAGTGTGTGTAAAGAGCTGTGATAGTGGTGCAAAGAAGAAACCAAACTCTGTCAACTTGCAGGATCCAGGAAACAACTTCATTGCCTTTAGAGAATTCCCAGTTACCAACAATCATAACAAAAGCCATAATTCTAAAAATTGGCATATGCTCTTTCTTGTTAAGCCCAGCAATTTTCATGTCCTCCTTTATATTAACAGGGTCATGAGCAGCAATAACACTACCATATGTTTTTCCAAGCCCCGCAAGCTGAATCTGTCCAGATATACCACGCTGACTCAAAAACTTAATAGGAATTGTATTAATAACATTGTGAAGTACTTTAAGAACTGGATTTGACTCCAAAACTTGTTGTGCTACAGTGAGCTCTTCAACGCATCTATGGCTACCGAAATGGACAAGATAGCGCATAAGTCTCGTTGTAGTTTCAAATTTTTCACCACTAACCAAGATAAACGTATTTTTACTCTCATTGAGCATTGCCTTGTTAACAACATAAGCAGCAACAATTAAAGCTACTTTCACCTACTCAAGCTCACTTTCAATCCTAATCAAACTCCAATGATCACGTTCACAAGTTTGTAGTGCAGCAAATTCATACAGTGAGAAAGTGTGAGGGCAGCCAATTTTATCACCCGAATCCAAAATGGCATGCATTATCAAAATAATGAATTTATCAGCCCCACATCCATTAAGAATCAAATTCAAGGTTAGAACCTGTAGCATAACTAGCTGGTACACCCTGAGTGCCAACGCAAACCATAATCTCCTCAAGCATAGAGAAATTACGCAACTCTTGCTCAATCAAGTATGCCATAGACTTGATGCAGCCTTGTAGCCATGCTAAATAAAAAGTTGTAGCATGCTCAATTATTTTCTTTCGTAAAGAGACATCACCTCCTATTGCACCATACCCTACCTTACTCTTTGCAGCTTGGAGAACAAAAATTAGTTGTGCTAATAGTTGTTGCAGGAATCGAAATAATTTGGGAAGATGTATAATATCCAGAGGTGCAATTGATTGTATCTCTCTCAATGAAACTCTTTGGGAACTGTCCTCAAACACAGGATTCACCTCAACGTATGTATCAACCACTTTCAATTCCACCGCTATCATCTTGTAAGCAACAGCCCACTTAGCAAAAGTGTCCCGAAAACTAAAATTCAAAGAAGTAACAGCTTCCAATGCAAGAACAAATAGAAAAATGGAAGAATGCATGCACCTTTATTGTCGGGATCCAACACTTGAGTCACGGAGTTAGCATAAGTAATGAAGCCAAACACACTAGTAGAGCCCAACAAAAGTGGTGGCTTCGTGTTCACTGTACCTATGAGAGCCTTAAACTTGAAACTTATACCTGGATCCCATATGCAAATAATTGTTGCAGTTCGATGAATAGCGACAATATCACCAGGAGTAAATGAAAATTGACACAAAATATTGGGAGCACTGAATTGATCAGTAGACTTTCCAAGCTCCACTACAAGCAATTCATCCGAAGGCATGTTACTTTGTGGAATGCTATCCTCAATCTCCAGAAAAACATTATCAAGATATAGATCCTCAATAGTCTCAGGCTCCACGAAAAACTCAGGAAGAGACTTGTCGTCAAAGGTCTCAAATTCGATTTTCTGTTTACTCCAGCCACGCTCCAGAGAAATAGCAGTAACATACCTCTTTGACATATCTTGTGGGGAACATTCATCGAACAGTTGAACTTCACAGTGTTTAGGGCCTGGTGCTTCTTCATCAAGCATTTTGATTGGAGTATCAGGTTGTACCTCTGCTTCTACCTTGGGGCAGCAACTATGAAAAAACTCATTGAGAGCCTTAGGTGACTGAATATCTTCCAAATCAGCTACAAATCTAGAGGCGGAAGAAGTTTCCTCTACTTCTTTGGTGAAAACTCTGGTAGACATTTCATCGAACAGATTGTCCACATGGCTTGAACGTTCATTGATAGAATTGTCAAATAGCTCGACATTATCAACAGGACTTGAGTTCTCTTCGGCCAAAGGAGAAGCAATCTCTCCGCTAAGGACGGTAGCAGCACTAATCCCTGCATCTTCTATTAGAACCTGTTGAGACGTAAATGAACATTTGTCCTCTATCTTCTATAGCAAATCTAGAATTCTGGTAATTTGAGCGTCCACCACGGGAGACATAGTGTTTCATGTAGAAATCATGTCCATAGGTAACAAATTCGGTATGTTATTAATTGGTTTAAAAAAAACTGAATTACCTTTCTGTTTAGCCATTGATTTTTTGATTATTTTCTGATGAATAATAAATTCTGCATGCTTCCTTTACTTTTCGACCCTATCAAAATTATTTAATATGTTGTTATAATGCTTGTTTATATCTCATTTGTGCACACACATCCAGCATGATACCTTTCACTATTTAATTGTGTTTGCAAGCATGCTAAATAAACTAATCTAGAGGCCAATTTGAAATTTTACGTGCTAAATGATGTCCTATTTGTTTTACTTGACGCCTAGAGGGTCTAATAGGTAACCTATATTTTATTTAAGTCTAAAACTTACAATTTAGTTAGTCCAATGCCTCTTGGACTTTAAGTTGGGACGATAGACACCTTTTAGGACATTAGTTTTATGATTTTCTTTTAGATCGCTTTAGGCTTTTAAAATAATAAATGAACCTTAGAAAGGGAGGGTAGGGGTATTTAGGCCCTTTGGAAATTATGGAGGGTGACTCAAGCAAAAAGTCGACAAACTATGATTTGTCTTGGCACACCGAGTAAGCCGAGTGTTGATCCAAAAAGGAAAAATTTAACTTAGGTTTCCGCTTCGTTTTTTTTCTTTTATATATTGTTGTGTGTACTTATTTGGGGTAGTTAATTAATTTGAACTTGGTTTACCTTATATTTGATTGTGTACATTCTATCTTCTCGCTTGTCTTCCTTTTTTTCTTTGTTAGTTTCTGCTTGTCTTATATTTATTTTATATGTCATCACTTAGTTTAATTAATTAATAGTTAATGAGCGAGAGACCTTAATTGCTACTTGTAACCCCTTCATAAAATATGAGATATGGTCGGGACCCACCTTTTGTGAACCTCGAAGGGTGCCTAACACGTTCCCTTCAAGGTAACCTGAACCCTTACTCGATCTCTGATTCATTGACCTTAATTAGATTAGAATTCGTTAGGTTAGATAGGTGCCCTAACACACCTTTAATTCGTTAGATGACGTCTCTTCTTTTAAAATAAGCCCAAAAGAATTGTTAGGTCACTGCATCACCCTTTTTGCGAAAAAATGGGGCGCGACACTTGGTTCATAACAGGGGTCCTAGCCAGAAGTGCCGACAACATCGGGGGCGGGATCTTCTATCTCCGCACCGCTCAAGAAAGAGAGCTCCTGAAGGTCCTCTTGTGCAAGTTGGGGGAGCTCCTGCTTAGAGGCAGCACAGATAAACATGATCTTAATGAGAGCCCTTCTTCCTTTCCGCATCCAGCTCCATGTGAAGCGCTACATAATCTTGGACCGAGGGAGGTGGGACTATAGCTCCAGCAGGGGTGGCCTCCATAAACCTCCGAACGACGACCACATCTTCCTCGAGGCGGCTGTTGGGTCTGGGAAGAAGGGGCATGAGCATCATCATCTGAACCTGCTGCGGCCTGACTACTCTCCGCCTCACCCATATTTTGCCTCTTCTTCTCTTGAGAAGCAATTTGCTTCACCCGAAAAGGGTTGAAAGGGGGATCCATGCGTAGCTCCATGTCTAAGGATAGTAAAGGCACTTCAACCCGCTTGCACAGAGTAGTTACCAGACCAGAAAGAAAGGGGGCCTTTTTGTTGCCCCAGTAGAAATCCTTCCACTTTGACACTATATGTGCCCCCACATTCAGTTTGACACCCCATATGACACAAACCACCATTAAAGCCAGAGGATAGGTCACATCGATGAGGTTGTCCGACGGACGAATCCTCCTGGAAACCAGGTTCAACCACCTTCTAGCATCTGCAGAAAAATAAGCACTAGTAGCGTCCTTGGTGGTGGGCCAGTAGACCTTACCCATGAACTGTTCCTCTACTAGTGAATCCTTTAACCACTTCATGCCCATTCCTCGAAGTTTGGCCTCATAAGCAGCATTTGAGACCTTAGGCAATTCCAACACCTCATTCATAGTCTGGACATCCACGGGGACGTCCTTTTCTTGGATACAAAAAGTGGGGTTTGGGTGGGTCATCCAAATGAATAGTAAGAAGAAGGGCATAGAACCCCTCCCCCCCCCCTAACTTGAATGTGCGGCAGGGGGAGCCTCCAATAGAGGGACCCAATTGAACTCTTCAAGCAGGGCATGGAAGGAGCTAACCTTTTTCGCCACATTACACATGCGGAAGGCCCTCTCAAAGCAAAAAGTTTGTCCTCCGATAATCATCATATCTCTCCTTAATTGATTCATCAGAAAACCTCACGAATGGTAAATCTTGCTTGGGATTGTTAGTCATCGAATCGTAGGATCTGAAAAAATCACGAAAATGTGGGTTAGAGTTTATAAGAAGCATAGAGAAATTTATTGGAAGAAAAATCCCACCCTTGGCTAGAATGGGAGGCTACTGCCCATAGCCTCTCGCTATAGCGGGAATTTTTCCACTATAGCGCCTCCTGCTATAATGGAGCAAGGTCACTATAATAGCCTTCATCGTCCCAGAATTTTAAGAGGTGCTTCCATGACACCTCTTGACCCAAAAACCATGTTTTTATCAAAATAACTCCAAATCAATGTTCCTAAAGTACCCTAGTACTAGTTCATGCAAGAATTTAGGCATTACAACGCCTAAATGTTGCTCGAACCTACGTTTTCGACCAAGAACAAATCTTCATCTTCCCTCACCATTTTGGACCTGTTTTCGGTGCTATACCTCAAAATCCCTATGCCTAGAACACTGTAGGAGCATTGTAAATGTAAGGGAAGAATCCATGCTTCACCAAATCAAAGCAACATATTCAAAATTCAAAAACCAACCCAAACTCAACTCTACTCAACTGATTTCTAGCATTTAACGATCATTATATGCATAAGGAAGTAAAGAGAATAAGGAATGTGGTTATTACCTTAGTTTTGACGTCCAGAGTGGATTGATCAGGAGAGAAAATCCAAGTTTTAGAGTGAAAGAGGAGAGAATGAGCGAGAAAATATTTCTGCTATAGCAGGATCCATGCTGGTGAGCGGGATTTTTTTTGCTTCGGTCATTTAATCCCCTTTACTCAGTTATTAGCAAGGCCCCGGTGTCCTTGGGTGGTGGTAATTTTTTATGGTTCGCGTAAGGCTTAAATTCTCTCTTTACGTTGTCAAATTAGGCAATAGTATTCCACGATCGGTCTTTCTTCCCTTCAATCTTAAAAATTCGTTTGCGAATGAGCGATGGGTAAATTAGTATCTATTGTAACGATCTATTCCATCATTATTCAAAAGGTACCTCGTGTGGAACCCTAAATTTTTTGAAATACGCTTCCAAAATTATGGGCGACACAACAAAAAATTTATTATTTGAAATTGATTCGACTGGCGTCATCCTGCCATAGCAAAAATTTTCCTGCTATGGCGCTGCCGCTGTAGCGGTTGACGAGACTAGACCTTAGAAAACATGGATTCTTTTAATTTTTTTCCTCCTCTTTAGTTGGAAAAGGGACTAGGATTACTCGTAAAACCCTCCTAAAGTGCTCCTAGATAGAGAGGAGGGATTTCAGCTCAAGGGGGTTCAAAACCCACGGATTTCAGGCTTACTTCCATCAAGATTCTTCCTCATGGAACCAAAAGTTCGTGTCGAGAGTTCTTTAGAAACGGCTTGGCGTCCAAGTAGGCTAGGCTTAACCGAATAGCTAGACTTGTCTCTAAATGCATAATACGTTGTAGTTTGACCGGAGGTTTCATGCATAGGCCTTCAGACATGGAGTATTGATGGTTGAATGCGTCGATTGTTGTTGTTTAGGATGGTAAGGTACTTGCTTAACAATGTTGGTCTTATGATAGTGGTTGGGTGTTATCCTATGAGAGGAACCAGTGGTTAATTGAAGTAAGAGTTGGAAAGTCGTCTGGGGAGGGGTTGTTTGAGGTAGGTGGTTGTTTAATTATTTTCCGTTTATGTTATGTGTGCATGTTAACTGTTTCGCTAGTATTACTTGTACAATACGTGGATAGGGAGTTAAAAGGGATTAAACTGAAATGATATCTTGTTGTCAATCTCATGAAATGAACTTGTCCGATTTGCTTGTGATTTTACAAGTGTGATTATATTCATTGTGATTGTGATTGTGTGATGTTGTGATTCACGGTTGACTCGGATACTACACCTAGTACATACTATTGGTTGCCTCGGGTACCACACCTGGTACATATTTTCGATTGACTCAGGTACCACGTCTGGTACATATTATTGGTTGGCTCGGATACCACACCAGTACAGGTTCTATATTGATTGGTTCTAATACCATGCCTAATACATGTTTGATTATTCTCATGTGTGTTGACGACGTGAGTGAATCGAATTTATGCTATTTTTGGTATTCATCACACGTTGGTCTATGAGTGGCGAATTGGTATGTTAAATGCGGGATGGGAGATCCCATGGAGCATTTATGTTAAAGTGAATTGCATTAATTATATAAGGAGTACCTTATCAGTAAGAGTACAACACTCCCTTCCAGAGGGAAATACTCCTGCTGATTATTTTGCTAACCTTGTTTTCATTTTTGCAAGTGATTTTCAAATAAATCAGTTTCAAGATATTCCTAGCACAGGTAAGAAGATTCTCAATCTAGACAAAATGGGAACACCTAATATAACAAGGTTCTCAGCTTTGATTATCTTTTTTTGAGCAGATTTGACTATTTTTCCTGATTTTGATGGTACAAACAGTGTAAGTATTTAGATATCCATTCTTGTTTGAAGACATTTCTTGAGGTTTGAGTATCCACACCTGTGAGAGTTTTGGGTGTCCAATCGATAGCAAACCTATACAAGTACGCAACTAAGTATCTATAATTTTATTCATGTGAGTTAGCTTTGCTATATTCCAACAAGTCAAATTAATAGCATGATCTCCTTCTTACATGGGAAAAAAATAAATTGATAATACTAATAGCATGTTAAGGCTCACAATGCAACTGATGTTTTTGAAATGATCATGGTGATTGGTGAATAGATGTTGATATATCCTCAGATACTTTAATATAAGCTTAGTTATAATAGAATTGTAGAGGATTAAATAACGATTAAAAATAGGATATAAAGAATTAGAAGTGAAAACAAATTGGCTTCTTCAGTTCTTCTTGTTGTTTATAAGCTTATTAAAGAAAAAGACATACAATACCACCCTCTTAAAGCTATATTATATAGTAATGAAGATTATAAATATTTCCTTGAAGCTAACAAAATCATTATCACACATATTTGAAGGGAGGAAACCAAATATTTAAGTTTCAAGAAAATGAAGGTTACAAACATATAGAAGATTTGCTCATCTGGAAAGATGTGCTCAAGGAAATGAAGTTTCTCATACCGGAGAATTTGAGCAATATAATGTAGCTTATGAATTTTTTAAAAATAGTTTGTTTAATTTTTCCAACCAAGAAGAAAAAGAGTTGAACCGAAATATAAAAAGATTAGTTTAAGTTATATAATTCATTAATATTATAAAAATATCTATTATCAGATTATCCAAAGGATATTCATAGACAAACCTTCTTAAAATATGAAATTTGTAATATTAGAAATAAAACAAGTTGACTTATTATAAAAGGTAAAAATATTATAATCATATTAAAAAAAATCTTTATAATAACAATGTATATAACTTAAACCCTAGCTAATATAAGTCCTCATGTTGTCAACATTCTTTTTTTTTTGGTTTCACACTGTTTGTATAGTAATTCATATCCCAACATATATTGTATAGCTCGCTTTGTAGAATTAGGTTATAATATTGTGAAATGATGATTATTACATGATAATTAGCAAATTTCACTGATAGCCAATAATACAACAAGAAAAACAACAATAACAGTACAGTACCCAATATAACTCATGAATGAAGTTCGATTAGGACAGGTAACAAATACGCAGATATTACTTTTATTCTGTATGAATAGTGAAAATGTTTTCAATAATAAAATAAACATAGATTTTTTAAATGTCTCAATTTTCTCTTTTTTTTCTATCTAAATCTTACAACCATATTTTTTATAAGTGAACAAACAAACAGTATAAGTAATAGGCATGTTTCTTTAAAAAACACATTTTAGTTATTTTGGAGTTTGGCATAATAAACAGTAAAATACTTAATTTCTTTTAAAATGTGAGAAAAATGAAATTTGGAAGTCAAAGGTAAAAAATGGGTAATATTTTTGGAAAAAGAAAAAGGAGAAACTTTAACATGCTAAATGTAATGTTATGATAACATATTGTATTAACTATCTATATTCCTTAACTTTAAAACTTGACCAAATATCTCTGGAATTTCTTCTTCTAATCTCTTGAAGCAACCTATAAATTTAAATAATGTATTTAATAATAGCACGTTTTTCACAATTATCGACATCTTTGTTCTTTTTTTAATATCAAATTGTAGAGACAAGTATTTCCTTTCCATAGAAGACTATCAATTTTTAATTGCCTACCTACCTTAGATATTTGAATAAAAATTAATTTGTAGTACATTTATATTATTAAAAATATTTTTATTATATTATTTATTGATTTAGAAAATCAAGATAGAGTCAATTCAATGTTTCTTATTTTATTCTTAGAATTAATTCATTTTAAAAGTATAAATATTGTATAATTCTAACAAAGTTTCTATATTGTTAATTTTAATATTGATAATTCATTTTAAAAGTATAAATATTGTATAATTCTAACAAAGTTTCTATATTGTTAATTTTAATATTGATAAATAAGACATATAAATAGAATGTACTAAAAAGAAAAATAATAAGAATATCTTTTTTATTTATAATTTTTTAATAGACGTATAAAAGAAAAGATGCACAAGTAAGATGAAATCGAGTAGTATACTTTGTGTCCCACACTTAATTGTCAATTAGCATCATAAATATACTTTGTGGGTCAAAGCAAATCTCTTTGTTCTGAAAAAAGCAACAACCGGGCTTTATTAGTAGAAAAACTCTAGAAGTATGACCTCTTATAATCTGGCAATTAGTAATTAAAATATTGTATAATTAGAATAAAGATATGATAGTCAAATAAATTAATTACTTTTACCACGTGCTGAAATAAGTTGTTGTAATTTGTAGTCAAACATGAATTGACGCCATGAAAGAAAACAAACATTTTTTTTGGCTTCACAACGACTCATTAATTGATGAACTAAGATAGATGAGAAGTTCGATGTTTATATCAAATTAATGGATAATAAATATAAAATATATTTATATATTATTTTTAAAGTTATATGTATTCACCTTAATTAAAAATTATTGGAGTTAAATTGTTTATTTAATTTAATATTACATATTAAATATCAATAAGTATATTTACCGAGAAAGGATGATTTAGAGCTAATTTGGCTAAATTACTAAACTATTTATTTTGAGAAACATTTTTGTTAAATAAGCTTTTTAGAAGAAGTACTTAAGAAGAAAAGTAGTTTGAGTTTGGTTAAGTTATTGTTTTTAATGATTAACAAGTAAATTGTGTTTAGTTTGTTATTTCAAAAGGTATTTTAAACGTCAAATTATAAAAAGGGTAAAGCATGAGCTAGAAAATGATAAAGACAGAGAATACGATTTTCTTATATACAAGTACATAATCGTCTTTAAGTCAATCCTAACCTAATAGGATTACAATATTCTCTTATCCTAATAGGACTACCCTTCCTAGTTGCTACAATATAGTATAACAAATTACCATAATAATATTATTACAATAAAATTTTAGTAAATTAATATTCAGTAAACTAATAATGTCACGATTCAAAATCGGGTGTGATGGCACTTGTACTATCCCACTAGGACAAGTCATTCTAAACCCAACAAGACCGAAACAAAAGCGGAAATAAGCAAATCACGGAGAATAACCATAAGCGAAAGACTTCAAACTAAACAATCCTTCCCAAGACTGGTTGTCACATGTACAAGCCACTAATACCGAGATGAAATGAAATTACAAGTCTCAACGTCTTTGTATCTCAAATAGAACAAGACATAAAGTAAAAAGGCCGAGAGAGATCACCAACATCGAACAACTACCTCTCAAGTTTCCTCGAAAGCCTCAGAGTAAAAAGAAGAGAGAACTAGATCACGGTCTGGGCTTGGAACCTACACAAGTGTAGAAGCAAGGGTGAGTACCAAACAACATGGTACTCAGTAAATCGACTAATAAAACAAGGCAAATCTAATAAAATTCATGAATCCCTGACTTCCACCCGAACTTCCAATAACTACAACCTGCACAAAAAAATCAGCTCAACCTAACAGATTCCAATTCACAGCTCATATAACACATAGGTCAATAACAGCTCAGCAGCAAAACCGAAATAATTCACATCAGTATCAAGTATATCAATCCCAGGGTCACTAGACATAAACACGACTCCACAATGACAAGAATGAGATAATGCAATGCAATGCAATGTCAAGTAGAATGATGCATGTCTGTCCTACAATACACATCCGCTGAATCTCAGACCGGAACCCAAGGGGGGCACACATGAACCATGTATCCGCCGGAACCATTTCCCATCGGCATAATCATCAATCGCCGGAACCATTTCCCATCGGCATAATCATCACTCGCTAGAACCATTTCCCATTAGCATAATCATCACTCGTCGAAACCATTTCCCATCGGCATAATCATCAAAGTGTCTCAGAACCAATGCACATAAGCGTGTTTACACAAATAACGAGAAAATGATAGTGTTCACAATCACAACGCAATTCATATCAATGTCAATCACGTCACACTATCAACAATATATCAACATCAACAATTACATTATTTACAACAAGATCATTTGCCTAGTCTCCAATTCGCTACTTCTTTCATCGCAAGTAGGATCAATCGCTAAGCAAGAATCTCAAGTCTAGTCCCATAATCCACAATGAGCAAAAGACATAATCATCAATTTCATAATCACATCGAAACTATTATAACATTTCATCAGTTACACAACAATGTCAAAATCATGGCCCATCACATTTTGGCCTACCACTTTAGCACACAAAGCCATTTTTATTGAACCCGCCGATTAGATTAGATTGATTCATACAAGAACTCAACCCATACCTCAATCCCATTACTCCCCAACACAATCAAGAAGGAGAAATTCGGAATATCACAAGATTCGCAAAGTGTTAGAAGTCCACTTGCCTTAACCGAAATCAAAATCAACCAATGACCGGAGCTTTTCCCTTCCGAGAGCAATTTGAAGCAACACAATCTAGTCAAATTATGAATCACAATCAAATTTCAGAACCAACAACACTAAGAACACGAAAATCGGGCAAAGGGGTTCAAATGGTTCAAAATCGAGTTTCGAAAACAAGGTTTGAATTCAAAAATTCTCACACAGAAATAATCTTCAAAGCCTTAGAAAATCATCTGCGAAAACCATTTTGAAAACGGAAATCAAACCAGCCCACAATCACCATTTTATCAAAACTTTGGAGTTCATGCAAAAACCCCCAAAATCTCACTTTAAAAACCCAATTTTTCAAGTTGAAATCATGAAAGAATCATTGGGTAATAAAGGTTTAGAGTTAAAATTAGTTACCCACAAGGTTTCCACGAAAAACCCTCTTTCAAATCGCCTCCTAAAGCTTCAAAAAGATGAAAATGGGACATTTCCCGAATTTACACTATTTCAGGCATAAAATGAACTCCGTGAACGCGGTCATTACTTCTGCGAACGCGGAGAACAACACAGGGACCCTCCGCGAACGCGGGCCATACTCCGCAAATGCGGAGGCCAGCTCACCATGAGCTCCGCGAATGCGGGGGCCAAAAAATCATGCACCAGACTTCAGCAAAATCAGCAATCCAACAAGTCTCCGAATGGACCCTCGGGATTCGTTCGGAACCCCGTGCACACAAACCAGATAGGCTACCCTACTAAATTCAACATTGCGGACTCAATGGAACTGTCGGAATTTGAATTCGAGGTCTCCTTGACCCAAAACCCGACAAAGCACAACAAAACTAACTTAAGCCTCAACAACTCAAAACAAGCTCGGGGCCTCTAAAAGTTCAACCAAGGCCACACCTAGGGTTAAAATCATCCCCCGAATCCAACGGAGTTGTCAGAAATCCAATCCGAGCATCCGATCTCCGAATGCTGACCAAAGTCAACTCTATGATCAAAATTTCACAAATTTCCAACTCAAGGCCTCAAATCCACGACACAGCCCCAAAACTGATTTCGTCAACTCTCCTAGACCAAATTCCACATTCCTGAGCTGATGGAATTGATGGAATCCCCATCCGAGACCCGAAACTCCAAATGACCTCAAAATCACATTTTGACAACTTAAACCTTTAAGAATTCAAAACTTTCCAAAAACCAAATATTAACAAGAATTTCACAAAACTAACTTCAGATATCAGTCAAACATGACTCGGGGCAATTCTCGGGAGGGGTAAAACTGTCATTTTATAAAAATTACCAAAAATGACCTTCAGGGTCATTATAAATAATCTCTTTAAGATAAAATTTTTCTTCGATCTCGATTTGAGTCAATGGAAAAACACTAATTTCGATAAGATAATAAAATAATATATTTTCAGAAGACCCCTATGTAAATATGTGATCTTATTAATATTATAAATTAATAATTCTTTAAAAATACAAATATATCTAAGATAATTTAGTGAAATATGATTCTATTGTGTTTTGTTTTTTGTTAAAATTTAAATCTAGTTGAAACTCAACTCTAACTTTTCTTATTGCATCTAAAGGTTCCTGTGTTGCCACGGCTGCAAATCTTTTTTAGTGCGTGTGGAATGATCTCTTTTGTACTCACATAATGCTTCCTATATTTGATCTGTCATTGTTGATTTTGTGACACCTTTTAAATAAGAAGTCATTTTTGGATATGATTTCAAAAAATTTTCTATGTTGCTTATATGGTTTATTCTCTCATCATCATATATTGAATGTTTTTAGTAAAGATACAATGAATAATATTTGATTATTAAGAAACAAAGAAAATTATGTATAATGAATTTATTTTTATAATGAATCATTGAATTAGTGAATTTATTTTACAATGAACCATTTAACAAAAATAAAATATTACAATGAATCATATATATACATTGTACTTTATGTATAATGAATTTATCTTTTATATGAATTTAATAAATATGATACATAGTTTAGTAAGATACAATGATTATGATCTATTCATTGTACTTTATGTATGATAATTTTTTATTTATATGAATTCAATAATCATGATACATAAATTAGTAAGATACAATGATTTTGATATAATCAAAATTAACCTTCATTGAATCTCAAAACACTCTTTAAATTAATAAATATTAATTTATCGATTAAATAATACCTCTACCAGGATGTTAAACATTGAAAAATATAATGAGGGATAAATATAACTTCTCTTTTTTCTGTAAAATATATTTTCAACTTTTCTTCAAACTTTCTCCAACTCTAGCGTAGATGTTCTCCCCCTTCTATTTCAATTGAATCTTCAGAAGTGGGTCAAAAGTACTTCTAACTTATTATTAAATTTGATTTTAAAAATACCCTTCTATATATTGAATTAGAAATGCTCTTAACATTATTTTTGGCTAAAAAATATCCTAACATATTGAATTTTGCTTTAAAATATCTTTTTTCATCTATTAGGTCAAAAAGTGTCCTAACTTTATTTTTTGGCTTTAAAATATCCCTAAAGCTAATTAATGTTGACTAATTGACTGAATGAAACTTTGTAAAAATGACTATGGTCTTGAGTTACCTGGAAAATGACAAGAGGGAGTTGCTCGGCTGGTAAACACTCCTCACTTTCAATTCTAAAATTGTGAGTTTGAGTCAGCAAGAGAGCAAAAAGATGGAAGCTCCTAAAGAGGGATCAAAAAAAGCTGGAAAACTCATTTGAATTAAAAGATATAGGACCATGATAGAACTCAATTGTACTAAAAGATTAGAGCTAATAGAAAAGTAAAGATTACTTGGTCAATGTGAATACAAATTCTATTTTATTTTTAGAGATTCTTTTCTATCTCTTTAAACTCATAAAATCAAAACTTAATTAGAATGAAATGAGCTTGAGACATATAATTCATGTCAAATAAAATTAATTATTTGTGCATATATTCTTTAGAAGTATATCAAGTTATACTTAAGCCAAGTTGGGATCAAAGAGCCAAAATCTGATTAAAAAATTGTTTCTGCATTTAATAACAAGAGACAAATCAAAATATTTGTTGAATATAATGCACAACTTCTAAACAAATTGCGATTCTAAAAGTTAAGCACTTAACTGATTGCAAAGTCCTAATTTTCTTTTAAAAACACTTTGAAGGAATATATGAGGAAGAAGAAATGTATCCGTTTGGGGGTTAATAATTATTAATTCAGATTTAATTATAGGAAAAATTACATAAATACACATCTTATTTTACCATAATCTCTAAAATTCCCTACCATTTAAAATAATTACAAAAATTTCCTCTCGGATACATCCCTCCCATTTAGTAATGTATCATTCGCAATCCGTGAGCTATGTATCCATAGGTTTCCTGATGCATCCGAGATCCTATAAATTTAAGGAATTTTTGTAATTTGAAAAAAATATATAGGGATATGATGTAATTAACTCTTAACACTATGAATTTTATGTAATTTTTACAAAATTATATGGGTGAGTCAAATCCAATCCTGTATTGGAAAAAAAAAAGATTGTACACATGGCAGAATAATAGGTGGACACGCGACACCAACAAAGAGTGTTAAAGGAAAATGTTTCAATAGAATGATTGGTCTTGAAGATGTGGGTGAAGATCAAACTCGATTAGTTTCTGAATTCACAAAATGATTGTTATTGAGAAAAAGACAGAAATTCATGGCACGAAGATAGGGAAGCACTTGTGTATCAATAATGTGGCAAAAAGGTAAAAGGATGGATAATGAATATGCTAGATATGTTCGTACAATACCATGCTTGCAACATAGAAATATTAGTTGGCACTATTAACGACATTTTCATGAGAATGATAGCCATTAATCATAGTATTTCAGGGCCAGAGTGGAGTTATTCTTAGCTGGGATAGAACCCTGGTCACAACTCTCAAGGGTGGACGTTTGAGCAGTGGCGTACGCAGGATTTTTTGCAAGCGGTGTCACTTTATATATATATATATATGTAACACAATTCACGTATACTATTATATATTTTTCCAAAAAAAATACATTTTAAATTTTTTCTGGATATAATCTCATAAAATATAATAGTGCTACATATTTCTTTTTATATAAAATATCAAAAGAAGAAAATATAAAAAGCAAAGGAAGAAAAGAAAAAACAGAAAAAAGAAAGAAAGACAAAAAGAAAAGGCGTCTGGGTTCGCAAATCGCGACCCTCACGCAACAGTTGATACACAAAACAAACTAAGCTGCGCGCCCTTTTATGTCAAAATTTAACACATTATAATATATATGATTTTAATTTTCTGTCTTATAAATAGCAATTTTTTTCGATGAAGCCATGTCCCGTGACACCCGTTGGGCCTTCCTAGATCCGCCCCTGCGTTTGAGCATGTACCAGTGGTACAAAGCAACCTTTTATGCTTTCCATGGGGACACTGTTGATTATATTTAATTTCTGTCAGTTTCTCAAGATAGATATACATATAAATACATGATTTTTTTCGAAGTTAACGAGTGCACGTGCACCTCTACATTTACATATGGGTCCACCTCTGGATGTATTACCTTTATAACCTACAAATATAAAATATAGTAGTTTTAACAAAGTTGTAAAGGAAGAGATATTGAACGATACAAACGAAATATACTTTTATTTTTGTGCTTCAAGTTTTTTATATTTTACTAAGTAGACATAATTGGATATGTGATTTCATCTAATGATTTCAAATTATGAGATAAATTTTAAATTCTTCAAAAAGTTTGATTTGTGAATTTCATATCATGATTTCACATTTTTCAAATACAAAAATTGATCACAAGTTTATATTTTGTAAAAAAAAAAAATAATCACCATTTTATATGGACCAATCTTTTATTTATGTAAATTAAATTTATAGTTCATGCTATTGCTCTTACCAATCTTTACACCATTTATATAGAGAAATGCACTCCCAATGTGAGGAAATTATTCGTACTATATAGGAGGATAATATTAAAGAGTAGTACACTACAACTCATGTTCAATTTCCTTTTTATTGAACTAAAGTTCGATCAATAAATATTGTGTATTTTTTTAGAATAATTTTGTGATAGTGTAATATACAGTAAAACCTCACTAAATTAATATATGTGAGACCATGAAATATTATTATTTTGTAGAGGTATTTATTTAATCGATAAATTAATATTTGTTAATTTAAAGAGTATTTTGAGATTCAATGAAGGTTAATTTTGATTACATCAAAATCATTGTATCTTATTGATTTATGTATCATATTTATTGCATTCACATAAAAAAGAATAAATTTATTATACATAAAGTACAATGAATACATCAAAATCACTGTATCTTATTAAATTATATATCATATTTATTAAATACCTATAAAAAATAAATTCATTATACATAAAGTACAATATATGTGTATGATTCATTGTAATATATTTTTTTGTTAAATGATTCATGGTAAAAATAAATTCATTATAGATAATGTTTATTATTTCTTAATAATCAAATATTATTCGTTGTATCTTTACTAAAAGCATTCAATTTATGATAGTAAGAGAATAAACTATATAAGCAACATAAGAAATTTTTTGAAACCATATCCGAAAAATGGCTTCTCATTTAAAAAGTATCACAAAATTAACAATAATAGATCAAATATGTAAAATATGATGTGAGTACAAAAGAGATCATTCCACATGCACTCAAAAAGATTTGCAGTCGTGGCAACACTGAAACTTTTGAATGCAATAAGAAAAGTTAGAAATAGGCTTCAACTAGATTAAAATTTTAACAAATAATAAAACACAATAAAATTATATTTCACTAAATTATCTTAGATATATTTGTACTTTTGAAGAATTATTAATTTATAATATTTAATGGGACCATATATTTATATAGGGGTCTTCTGAAAATTTATTATCTTATCAAAATGAGTGATTTTTTTCATTAGCCCAAGTCAGGACCGAAGGAAAATATTATCTTAGAGAGATTATTAATTTACCGAGTATTAATTTAGTGAGGTTTTTATAGTACTTTTGCTTATTTGGTAAGATTATAAATAATTTAAACATTTTTAATAGTTTTCACAACTTATAATATTTTTACATTTATGAGTAAAAAATATAACCTAAAAATTTAAATTACATGTCCAAACAAAACTCACACTTCATCTTATCTGATTTCATAACATGATTTCATCTCAGGTCAAACACGTAATTAAAAGCCGCAAAGCCAAATTGATAGTACTAAGTAAAGTACATTATTAAGTAAAAAAAATTGATACAATAATAATGATAATAATCAATTATTTTATTTAATAATATTATATTATGTTCAAAACCTTTATTTGTATTATTATATAAATGGTCTCATTAAAAATAAAATAAAATAATTTTTCGAAATATACTCGAAAAGAAAAAGAGATATGTTAGGGAAAGTTCCTTGTTAGTGTCCGAATTTCCAAACGTGGCTAAGTTTATGCGTTTTTATTCCCTTACATCCCCAACCGCGTAAGCGTACTTTATTAAAAAACTTGACATTTGCTTCTATTTTATCTAAAACTCAGTAGTCACCGTCAAACCTCAAACCCCACCCCCTATACCCAGAAACTTCCATAACAACGCGTCGCTTCACACGTTTCCTTTTACTCATGACCGTGTCTGCAACATATATATATATATCTCATCACACTCTCTCCACTTCCATTCTATCCAAATTCATTTCTTCTTTCTTTCTTCTACCAGTTCACCTTTTTTGAGTTCCAATTTCATATTTTATTTAATGGAAATTTCTTCTTTTCTATTTCCCAATCAGGAAGATTATCCTTCTCCTAATTTCTTCAGTTTTTTTCAAGATTTTGACTTCCCTGATACTACTGCTGCTCCGACTGCTGTTGTTGCTTCTGAGCCGCTTCCTAAGAAGCGAAGAATTGATGATTTTGATAATTTCGAACAAGTTGTTGAAGAGGGCTCTTTGAAGAGTGTGGAGGATATTTTGAATAAATTTTTAGGATTTGATAAGGAAGAAGAGAAAGCGAACCTCAAATTGGATTGGTCATCTCAGGAGCCATTCGCAAATAAATCTGTTTTCGACTTTTCGAATCAACAACCTGGTTTGATGATGAATGAGAAAGCGAAGCCAATGGCGGGTAATAATAACAAAAGGTCTCGTCAGAATTCTGCTGAATTCATTTCAACTTCGGAGGAGGATTCTCAGCCTCAGCAACAAAGGAGATTATGGGTGAAAGATAGGTCTAAAGCGTGGTGGGAGCAGTGTAATAGCCCTGATTTTCCAGAAGAGGAGTTTAAGAAAGCATTTCGAATGAGCAGAGCAACTTTTGATATGATCTGTGAAAAATTGGAATCTGTAGTGACTAAAAAGGACACAATGCTTCGTCAAGCGATTCCAGTTCGCCAACGTGTTGCTGTCTGCATTTGGAGATTGGCTACAGGAGAGCCACTTCGTGAAGTTTCAAAGCGTTTTGGCCTAGGCATATCTACTTGTCATAAACTTGTTCTAGAAGTTTGCACTGCAATTAAAGACGTACTTATGCCAAAATTCGTGCAATGGCCTGAAGATTACAAGATAAATGAGATCAAACAGGAATTCCAGATGTTATCCGGGATGCCAAATGTAGGTGGATCTATTTACACAACACATGTTCCAATAATCGCCCCAAAAGTAAGTGTAGCTGCTTATTTCAACAAAAGGCACACAGAGAGGAACCAGAAAACTTCATACTCCGTTACAGTTCAAGGCGTTGTTGATCCAAAAGGAGTTTTCACAGATGTTTGTATCGGTTGGCCTGGTTCGATGTCCGATGACAAAGTACTGGAAAAATCAGCTCTGTATCAGAGAGCAAATCGGGGACAGTTGAAGGATACTTGGGTCGTAGGAAATTCAGGGTATCCGTTAATGGATTGGGTATTAGCTCCTTACACACGCCAAAATCTTACTTGGACTCAACATGCTTTCAATGAAAAAGTTGGAGAAATCCAGAAGGTTGCTAAAGAGGCGTTTATGCGAATGAAAGCAAGGTGGAGCTGCTTGCGGAAAAGAACTGAAGTGAAGCTTCAAGATTTGCCTTTGGTTTTGGGGGCTTGCTGTGTATTGCATAATATTTGCGAGATGAGAGGTGAACAGTTGAATCCAGAGCTGAGATTTGGTCTTTTCGATGATGAAATGGTTCCAGAAAATATAGTGAGGTCAATGAATGCTGTGCAAGCTAGGGATCAGATTGCTCACCAACTCTTGCATCAAAACCATGCAGGCACCAATTTCCTTTAACAAATAGTACTCTGTTTTAATTTTCTATATAAGAAGATAATATAGATGGCAGCGAGTGATTTCTTTTCCATGGCCGTTTGATGTCATGTTATAGAAAAATTAAGCACAATACTTTACTTTCTGATAGATATGATGCAAAATTTTGAATATCAACTGGAAACTTCCATTGTTGTTACATGTTCATCTCTGTTTTGCTTCTTATGTTCATATATAATTCTGAACCATAGAGATACTCTAGACTTTAGTACAAGTAAAATTGGAGAGAATTTGTGCGATTCAGGGCTTTACTCTAATTTGAGAGTTTACATTTTTGCAGACATTTTTTTTTTGAACGCCAGGAAAACTCATAACCTCTGTCACAACCTTTGCCCTTCAGGTGAGCATTTTATAGTGAGTACTTTGTGGTAATCTGCACACTATACCATAACTCGCTAATCATACAGAACACAAGAAATGTAAATCACACTAAGCAAACCTCATGTGATGAGCTCATGATTGAATAGCAAATGGAGACTAGATTCGATCCCAGATTTTCCACGGAGGAGACCCACATGGCAAATATTTCTGTTAGTGAACTTTTAGACCCTAGTAACAGCCAATCACATCACTAATTCATGTAGATAGGATTGTGAATACTTGCTTCACAGGAAGGCACTAGTCTTAACAAAAGCATTTTCCTTTGACCATCAGACTGGTGTGACCCTAAAGTTTCATTTCCCATTACATCCGCCTGGATACTCAGTTTTTTTGTTAACAAGTTATTAAACACTATTTTCTTTGAAATTTTTAAATTTTAACCGTACAATTAGACATAGAATCTTTTAGGTTTTAAAAATAAAATCTACATATTTGAAAATTATGAATATAAATTACAATAGTTAATAACTCAAAAGACATGTAAAAAAAACTGAGGTAGAATAAGTTTCTTGACTTCCAAAATTTGAGCCTAGTCACATAAATTGTGACAAAAGAGAATAGATTTTTGTAATAAGAAAAGTCACACTTATTACTGTGTTTCCTTTATTTTTTTCCTACTGAATTTGTGTACCTACGTGAGCAAAATTGAATAACTTATCTCGTTACAAACAAAGTCAGTTTACGAAATTTTTGTGATACTCAGATAAAGTTAAATCATTTTTTTGTTACAAAAAATAATATAGTCACTTAGGCGAAAAAAAATGAAAATTAAAAGAGTATCCATATAAAGTATAACAAAGTTCTTAACTGGCTTAAAAAGAGAAGTAAAAGGATAACTGTGAAACAAGAGGTATGCCATGTTGGATTAAAATACAATAAAATCTCGCTAAATTAATATAGATGGTACCATGAAATATTATTATTTTATAGATGTATTATTTAATTGATAAATTAATATGTATTAATTTAAAGCATGTTTTAAGATTCAATGAAGGTTAATTTTGATTACATCAAAATCATTGTATCTTACTAATTGATGTATCATATTTATTGAATTCACATAATTTTTTTTTTATCATACATAAAGTACAACGAATACATCAAAATCATTGTATCTTACTAAATTATGTATCATATTTATTGAACTCACATAAAACATAAATTCATTATACATAAAGTACAATGTATGTGTATGATTCATTTAATATATATTTTTTATTAAATGATTTACTATAAGATAAATTCAATGTTGATGATGAAGTTGAAAATGATACAATACATTTGGAACCATTACACGTAAGGAAACACTTATTGCATCTAGAACTCTTCACTATTTTATGGTGCAGTTCAAAAAGACAATACTAAAACTTTTGAATGCAATACGAAAAGCTATAGATGAACTTCAATTAGATTAAATTTTAACAAAAAAAAATAGAATCATATCACTAAATTGTTTTAGATATATTTGTACTTTTAATAAATTATTAATTTATAATATTAATGAGACCATATATTTATATAGAGATATTCTGAAAATATGTTATCTTATCGAAATGAGTAATTTTTTTCCTTGGTCCAAGTTGGAATCAAAGGATTTTAGAGAGATTATTGATTTAGTGAGGTTTTAGTACAACACGACCACCATTGGGTTTACAACTTGGCCGGTGGGCACTATTAGCTTAAATAACAAAGACAAGCATTTAGGTTGACTCACTTCAGATTAATGTTACTATTTTTAGAATAAGTTAGGCTGATAGCAGCAACCAACAATATGTTGTCTGCAAACAATCTTGTTGAATATACTCTATACAGTTATGAGGTATTTAATTCAAGTGAAATGTAAAAAAACTCATTTAAACTTTTTTTTTTTTTTTTTATATCTAAATTATTGCGAGTGTGAATTTGATACTTAAACAATTACTCATTAGTTTGAGACAAAAGAGGGAGAAAAGAGAGCCACTGAGCGAGAGAAGCAACAAAAGAGGGCGAGAAAGAGAGGGAGATAGAGGAGACAAGAGAGAGGCGAGCGAAATTGATAGAGAAATGCTAGAAAAAGCGAAATATAACTGTAGAATGTATTTTTTTTATAAGTATAACTATGACTATTTAATACATAGTACATGTTTGATATAATTGAGGATATCTTTGCAAATAAATATTTTTATGCAATGCATGCTATTTTTAATATACTAAATAAAATAATATATAAGAAATAATCTATTTATAATTAATGCAATTATAACTAAATACAAAATATTACTAATATAAGCATTACTAATAAACGTTATTTAACATTTTCTTACACACTCTACTAAATGACCGTTTAAAGTATTACAAAATTTTTTACTGGCTTTAAAAAGAGAAGTAAAGATTGAAGCAAGAGGTATGCCATGTTGGATTAAAGTAGAATAATAGGGACCACCGTTGGGTTCACAACTTGGCCGGTGGGTACTGTTGCTGAAATAACAAAGGCAATTGACTCACTTCAGATTAATGTTATTGTTTTTTTAGAATAAGACAAGCTAAGCTGACAGCAGCAACCAACAGTATGTTGACCACAAGCAATCTTGTTGAATATACTCTATGCAATTATGAGGTATTTAATTTTTATGTAAAGTAATGGTAATTGGTCAACATGTTAGTTTTTTTTCCTCTAGTTCAAATGCATTTTCTTAACATTCTAGGGTGTGCTTGCTATGAAGAAAAATATTTTTTCTTGGAAAATAAGTTAGAAACTAACTTATTTTCTCATGTTTGGTTGGTGAGTGAAAAATATTTTCTATTGTATGATTGGTGAATGAAAAATATTTTATAGAAAATATCTTTTATTTTTTGCTAGAGAGTAGAAAATACTTTTTAGGAAAATAGTTTCTCACATGAAAATCAACCCCGATAATTGATCCAGCACCTGACCCCGACACCCAATTGGAACCTAATCCCTACTCCCGACACGGGACCCGACATTTGAACTGAAACCCGACCCTGAGCATGACCCGAATCAGGACACGATCCCAAGACCCAACCCCGTTAGAGGCCTAACATTTGAATTGGAATATGATCCCAACAATACGAACCTGAACCCAACCTCGACCCAAGATCCGACCACGACACAAGACCTAACCTTGACTCCCGACCCCAACATCCAACTCAAGATCTAACCTTTGAAATAGAATCCAACCTCGACATTCGACTCGAGACCCGACTCCTACCTAGGACCTGACCTGAGACTCGAACACGATCCTAACACCCAACCCGAGACACGACCTCTGAATCTGACCCAAGACCTGACCTCAACACGAGACCCAATTCCGACCCTGACCCTGACACCTGATCCGAGACCTGGCCACGACCAGAGAATCGAAAAAGACCCCGACCTCGACCTCGACCTCGAGACCCAACCCCGACCCTAAATTAAGAATTGCCTTGACATCTAACACTAGACCCGAGACTCAACCCTGACCCCGACCCCAACACCCAACTTGAGACCCGACCCCTACCCTTAGACCCGACCCCGACCCGAGACCCAACACTTAACACCCAACACCCAACCCCAAAACATAATAATGTGTTTTATGTTGGACTTTAGACTATATTACTATGAGAAAATTTCAGACATGACTATTGACTAGTGTGTAGGACTAATCATAATTGAGAAAACAACATAAATCACATTATTACTAGTGCTAGTTACTCGCTGAAATAGTGGTTTTCGAAATTACATTTCTGCCAGTTTGTTGTTCCCCATACATGTATCTCAAATACACACGAGTTAGATTAGTTGTAACTTGTTTTGGATATATCCAAAGTGTGATTCGCATGTATCTGGAATACACTAATTCTCTTGCTCGCCTTTTTCCTCTCTTACTCGCCTTGCTCGTCCAACTTCTTCTTTGTATCTGTATTTCACAATGTATCTGAATTTCACAATTTCATGTATATGTATATCTAATATCAATTTCATGTATGCGTGTATCCAAATGGACAATGCATCTAGTTTATCTGTGCGTAGATATATGTATCTGATATCAAATATGTGGTGATATATTTGTCAATTTCCTTTAAGTGCCATCACCATCGAGCAAAAGGGGAAGGGAGAGAGATAGAGAGAGAGGGAGATGGAGAGCGAGAGGGAGAGAGTATGAAGAGGGGAGAGAGCGAGGGGGAGAGAGCATAAAGAGGGGAAAAGAGAGAGAGAGAGAGAGAGAGAGGGAAAGACAGAGAGAGGGAGGAGAGATGAGTGATTATATAATTATTTTATATCATAGTGGGATTCAATATATATGGTAGATATGTTTGTCTAACTAGGTAGTTTTCCCATTAGAAATCTATAACTATAGTTTGAGTATTTAACATTCATAGCAAGAGGAGATAGGCAAGCGAGATTGGGAGAGAGAAGAGAGGCGAGCAAGATTTGGGAAAGAGAGAGGAGAGATGCTAGATATAGACTGTATTCGACAAATATAGATTGGATCAACCAAATACAATCGAATATATACAAGCTAATTGATATACCGTGAATTTACGGTACTTTTGATGCAATAAACTTAAAATTTAGCATGTGTCTCAAGCATTTGTTATTGGATGTGATGGTATTTTGTTCGAATTTTACGGGAAATAGGGTGTTGGAGCAGTTGATGATTAAAATGTTGTAGCAGCAGAGTTTTTGTGGATGTATGAGTGAACTTACGAGCCGTCACTCCCTTGACGAGCCGTAGGTTGAATTCGTAAGGTCAGGTTCTTGGAATTGAAGCTAAGTATGGAACACCGGTTGAAGACTGACGAGCCGTAATTCTTGCTACGAACCGTATATGAAGAATCGTAGTAAACTTCAGAGAGGGTGAGCTTCAGTAGTTGATTGACGGAAGAACAAAACGGGCCGTACTACGATCTACGAGCCATAAATCATGCTCGTAGAAAGTGACCCTTAGAATATTGACTAACTGCTGAATGACGGAAGGTACCTACGAACCGTAGGTCTTGCTACGAGCCGTAGGTCACCAATCGTAAACGACACTGCCTAAGACAGATTTCCTTAGTTTTCCTTTTTATTTTTTACTTTATTTAGGTTTTATTTTCTATAAATATAAGTTGTATTTTTCACTTTTAAACAGTTTTTAGTGATTAGACGTTTTGAGATACATTATTTTGGCTTTGAGGATTATTGTGCAAACACTTGTGGCATTAAATTCTTGAAGTTTGGTTTATGAAATTGGATTTTATTCTTCAATTTGAGATTTTGGATCTCATCTATTCTCATTGTAAGTTCATGATTTATTCTCTAAACCTTAATATGAATTGTGAATACGCAAGCATGAATAGCTAAATCCACAACTAGGGTTGTGTAAACCATGAGTAATTAACAACGTAAGACTAATAACTAAGTAATTCTTGATGAGTGTTTATGCATGTATTTGTTAATCTCTTCGTTTTGAATGCTTTTTAAAGGTGTACAACGTTAGAACATGCCTCATTCCTACTTGCCGGACCAAAGAAGTAATGAATGAGAAAGGGGTTAAACAACGGAGATTTAGCGTGATAATCCGCTATCTAATAGCCTGAACCAAGTACGCCGAGGGTTAATTTGGGTCAAAGGTAAGGATTAGTAAAGCATACACCTGTAGACGGACCAAGTTGTGCGGTGAAATTCCCTATTTGGAGGACCAATCACTTAGGAGATACCTAACTTACCGACTATGCATGTTAAACACTAGGAAAGAGTTACTATTATTAGGATTACTGAGTTAAGAACTTGTGGGGAACACATATGCCCTAGTTTCATTCTCATATTGATATTACAAACTGCAAATCGTGTTACTTCTTTACTTGTTACTACACATCAATCAATTATTATTTTAGTTTTTGAAGCCCTTTTTTTTATAGAGATAACTTGGCTAAACGTACAATCAATAATAAATTAGGCTAAGTCTGAACCATATTCCTCGTGGGATCAGCCCTAACCGTTGTTAGGTTCTTTATTTGACAACGACCGTTTATACTTCTTAAGGGAGGTGTAATTTGGGCATATTAAATTTTTGCACCGCTGTCGGGGAATAATGCTTTTAGATTAGACTAATTTCGTTGTTGCACTTTAGTCAATTATTTCTCGATTTACGTTTTATTTTGTTTTTGTGTTATATAGGTCTTAGTTCCAGTGTATGCCAAATACATGTAGTCAAGGCTATCCCCTGACTCCTTACGACCTAGAATTAAGAGGAACTTTACAAAGAATGACTGGAAGAGGTCAACAAGTGAGACCTGAAAATGACCCTAACGGAGAGGGTCATCAAAAAGCACCTGGAGTACAGCCTCTAAGAGTGATGGACGTGCCAGGAAACATTCATGATAATCCTCTTTTTGAGAATGCTGTTAGAGTGAAAAACTAACCTGCACCCAATGTTTGCCAAAACTATGAGGTTGATCATAATGGTATGGGATCGACTGGTGCCATAGTCGTTCCTCCACTACCAGCTGGACACACGTTTGTGGTTACTAGCAGCCTGATGTAGATGCTGACATCCCGAGGACTGTTTGCTGGGTTACCATCGGAGGACCCGTATGCTCATCTGAGTAAAGTTAGCAGCGTGTGTATGAGCAGTGTGGGGAGGCTAGACTTAGATATGGATGTGATTGGTTTGCGTGTGTTCCTATTATCTTTGACAGGTGATGCCACCGTATGGTTGTTCGAGCTCCCATACAACTCTATTTCCACATGGGCAGAGCTGCATCGAGCGTTCCTAAAAAAATACGTTCCGTTATCAAAAAAGTTAAAGCTCAAAGATAAACTCAATAACTTCGTGACTTTACATGGGGAATCATTTAGTGATTCTTGGGATATATTTATAGGTTTCATGAGGTCTGTGCCGAACCACCACATTGATGATGAGTCTCTCAAGGAGTATTTCTATAGAGGGCTGGATGATAATGGCAAAGCTGTGCTAGATACTATTACGGGAGGATTTTACGGAGCAAACACATTCCAAGAGATTGCTGAGAATCTTGAAAAGATCTCCAAGAATAATAAGGCATGGAGCACTAGAACATCGGCTACTGCAAAGAGCACTTTCTCAATACAAGCTTCAACAAATCAGTCAAATGATGATATTCGTGAAGAAATGGCACAGTTGAGGATAGAGGTAGGCTTGGTGCTCAAACATGTGAATAGGAATGCAAAAAAAGTTAATGTAGTCCAGAATCAGAATCATGCTCCACCAGCTGACTGGTATACATATGACGAAGATGCCAATTTGGTAAATTACTAGATTGGGGGTTTTCGGATTAATGCCCAAGGATCCAATCAAGATAATTAGCGCCAAGGTCAAGGAAATCAAGGTTGGAACTTTAGTAATTTCAATCGAGAAGGACAGTATAATCGCGAAGGGAACTACAACCGAGATAATAACTACAACAAAAATGGGTATAACAAGATGAATGATAGAAGTGGCTCGTATATCCTACCCAGAAAATGAGATGGAGGATCGAGTTTGAATCGCATTGAGGATATGATGAGCAAGATGATGAAACAGTTTGACTCTACGGATAAAAATGTGAAGGAGATGCGTAACGACTTATCGGGCATAGGGAAAAGGTAGAGTCACATGCAGTGTGGATTAGACAGATTAAGCAGCAGTTGAACCAACTATCTTCGAATGCAAATCAGCGCCAACAAGGAACACTTCCCAGCAAAACTATTCAAAACCCAAAGAATGATGGGCAATATATGGCAGTTACTACTAGGGGTGGAAAGCAAACTATTGACCCTCCTATGCCGACTGGAGTGGAAAGTGTGAAAAACTAGAAGAGAATGAAGTTGAGAAAGTAGAACAGCCTAAAGATCAGAACGAGAAAGAGGCTGAAATCACGCAAAAAGTCATTCCTGTGCCAAGACCTCTACCTCCCTTTTCACAAAGGTTGGTTAAGAATGCTGAAGAAGGGAAGTATCGAAAGTTTATATCTATGTTAAAACAATTGTCTTTAAATGTTCCTTTGATTAAAGCATTAGAGCAGGTGCCTGGTTATGCGAAGTTCATGAAGGATCTTGTGACCAAAAAGAGAGCTATCAGTTTTGAAGATGATGATAAGCTGCAACATTGTAGCACCATTGCTACTCGGTTGTTAGTACAAAAGAGGAAAGATCCCGGAGCTTTTACTATCCCATGCACGATTGGCATGATAAACTTTGCGAAGGCATTATGTGACTTAGGTGCTAGCATTAGTATGATGCCGCTGTCTGTGTTCAAGAAATTAGGCTTGGGAGCCCCTAAACTGACTGCAATGCGGCTACTTATGGATGACCGTACTGTGAAGAAACCAATAGGGGTGCTCCAAGATGTTTTGGTCAAAATGGAGGCATTTATCTTTCTAGCGGACTTTGTGATACTAGACTGCGAGGTTTATTTTGAAGTGCCTATAATCCTAGGGAGACCATTCCTTGCCACGGGACGTACACTAGTAGATATGGAAAAAAGGTAGATGAAGTTTCGTTTGAACAATGAAGAGGTGACATTTAAAATTGGCAGATCAATGAAGCATCGAAGTGAACTTAAGTCAGTATCGATAGTGAACTATGCCGATGATGAGAAACCAGAGGTGTCGATTGAACATAGACTAAGTGTTGAAGCACTTGCTGTGGTGATCATGAACTTTGATGGTGATGGTATTGCTGAATATGATGAGTTAGTTGATGCACTAGATGAGGGTTGTTTTCCTTGTTGCCAACCAAAGAAGCTGGATTTGGATCTAAAGAATTGAGACACTTTGCCTGCAAAACCATCTATTGACGAGCCTCCGAAGTTGGAGCTAAGAGCTCTTCCATCTCACTTGTTATATGTGTTCTTGGGTCAAAACAATACTTTGCCTATCATTATTGCTGTTGATATGAATGAAGGGCTAGTTGAAGCTTTGATATCGGTATTGAAGCGGTATAGAAGGGCGATTGGATGGACGATAGCATATATTATTGGTATTCCACTGGGAATATTCTCGCACAAAATCCAACTCATGCCGGACACCAAACCAAGTATTGAACACCAAAGAAGATTGAATCCGCCAATGCAAGAGGTTGTGAAGAAGGAAATCATCAAGTGGTTAGATGCTGGAGTAGTATATCCGATTGTTGATAGTAACTGGGTGTGTCTGGTTCAATGTGTGTCAAAGAAGGGAGGAATCACTGTGGTTCCTAATGCAAAGAACAAGATGGTTCCGATGAGACCTGTCACTGGATGGATGGTTTGTATGGACTATCGCAAGTTGAATACGTGAACTGAGAAAGACCATTTTTAATGCCGTTCATGAACCAAATGTTAGATCGTCTTGCTAGAAAAGGTTTGTACTACTTTCTAGATGGATATTCTGGCTACAGCCAAATCTTCATAGCATTAGAAGACCAAGAGAAGACCACTTTCACTTGTCCTTACGAGACATTCACTTTCAAAAGAACGCCATTTGGGTTGTGTAATGCACCAACAACTTTTCAACGTTGCATGATGTCTATATTTTCTGATATGGTGGAAGACAGTATCGAGGTATTTATGGATGACTTTGCTGTAGTTGGTGACTGGTTTGATGATTGCTTGGTACATTTAGGTGATGTGCGGAAACACTGTGAAGACTACAATCTTGTGCTAAACTAGGAAAAATGTTACTTTATGGTCAAAGAAGGTATAGTTTTGGGCCATAGAATCCCACAAAAAGGCATTGAGGTTGATAGAGCAAAGGTCGAGGTGATTGAAAGTTGCCACCATCCATCTTCGTAAAAGGTGTTAGACGTTTTCTAGGGCATACAGGTTTCTATAGGAGGTTTATTAAAGATTTCTTAAAAATTGCACACCCTTTGTGCAAACTCCTTGAAAAAGAGATGAAATTTGTATTTGATGATGTTTGTCTGAAAGCATTTGAGGAGTTTCAAAATAAGATGATTTCTACACCTATCATTATTTCACCGGATTAGGGAAAACTGTTTGAAGTCATGTGTGATGCGAGTGGGGTGGCACTCAGCGTAGTATTGGGTCAAAGGCGAGAGAAGATTCTTCATCTCATATATTATGCGAGTAAAGCTCTAAATGTTGCTCAAAAGAACTACACAGTCACCGAGCAAGAATTGCTTGTTGTAGTCTTCACGTTTGAGAAATTCAGATCCTATTTGTTGGGAACTAAAGTTATTGTGCACACTGATCATTTCGCATTGAGGTATCTTATGGCAAAGAAGGACACAAAACCAAGGCTGATTTGATGGGTACTATTGCTTCAAGAATTTAACTTTGAGATGAGAGATCGAAAGGGAACGGAAAATGAAGTGGCTGATCACTTGTCAAGATTAGAGGAAGAGGCTATGTTGAAGCTAGCTGATGGAATCGAGATAGATGATACGTTCTCAAACGAACAGGTTTTCGCTGCTTCTTTTGATCTTATCCCTTGGTTCGCTGATTTTGCCAATTACTTGGCAAGCGATGTGGTGCCTTCGGATTTGTCATTCCACCAAAGAAGAAATTTCATGTCTGATGTGAAAAAGTTTTTTTGGGAAGAGCCTTAGTTGTTTCGTATATGTGTTGATGGGATTATTCATTTCTATGTGCCCGAGGTAGAGATGATGTGTATATTAGAAGCTTTCCATTCGTCTCTTGTTGGTGGTCATCATAGTAGTATCCAGACTGCTAATAAAATCTTACAATGTGGGTATTACTGGCCCACCATCCACCAAGATGCCCATGATTTCATCAAGTCTTGTCATCGATGCCAAAGAGAATGAGGTATTTCAAGAAAGCAAGAACTCCCAATGACTCCTATACTGGTGATTGAACTCTTTGATGTTTGGGGCCTTGATTTTATGGGTCCGTTTGTGAGCTCAAATGGGATGAAGTACATACTTGTTGCAGTTGACTATGTGTCTAAATGGGTGAAAGCTATCGCACTTTCAAACAATAAAGGTAAAAGTGTCACCGCGTTCCTAAAAAAGAATATCTTCTCCAGATTTGGTACACCAAGAGAGATTATTAGCGATGAAGGTTCCCACTTTTGGAACAAACTATTCAAGGTGCTTCTTGAGAAGTATGGTGTTCATCACAGCATAGCAACTCTTTATAATTCACAGTCTAGTGGGCAAGTTGAAGTTTCCAATAGAGAAATCAAACAAATCCTTGCAAAGACTGTGAATGCGAACAAAACTGATTGGTCGAGAAAGCTCGACGATGCTCTATGGGCCTATCGCACTGCATTCAAGACTTCCATAGGTATGTCTCCTTACAAACATTTTTTTGGGAAGTCATGTCACTTACCTGTAGAGCTAGAGCATAAAGCAATGTCGGCACTCAAAAAGCTAAATTTGGTTTGGGTGGCTGCATCAAATCAAAGGTTGAATGAGTTGAATGAGCTGGATGAGTTTCGCTTATGATCCTATGAAAGTTTCACCTTGTATAAAGAAAATATGAAGTAGTACCATGATCAAAAGATCAAAAGAGTGATTTTGTTCCCGGTGATTTGGTACTTCTATTTAATTCAAGGCTGAGCTTGTTTCTGAGCAAACTCAAGTCCAAGTGGACGGGACCATTCAGAGTTGTCCAAGTATTCTCACATGGAGCAGTCGAACATGAAAACAAAGAAGGAACGAAATTCAAAGTCAATGGTTAGAGGATCAAAATCTATATGGGTTAAACGGAAGAGGTCAACAAGTTGATTGAGCAATAGAGTCTTTATGAAGTCTGAGTAGTCAAGAGATCTGCATTGTGCCACGACATTAAATCAAGCGCTACTAGAGAGGCAACCCAAGATGTAAAATCTAGCCAATTTTAGAATTTTTTTGTGGTTTTTATGAATTCTTAGATTGTTTATTAAGTTTTGTGTTTTATTGAGTCTTAGTATTGGCTAGATTAGGGTAGTATAGGGTCAGTGTCTAAAAAGAGTCAATAACATATAAAAGGAAATCCTAATGCTTGCTACATGTGCAGAAAAGTAAGAAAAATTAGAAAAATTATAAGTACTGAAGGTTCTACAGTTCCCATCTACGAGTCGTTGTTCATTCGACGAACCGTGAATGGCATCCGTAGAACTTGATGTCCAAATACAGCTGCAGCTTTAAGTTTACAGCTGCATAGTATGAGCCGTACATCTTATCACGGTCCGTAGTGTGCAACCTTAGGCTCATGTATGTTTTTAAAATTTAAATAAGTGTTGGGAGAAATGACGAAACCAACCTACGGCCCGTACAACCATGTATGAACCGAAGACGGGCTTTTGTAGGTACAATTGGGTTAAAATTAAATGACCCGACCCGCGACATTAACAAATAAAACCTTCATTTTTAAATCATCCCCCATTTCCCTCTTTCCCCATCTGTTAGAAACTTCCCCCTACTCCCAAATAGAGTTAATCCATCCACCCTTCCCTTAAATTTTAGCCTTTCAATCACCCCCACCCTACTATTTATTCCTCTTCTTTCCCATTTCCCCTATGTGTGTTTCCTCTCTCTCAGTTTTCCCTTGAATTTTTTCTCTCTCTTTTACTCTAAATTCAAACGTCGCGGGTTCGGAGTCTAGCACATTGAGTGACCTAAAGCAGAAAGAACTCACTCACACAACTTTGTACTTCTTCTAAAGGTACTGATTTCTCATTTAAATGACTCAATATGAAGTTGGAAACGAAAGTTGTTACTTGACCTAGAGTAGTACTTGTATGTGAAATTGATTCTAATGAGTTGAAAATTACCCTTGGGACGATGGTATTGTGGGTGTTGTTAAGTTTTGATGTGAATCATGTGATTAATGCCTTCTAGTTGTGTTCTTAACTTAGGATTTCGATTTTAATTATTGTTCATATACCAAATTGCATGATTGAAACCCTAGGAATGAAAGACTAACATGACAATATGTTGAAATGCATGTTCTAGAAGTATTTTGGTAGTATAATTGATTAATTTGTGATGTTGGATAAAAATTGAAATGTAATATGACATAGTTGTGGTCGACGACCACGATCTACGGCTCGTAGGGCAACCTAATGACCGTAGGTCAGGTTTTGTCAATTTGAAGTGCACACAGTAGCCTAAGTTAGTTTTGACGGATTGATGTACGGACCGTAGGTCCATTGATGAACCATCTTGTCGAACTATCAATTCAACTTCAGAAACTCAAAATTTGACTTCCTCACCTACGGTTAGGACCTACGATCCGTAGATGCTTCTACGGCCCGTTAGTACTAACCGTAGGTACCAAAAATAGTAGAAGTCTGCATTTTCTTTTGTTCTATAGTCTACTTCTCCTCTTTTCTTGTTTTTCTTTACATGTTTAGCTACTAACATAGCTTTTGTAGGTACCATGCCACCAAAGGTCACTCAAAAGTACGAGCGTAGGGGCAAAGCCACCACACCTTCGGCTCGACAAAGGCTTATTGATGAATCTACAAATGACAAGCGCAGTGGGTCTGAGTATGACCCTCCTTTTGGGGGATGACTCACCCAAGTCACCCTGAGCGACTGCCAGCAGGCTAGGCAGTTAGCTATTGTTCCAGTTGTGGAGGGGTCAACCTCTGATAATCATGACAGTGCTTCCTAGTCTGATGAGGGAGCATTGAGTTTGAGAGAGAGCAGTGGAGAGTCGCAGCCTAGAGTAGCCCCTGGCTCCTAGCCAGCTTCATTGTTCTAGTCTGGCTCCGACTCTGAGTCTATCTCAGCATCTGCTTCAGATTCCACAAAGTCCGGAGAGGCTCATGACCTGCCACCCACCAGACCATCTTAGCCTATACAGTTCGCTGGCGAGCCCAAATTATGGTGTGTGGAGGGTATGTTCCAGATATACAGCGACTCCATCCACCTCAATGCCCAAAACAAACATGCCCGACCTTTTGAGGAGGATCGACGGGTACTCACAGGCAACCTCCACACCCTTACCGCTCTACATGAGGTATTTTTGAGGCATAGACTTGAGTGGATGGCCGAGACACTAGGTAGGTGTAGCTTGATTATGGTGCGGGAGTTTTACGCATCCTACGCAACCATAGTACAGAGGGAGATTCCCCTGAGGGCATAACCATTAGAGCAGCATTCACTCCTCTCCACATTAGTACGGCATATCCCGGTAGACATCTCCGAGGCCACCATACACCATTTTATTTATGGCCCCTCTCACACTCAACCAATTAATACAGCTGAATTTGACTATAGGATGGAGCTGGTATGCAACAGAGCAACTATGTGGGACACAACATAGAGGGAGAGCCTAAAATGATGGGTGGCAGGCTATATTGCTGACCACGGGGTCGATGTTGAGTGGGTCTGATATTTTACCCTCCCTATTAAGAAGGCCACACTAAATTTCGCAGCAAAATTTTGGTGGTCGATAGTTTGCACCCGATTGTCCCCTACGATGGCGGAAAACCAGTTGACATTGGATAGGGCAGTGATGGTAGCGTGCCTGATGGCGGGGCATGAGATAGACTTTGCCCGAGTGATTATTTTTGAGATTCATGAGTGGGCTTTCCACAAGACTACCACATTGCCATTTCCTTGCCTCATTTAAGTGATGAAGATCATGGATATCGATCTTATTAGAGATGAGGCAAACCCCGCAGCACCACGACAGGGTATCCAGATTGATTTGCTGCCTATGGGCGAGGCCGGAGCACCCGAGTAGGCTGATGAGGGCACCATTTTAGCCCTTAATACGGAGCCCTAGGAGACTGCCCCCCTCCTCTATTTCAGCCTCAGCTGCAAGCACACCACGTGCTCCCCCTCCCACAGGATTTTCCATGCTTCCATTAGCCAGAGTCCTTAAATTGGAGACTCAGATGGGGACTCTTCTGCAGCACATCAGACCATGGATGAAGAATTTCGTAGAAGAATCTGAGGCACGGATGGAGAAGGCGGTTGAGGTCAAGATACAGGCTGTACACCGGCAGATTGATGCCTTTGAGAGTCGGATGATGGATAGGCCTCAACCTGGGCCTTCTATTAATTTAGCTATATTCCGAATAGAGGTGGTTAGACTCCGTACTGATATTGATGCCTTGGCATCAGCTTCTTCTACCATACTAGAGTCGGCTCCTGAGGTTGATGTTGATAATATAGTGATTAATGTGTTATTTGGTGAGGATGAGCCTACCCTTGATCCTCCTCACACTGCTGAAAAGTGCATACGGGGTTTAGAGCACACTACTGATACTGAGGAGGAGCGGAGAGCTAAAAAGAAGGAGAAGTAGCAATTTGAGGCAGCTCAGAGGCAGTCGCGCATTGATGAGGAAATGCGACAACGCAGAGAGCGAGAGGTTGCTATATGAGTGTTTGGCTCTGGGAGTACTCCTGTTGATACTCCTAGTACTATGAAGGGCGTTCCTGAGGGTGCAACACATGTGACTCCAGTGGGTTTTGGGCTACCAGACCCACCCACTTCTTAATGGGTCTTTGGCGCTTGTACGCCACAGGTTTGTCTCACCCTATATCTTTACTTTTATTTGTGCATTAACGAAATTGCACTACTTTTTATGTGGGGGTGGAGTGAATGGATTGTGAGTGTTAGGGTGAAGTCTAAATAACTCAACTCATAATCCTTCCTTGAGGTTTTCTTGCCTGTGTTCTTTTTTCCTAATGAACTATTTCAATTTCTGTTGAATCAACATGTTTAGGATTGTAAAATGTGTATAAGTAACCTGGAAAGAAAAGCATGATGGCAATAGAGCATACAAATTGACATCCCTCTAAATTTTAATTTGTGCTATGTCTGTGAATTTGATAAGTTGAATGTGTAGGATCTTTGTATGATATGATAGAAATCGATAAGACAGCATGTCTTAAGCTATAACATGAACTAGATACATTGATGATTCATAGTGAAACAAGGTGCCATGTGTGTGTGAGAGATTGTTTGTACATTCATATGGTACGTGCCAATTTAGAACCTGCCCCGTTAGTCTTGTTAAGATGATTTAAACCAGAACTTGGGAAATGATCATAGGCCATTGTTGATATTGAGTCCACTTAAGCCTAAAACAACCAACCAAAAGGATTAATTGCTCCCTTTGATCCAAATGTTTGAGCCTAACGAATACCATTCTTTTGATACACCGAATTCACCTTCCCTGAAAATCTTGTGAAACTCTATTTTTGGCCCTGGTCCCTCCTTGGACATTGTGTACCTCCACTTAGGCCAAAAGCATAAGTTGAGGTAGGCTACTACAAAGATGTACTTTAATTTTGGCCCTGGTGCTTCCTAAGGATATTATGCTCCTTGATGAGTGGCTGATTTTCACTCATTTGGAGCTCTTTTTTTATGATTTTATAGCACTCAAGTAGAGAAAGAGGCTAATTATCCCTTGAATATGGTTGTTTCAGGTATATTTTGGTTGGCAAGGAGTTTTGATGGAAAAGATGGAAATTGAGGGAAAATGGAGCTAAAAACAAAGAATTTGGAGCTGGCAGCAAAGTGTTCTCCGCGAACGCGGTCAATTGATCCGCAAACGCGTAGCTACAGTCATCCATGAACCACGAACACGGGCAACTCTTCTACGAATGCGGAGTACAAGTTTACTAGGAGCCGCGAACACGGTGAGACCTCCGCGAACGCGGAGAAGGATATGTGCTAGGCCTCTAGGCAGTTTTGGAAACTCACCTTTTTGACCCCAATTCACTATATACACTGTGGAACAACCATTTAGAAAAAAAAAACTAAGATACACTGAAGAGGAAAGAGAGAACCACAAAATAAGATATTTTGGGCATAGCTTTAATAGCAAGTTTCCACAACAACCACCATTAGAGTGAAGATTGAATGCTTGATTTGTAACTATTTTTCACCCTTTCTTCAACTCTTTGCTTTGTAATGCTTAAATTCTAGTTGTAGTTGTTATTTGGTGATTTGGATATTGTGGTAGTGATAAACAATATTTGGGTTGTTAATCTTTAAGTTGTGCTTTTGTAATTAGTTGAATACTTTTTCATATATGAAATGGGTCTTTGATTATCCAATGAATCTCATGCTTTAATTGCTTTCCAATGGAATTGATCACTCTAAGGACTTGCCCATTTACTTTGATTGAGCTTGTGAAAGTCAATTGAGGTTGGGAAAGGTTGATTGGTGTACAATTTGAGGTGTAGCAACTCATATACCTATTAATAGCTAGAAATAGTGATTCCGTGCAATGCCTATAATTGAATTAATTGTGTTGTCACTTGACTAGGTTCGTGAGAACTAGTTGAGAAGTGTTTGCCTGTATTCGAGAGGAATAGGTGGATAATTTAGATTCCAAGGCATATATGATTTTACCCATGATTAATTGAGATTGTATGAAGCTAGTATGCATTGGATCGTATAGGTGTTGATTGATTTCCCATTCCTAAATCCCATTGATATCCTTGCTTGGAAAGGCTTTGGCCCTGGTTCTCCTCTATCCCTTATCCTAAATTGTTGCTTGACATCTTCATATCATAATTGTATCTTTTATTTTGGGTTCAAATTAGTAGCTTGTAACTCTTTATTTCTTCAATAGCCTACACATTGTTCCCTGTGGGATCGACCCCAACTTACTGTTGGGTTTATACTTTTTAGCAACTGCCTACACTTTGAATAATAAGAGGTGTAGTTGAGCGTTATAAAAAATTGCACCGTTGTCGGGGAACAATTCGGCGTATTGAATTGATTTAGAATTTATAGTTTACTAGTTTCTATCCAAATTGTGAATATTTGTTTTTGCTTTATTTTTGTTTGGTTCTATGGCTTCTTGTGAAGAAACAGTGGTTGGTGATTGCAAGCTCTATGTTGATGACCCATGACCTTGTTGTGGAGGACTTCATGTTGGGAATAATCATATGGATGCCTCTTTAGAGGAAGATATGTGTGAAGAGATGGGTGTTGTGCGTCAAGCTTGGCTCTTGTACTTGTCTCAGTGACTTGCAAAGGGTTTGAGGATAAGAGATCTAATGTTCCAAATGAGGGATGAATTCCACAACTTTCACCTAACTTGGTGCCATGAAATGATCTAACTTGAGTTTGAAATTGCTACTTTGAAGACCAATTTGAGATCAAGAATTGGAGTATGTAATGCTCCTTGTCAAATGGTCAAGACTAACGCGTTGAGGTTGGAGTCTCAAGAAAAAAGGGTTGTGATTAACATGGATGAAATCTTGGGTATTTGCAACAAAGCCAAGCCAATAAAATTCCAAGATGCCAAAATCTAGGAAATGATATTAGAGTTGCAAGAAAAGGTAAAAAAGATCATATATGGCAACTCTAGTTCACTTGAAAGTGATGGTGTCCTTCACTTGAGGGCCAAGGATTATGAAGTTGAATGTTCGAATGACCTATTGACCCTATCACTATTTCCCAATGCTTCTCCATGAAAAAATGATGTGAAGTTGGGCAAGAAATTCAAATCTTCGAAGTGGAGAGATCGAGTGAAATTTGTGACGCTCTCATGTTGTCCCCATGCTCTTCGAAGTGAAAGTGCTTTAAAGTTGGGGAGAAGGTTCATTGCCTCGAAGTGGAAACACAATGGGTAATGTAACTGACGTCGCACCGCGACGTTAAATTGTGCGCTTGATGGGAGGCAACCTATCGGTATCCAAATATTTTAATTTTTAGTTAATTTTGAGTTTCTTTGATTTTTAGGATAAATTAGGATTTTATTTTTGACTAATTCTCATGATTTCAAAGTGTTCGAAAGTGTTTTTAACAGGTTTGGAAGCAAAAATTCAATTGGGATTGAAGTGTGGGGTTGAGCTACTTTCAAAATGGGGTTTAGAACACTTTTAGGGAGCTGAAGAATCGCCAAAATGCATTGGACGAGTCGCCGAATGAACCCAACCATCGCCAAAAATTCCAGAGAGTTGCCAGTTGTTCAGACCTCGGGTGTTCTCCGCGAACGCGGAAGGTTGTCTGTGAACGTCGAGGTAACTTATCCTCCGCGAATGCGGCCTCTTCACCGCGAACGCGGAGGTCAATGTTTCTCACAGGGGTGCCAAAGCGCCCATCTGTCCGCGAACGCGGAAGTACGAACAGTTTTTGAGGCAGTGAAGTGGCAGAACTGTAAGGCAGTTTTCATTTTCTTTAAAAGACTTATCAAGAGTGCGTTTTCCTTTCACTCCAAAGAATCGAAAAATTCCCTCAAATTCGTCCCTAGTCTAGATTGCTCCTGAATTTATTACTTTGTGGTTGGAATCACTTTCAAGGTACATTCTTTTCCCCTCGCTTTACTTTATTTTTGGTGAGTGAAACTAGAAATATGGTGTTTTAATGACTATTGATTTGAACTTGATTTTTTTTGTGTTTAGATGTTGGTTTTTGGGGTAGAATTAGTGTTGGTTGTATTGTGGTTGTTTGTAATTGACTTTTGGGGTATAATTGGGGGCGAAATTCTAAGAAAAATCTTTGAAAAATTGTTGTCCACAAGTTGTTCGACGAAATGCCCCAAAGAAGTCTGATTTTCTGAGGAAAAAGACACCTCCGCGAATGCTGAGGTCTCTGATCCCATGTGCTCCGTGAACGCGGTCAGTTGGCCTGCAAACGTAGAGGTATGAAGCGTGCTGAGCCGCAAATGCGGCTACGTCTCCGCGAACGCAGAGAATAACATGATTCTATCCCAAAATAGTAGCTACGCACAGCGTAGCTCGGGACCTCTTTTAATTCTTTCTTTTGCCTAAATACTTCTTAATACATTGTTTTAAGTGTCTATAAGAACTTTTAACATGGTGCCTATTTTTGTAGGTACTTTGAGCTTAAAATGTCTTCTGACACTATCCCCCATGTTCCCGAAATTGCACCGGAAATTGAAGAAGAGGATTATTTTGATGCAAGAAGGTTCCTATCATCCAAATGTGCCCAGAAATATGATGAATATTTAAGCTTAGCCGTGGTGAAGGAAAAAGGCATTTGCTTGGAAAAACTTGAGGATGGGATGCCGGACTTCTATGGCCGGCTCGTATTTAGCAAATGGATCTGTTTTGTTGCTGAGCCTATCAAGGCTAACCACACACTAGTGGGTGAGTTCTATGCTAATGCTCTGGAAAACGATTTTAGGGAAGCCATAGTGACCACCGTCCGAGGTGTGTAAGTAAATTTCAGTCCGACAGTGATTAATTCATTATACGATCTCCCGTATGCTGATAATAAGGTGTACTTGGACCATTACAAAGAGTTGGGTTGTCAATGGCTCATGGACAAGTTACATGACGGAGACTCTCCGGAGTGGTTTGAGTCCAAGAGAGGGATTGAGTCACGTGATTTCACTGCTGAGGCCAAATCTTGGTTCTCTATTATATGTGCTCGGATCATCCCTTCCACTCTTGATACCGAGGTTTCTTTGGACAGAGCATTAGTGATTGCAGTTATTTTGGATGGGTTGGAGGTTAATGTGGGGTAGCTTATTATTGACCACATATGTGAGTTGGCACAGGGGAGAGCCAAGAGCATAATCTTTTCTTCGTTTGATTACTCAGTTGTGCTATAGTGCTGGGATGTCAAAACACCCTAGTGATGAGGAGGAGAAACTGGGAAAGGAGATTCACCCATTGAAGAAGAAGGGTGGTCCGAGTAGCAAGAACAAGAAGAGGAAGATTGATGTTTTAGACCCCCAGTTTGGCCAGTTCACCGAGCCTGATTCTGAGGCCGGTTCCTCCACTTCTGCAGGACCCCTACAGTTTGGACCTTCCACTATGCGCCACATCTCTTCCCAGATTTATGGAGTTGATACTCAGATTAGGGAGTTGGTTGCTGGCCTTCCTTTTGGCTCATCTGGAGCCACCACCTTAGAGGGAGTCCCTCCACCCACTATTGCTTCTGTAGCTACTACATAGAAGGTGATGTCTGACCTGTTTGAGAAGATGAGTCGGAGGCAAGGGAAGATTAAGCAGCGCCAGTGGACATTCAAGGAGCACGAGAAGAAGAGCAAGTTCTTGAGCAAGATGACGGGCAAGCTTAGGAGCTTATGTGGTAGCAGTGCTTCTGATGATGAGGATTTGACTTTTCCTTCCAGCTTGAGTTCAGAGTGATGCACTCTAGGGTTTTTGATATTTGTACTCTGTGGACACAGTTTCATTTTCAGTTGGGGGTGCCTCCCTTATGATCATTTTTTTCATAGTTCTCTATTTTGGATGCTTGTTATTTTGTTATGTGAATGATGTGCCCTTGTCGGACTTTTGATTTAATTGTAATGGATTAGTCATTTTTGTTTTATTAGTTTTTATTTCTTTTGATAGCTTCTTTATTTTGTGATGGTGTTGTTGATTGGCAATGCCCTATGATGGATAGAGTGATGACTTTCTTAAGGGTAAATGTCGGTTGGTTGTGAGTATATTTGACTGTTGTTGTGTGGTGAAGTCTGAGTAGCCATATGTGCATGGTGAAGTCTGAGTAACCATTTGTGGTGAAGTCTAAGTAGCCGGTATCGAATAGATATTTTGCCCAATGATGGATTGGTTGATGGCTTTCTTAAGGGCAAAATCGTCGTCTTTTTGGGGGGTTGTGGCTTGTTTGGTACTAAGAATATAGTCTTGCATGTGAAAAATGTATTTTTGAACATACCCCTCCATTTTTGAAAGTTGAGCATGTTTTGAATGATTCTGTGACAACTTTTGTGACTCTTTTTGTGACTTTTGATTCGTTAGCGGTTGAAATGCTCGATGCCACTTGTATGTTGAAAAGGAAATAAGATTTTGAGCCACCTTGAGTGATTTGCATGCCATGTGTGGTGAGTTATTGAATAATGGCTAGTGTTCGCTTGTGCCACCTAGAACTTGCCGGTTAGTCTTGAAATATTGATCTTAATTGAGTTGGGTTGGAAAAATGATCTTAGACTTTCTTTGATTGTTTTTGAAGTCCTCCTGGCCTGAAAATACCACTATTGCACTAAATATATCCTTAGTTGTCCCCTTTGAGCCTAATTCCTTTTTATTGGCAACCTTATTACAAGCCTTACCCATTTTAAAATTACATGTCTCTCTTGAACCCTTTCCCTCCTTGAACTTGAAGTTGTGAAAGTTGAGGCTAAAATCCTAAGTTGGGGGTGTTATGGGAAACTCATAGAAGGGGTGCCTATCACATAAAAGCTTGATATTAAAAAAAAGAAGAAATAATGATGAATGGAGGAAAAAGTCATGAAGAAAGAAAAAGAAAGAAAGTGAATAAATGAGTCTTTAATCCTTCAAAAGTTAAAAATGGTTGCATGTGGGGCATCTAGAATGAAAATGAGAAAAGAAAAATGTGAAATGTGCATTGGTTTGTAAAGTGAAGAAAATGCGAAAAAGTTGGAAAATGATGAGTCGTTGAGTAGAGTTCAAGGAGGGTGTAGTCACTTGTACCAAAATGATTTCCTAACCTTCCCTAAGCCTACATTACAAGCTTAACAAAGTCCTTTGTGATTTCTAACCAAATGAAGTTGAGTCAATGTCGATTGAAAATATGGGCAACGTATGGTGTGGCATTTGTGTTCATAAGATGTTCTATTGTAAGTGTGAGTGTTTGTGCTTTTGTCCCACGTTTGTAAATACTTTGTGAGTGTTTTGGGGCATTTCTTTTCTTGTGAGGGCATGTAAGTTGATTAAGTGGTGATTTTGAAAATTACTAATTGAATCAAGTGAGCATGTAAAAGAGCTAAAGAGTTGAGTCACTTCTTGAGTTTGAGTTGTTGTCATTTAATGATTCTTGGTATTTGAAAATGTTCCATGAGAATGAGGGGTTTCTTTTGTGAAAAGTTTGCATAAGGACTATTTATTAGTACCAACCAAAGTCATGATCATGATCCTTAGTTGGAATGAAAGTGTGATGTGCTTAACTTGATTGCCTCTTGTGGTTTTGATTTTGTTTTGCTTGAGGACAAGCAAAGTTTCTAAGTTGGGGGTGTTGATGAGTGGGTGATTTTCATTGATTTGGAGCTCTTTTCTTATGATTTTATAGCACTCAAGTAGAGAAAGAGGCTAATTATCCCTTGAATATGGTTGTTTCAGGTATATTTTGGTTGGCAAGGAGTTTTGATGGAAAAGAATGGAAATTGACGCAAAATGGAGCAAAAAACAAAGAATTTGGAGCTGGCAGCAAAGTGTTCTCCGCGAACATGGTCAACTGACCACGAATGCTAAGGTTCAGTCATCCATGAACCTCGAATATAGGCAACTCTTCCGTGAATATGGAGTACAAGTCTACTGGAACCCGCGAATGTGGTGATACCTTCATGAACGCGGAGAAGGATATGTGCTAGGCGTCTGGGCAGTTTTGGAAACTCACCTTTTTGACCCCAATTCACTATATACACTGAGGCATAGCCATTTAGGAAAAAAACTAAGATACACTGAAGAGAAAAGAGAGAACCACAAAATAAGATATTTTGGGCATACCTTTGAGGGCAAGTTTCCACAACAACCACCATTAGAGTGAAGATTGAATGCTTGATTTGTAACTATTTTTCACCCTTTCTTCAACTCATTGCTTTGTAATGCTTAAATCCTAGGTGTAGTTGTTATTTGGTGATTTGAATATTGTGTTAGTGATAAACAATATTTGATTTGTTAATCTTTACCTTGTGCTTTTGTAATTAGTTGAATACTTTTTCATATATGAAATGGGTCTTTGATTATCCAATGAATCTCATGCGTTAATTGCTTTCCAATGGAGTTGATCACTCCTAGGACTTGCCCATTTACTTTGATTGAGCTTGTGAGAGTCAGTTGAAGTTGGGAAAGGTTGATTGGTGCACTATTTGAGGTGTAGCAACTCATATACCGAATAATAGCGTGAAATAGTGATTTCGTGCAATGCGTATTGTTGGATTAATTGTGTTGTCACTTGACTAGGTTCGTGAGAACTAGTTGAGAAGTATTTGCCTATATTCGAGAGAATAGGTGGATAATTTAGATTCCAAGGCATATATGATTTTACCCATGATTAATTGAGATTGTATGAAGCTAGTATGCAATGGATCGTATAGATGTTGATTGATTTCCCATTTCCAAATCCCATTGGTATCCTTGCTTGAAAAGGCTTTGGCCCTGGTTCTCCTCTATCCTTTATCCTAAATGGTTGCTTGACATTTTCATATTATAATTGTATATTTTATTTTGGGTTCAAATTAGTTGCTTGTAATCCTTTATTTCTTCAATAGCCTACACATTATTCCCTATGGGATCGACCCCAACTCACAGCTGAATTTATACTTGTTAGCGACCGCCTACACTTCGAATCATAAGAGGTGTAGTTGAGCGTTATCACACCTCAACTCATACTAAACATCTAAGTTGAGGATGACCATTATGAAGTAAAAGAAAGAAAGAAAGGGTATGAAAAGAGTCGTGTGTAGAGAAAGGAAAGAAAAAAATGAGCAAAAATGTTGAAGTGTGAGTGAACATAAAGAGACAAAAATAATGATGAAGTGTAATCAAAAAGATGAAGAAAAGATGAATCAAACAAGAAAATCAAGTCAAAAGTCACACTCAAGCTTCAATGAATCGTAAGGAGAAGAGCATAAAGCAAGATGATGTCAGAATTGGTTGTAGAAGAGGCAAACTAGCCAATGTAATGTCAAAGAGGGTAGAAAAGTCACTTAATATCCAAATATGTCAAACCTGACCCTAAGCCTACGTTACAAGCTCAGAAAGTCCTATAGTGATCCTCAGTGAACAGTTTGGAAAGTTAAAGTGGAGAAAATAAGGGCAAGCCTATGGTATTGAGTACAAACTGTACTGAATTCATTTCTGAGTGTGAGTGAATATTGAGTCCCTAACTAAATTTCAAATTTTGTGTGAAAAAGGGATTTCTTTGCGGTAAGGGCACAAGTTACATTATTGAAGAATCAATAAAAAATTGCATTGTGCTGGAAATAAATACGGAGGATCATGATTTAGAAAAGGCTGCGCGATTGCTCGAATTGTGGGTTGCTTATGCACAAAGTGTCGTTTAGAGTTTGTTGTGTCGCTTGAGGGCAAGCAACGATTTTAAGTTGAGGATGTTGATGTACCTTGAATTTACGGTACTTTTGATGCAATAAACTTAGAATTTAGCATGTGTCTTAAGCATTGGTTATTGGATGTGATGGTATTTTGTTTGAATTTTATAGGAAATAAGGTGTTGGAGCTGTTGACGAATAAAATGTTGCAGGAGCAGAGTTTTTGTGGATGTATGAGTGACTTACGAGCCGTCACTCCCTTGACGAGCCGTAGGTTGAAGTCATAGGGTCAGGTGGTTGGAATTGAAGCTAAGTATGGAACGACGGTTGAAGACTGACGAGCCATAATTCCTGCTACGAACCGTATTTGAAGAATCGTAGAAAACTTCAGAGAGGGTGAGCTTAAGTAGTTGTTTTACGGAAGAACAAGATGGGCCGTACTAAGATCTACGAGTTGTAGATCATGCCCGTATAAAGTGACCCTCAGAATATTGACTATCTGCTGAATGACGGAAGGTACCTATGAGCCATAGGTCACAAACCGTAGATGAGACTGCCCAAGTCAGATTTCCTTAATTTTCCTTTTCCTACTTAATTTAGGTTTTGTTTTCTATAAATATAAGTTGTAATTTTCTTTTAAAAATAGTTTTTAGTGATTAGACGTTTTGAGATACATTATTTTGACTTTAAGGATTATTGTGCAAACACTTGTGGCATTAAATTCTTGAAGTTTTGTTTATGAAATTGGCTTTTGTTCTTCAATTTGAGATTTTGGATTTCATCTATTCTCATTGTAAGTTCATGATTATTCTCTAAATCCTAATATGAATTGTGAATACTTAAGCATGAATAGCTAAATTCACAACTAGGGTTGTGGGAGCCATGAATAATTAAAAACGTAAGACTAATAACTAAGTAATTCTTGATGAGTGTTTATGCATGTATTTGTTAGTCTCTTCGTTTTGAATGTTTTTAATGGTGTACAACGTTAGAACATGCCTCATTCCTACTTGCCGGACCAAGGAAGTAATGAATGAGAAAGAGGTTAAACAACAGAGATTTAGCGTGATAATCCGCTATCTAATAGCCTGAACCAAATACGTTGAGGGTTAATTTGGGTCAAAGGTAAGGGTTAGTAAAGCAGACACCCGTAGACGGACCAAGTTGCGTGGTGAAATTCCCTATTTGGAGGACCAATCACTTAGGAGATACCTAACTTATCGACTATGCATGTTAAATACTAGGAAAGAGTTACTATTATTAGGATTACTTAGTTAAGAACTTGTGGGGAACACATATGCCCTAGTTTCATTCTCATATTGATATTACAAACTGCAAATCCTGTTACTTGTTTACTTATTACTTCACATCAATCAATTATTATTTTAGCTTTCAAAACCTCCCCTTTTTACAGAGATTACTTGGCGAAATATACAATCAATAGTAAATTAGGCTAAGTCTGAACCATATTTCTCGTGGGATCGACCCTAATCTTTATTAGGTTCTTTATTTGACAACGACTGCTTATACTTCTTAAGGGAGGTGTAATTTGGGCGTATCACTAATACACTTGTATTCATTCGTGATACAAAAATACAGGCTAATACATGTTGTATTCAACACATAGAAATGAAAACAAATAAGTTGATACATCTGTATCACTTGTATTCATTCGCGATACAAAAATACAAGTTGTATATGATACATGCATGTTGATACCAGATGTATCACTTGTATTCATTCTCTATTAGATTACTTGTATTCATTTATGATACATAAATACAGGTTGATACAGCCTGATATATGTTCTATTCGATATATACATGATGATACTTACATGCTGATAGTTGTATCATTTATATTCATTCGCTCTTGTATTGCTTGTATTCATTTGAGAAATAGAAATAAAGATTGATATAAGATAGTATGTTGATACAACCATTTGAGTGATACAATAGATTGTAACACCTCAGAAATTCTACGTCCAGATCAGATTGGGAGAAGATGAAAATTTGTGCAGAAAAGTGGAATTCACGAGCAACATCTACAAACCGTAGATGGAACCACATACCGTAGATGAGGCTCATAGATTAAATTCACATACAGGTCTGTAAATCAAGTTCAGAGATTAGGAAAATAAGCCAAAGTTTCACGAACCCAACCAAGGGCTGTAAAACTTTTTTCGGGTCGTAGATGGGTCTCATGAATCAAACTTTAGAAACTCATAAATTGGTCTGAATTCCAGAATAGGTATCTATGATCGTAGATCAATCCACCATCATTGATGGTCTCGTGGAAGTTGGCAAACTCAGCTTTCTATAAAGGTTGTTTTGGTCTTTCCCACTATTTTAATTCCTACACTATATGGTTTTAACCTATTTTAAGTGGGATTAAGGGAAATTTAGTCGACTTAACCCTCCCCATTCATACCTAACACCCAGTAATCAAATTAATTACGCTCAAGTTTCTTCTCAAGCAAAAACTAGGATTCTTCATCTTCAAGCTTTAATTCAAGATTCTAGCTAGTGTTTGTAGACCAAATGCCTGGGATCCCATGTTTCTGATCACCGACCACAAACCACAATCCACGATCCATAGTTCACTAGATAATTCGTAGAATGACCCTCGTACACTGAGTCTCAACTTAAGCTTGGATCCTCAAGCCTACGAACCACGAATGCCTAGTATGGTCTGTGCTTCCTTTGATGGGCCATACTAGCTAGTCGTAAACCATTCACTAGAGACTTAACTTTCTGAATGCCCACTATGAGCAACCAACCACAAATCGTATTCCCATGTACGACCCGTACACCCTGGTCGTAGAACTCTAGCACCAAAATCCAACTTTCTGAAAATCAATACCATGAGGCCAACTACGGCTTGTGTACCCAACCACGGGCCGTACTGGTGGTTCGTAACAAGTCATTTGTGACTTGGTATTTTCCAAATTTCTAAGGCACTAACCACGATTGGGCATCTATGACCCGTGGAACTATGTATGGACAGTACATGCCACTCGTGGATTAGTGCACCAATTACTTTTCTACAACTTTTCATTTCCAATCTAACTTTTACACTTTTGAGGTGTTACAATATCTCCCCCTTGGGAATATTCGTCCTCGAATAGGACTCAACAAAGCATGAATAGAGTAGGAAAAAGATCTAACAACCCAGCATGAATGCAAAATACATCACCATTCATAAAACCGAGGAATAATCGATTCTAATCTAAAACATGAACTGTAAAACTGATTTCATGAATATGTATGCATATGCAAACATGAGAAAAGCTGAAACACATGAATCCAAAAGAGTATATGTGAGGATCTAATACCTCAAACCGAAACTGAAGCTTAGGGAAAGAGGTGGGGGTACTTGGATATCATATCAACTTTAACCTCCCAAGTAGAACCCTCAACTAACTAATTCCTCCAATAGACTTTCACGGAAGCAACTTCCGTATTTCTCAACTTCAGATATGACGATCCAGAATCTCAACCAGAACTTCTTCGTAAGAGAGACTATTTTTCACACCAACACTCTCCAATGGTACAACTGAAGTAGGATCACCAATATACTTTTTCAATAATGAAACATGGAACACCGGATGCACCGATGCAAAATCTGAAGGCAAATCCAACTCATATGCCACATTATCGAAACACCACAAAGTCTGATATAGGACTACATAATGGGGACTAAACTTCCCTTTCTTACCAAATCTTATCACACCCTTCATAGGTGAGATTTTTAAGTAAACCTAATCATCAACGGTGAATTCAAGCTCTCTTCTTCTCACATCTACAGAGGATTTCTATCGACTCTAAGCCGTTCTTAATCGATCATGGATAAGAAAAACCTTTCCCATAGCCTCATTCTAACTCTAGACCTATTAAAGAGACCTCACCAACTTAAAACCAACCAATACGAGACCTACATCTCCTACCATAGAGAGCCTCAAACGGAGGCATCTGAATACTTGAGTGATAACAGTTATTATAAGCAAACTCGATCAAAGGCAAGTGATCATCACAATTACTGTTAAAGTCAATCAAACAAGCTCTCAACATATCTTCCAAAGTCTTAATAGTACTCTTGACTTGACCATCGATATTAGGGTGAAAAGTTGTACTAATCTTAACTTGAGTACCAAGACCTTTCTGAAACAATCTCCAAAATTGAGAAGTGAACTGGGTACCTCTTTAAAAAATAATAGATAAAGGCCATCCATGCAACCTTACCATCTCCCGAATATAGAGCCTAGTATAGTTTTTGGCTGAATATGAGGTCTTCACAAGAAGAAAATATGCCGATTTAGTCATTCGGTCTACAACAATCCAAATAGAATCATGTTGTCGACAAGTATGGGGTAAACCCTTAATGAAGTACATATTCAAATCTTCCCACTTCTAAGTAGGAATGCTAATATCTTTAGTCATACCTCCCAATTTTTGATGCTCAACCTTCACTTGTTGGCAATTTGGACACTTAGCCACAAATTTCACAATATCCTTCTTCATCTCTTTCCACCAATAGACTTTCGGTAGATCACGATACATCTTTGTGGTTCCCGGGTGAATAGAATATCGAGAGCTGTGAGCTTCTGATAAAATCTATTGCCTCCACTCATCAAAATCTGCAACACACAAATAACCTTGGTAATGAAGCACACCATCTCCCCGTTGGGAGAAATCCTTAATGGCTTTTTCTGAATTTGGTTCCTTCAATTCAACCAAATCAGATCATTACCTTTCTTTGCCTTTACATCAGACACAAGAGATGATTTTGAAACATTTTGCACAATATACCACCATTTTCTCAATCAACCAAGCGAACACCTAAACGAGCTAGTCTATGAATATCACGAACCAACTCTTTCTTATCATTATCAATGTGAGCATCTCTACTCATGGATAATCAACTAAGAGCATCGGTAACCACATTTATCTTATTCGAATGGTAAAGAACACTCATGCCATAATCCTTCAACAATACAAGCAACCTCCTTGGTGAAGATTCACATCCTTTTTCTTCAACACATATTGCAAACTCTTATGATCGGTGAAGACATCCACATGAACACCATAGAGATAGTGTCTCCACACTCCAAATCATGAGTCTGGTAATTCTTTTCATGAACCTTAAGTTGCCTAAAGGCATAAGTAATCTTCTTACCATGTTGTATAAAAACACAACCAAGACCAATTCTTGAGGCATCACAATACACAACAAAATCATCGGATCCTTTCGGTAGAGTCAAAACTGTGGCTGAAGTAAGTCGATTCTTCAATTCTTGGGAAATTTTCTCACAAGCTTCCGACCATTGAAATTTGACTTTCTTCTGAGTCAAAGTAGTCAAAGGCAAAGCAATATAGGAAAATCCTTCCGCAAACCTTCTATAGTAGCCGGCTAAACCCAAGAAACTTTGAATATTTGAAGGGAAAAGAGGCTCAGGCTAGTTCTTAACTACCTTATTCTTCTTAGGATCAATTTGAATACCTTCATCAGAAATAATATGTCTAAGGAATGCAACCGACCTTAACCAAATCATATATTTGCTAATCTTAGCAAACAACTGACGATCCCTGAGGACTTGCAAAACGATTTTTAGATGATCGACATCTTCATCCTCATTTCGAGAGTAAATCAATATATCATTAATAAGCACGATCACAAACATGTCAAGGTATTGCTTGAACACTCTGTTCATCATGTCTATGAAAGCTGCTGGAGCATTTGTTAGTCTAAATGACATAACTACGAAGTCGTAGTGACCATACTGAGTTTGGAAGGTCATCTTTGGAATGTCACACACCCTTAATTTTAATTGATGATAACGTGATCGAAGATCAATCTTGGGGAAAAAGTTAGCACCCTGAAGTTGATCGAACAAGTGATTAATTCTAGGGATGGGATACTTATTCTTAATCATGACCTTGTTAAATTATCGATAGTTAATACACATACGAAGATAACCATTCTTCTTTCAAGCAAATAATAGTGGAGCACCCCATAGTGAAATACTTGGCCTAATGAAAGCCTTACCAATAGGTCCGTTAACTGATCCTTTACCTCTTTAAGTTCTTCTAGAGCCAGTTTGTAAAGAAGAATAGAGATAGGCTGCGTATCTGTCACGACCCAGGGTAGCCCCTAGGTGTAACACGGCGTACAAGACCCCAAGAGGCCTCATACAAGCCCTTAGCATACTTAACATACAAGATATAGAGAAATAAGAGTTCAAAGAGCATTTTATATCAAAGCTTTACTCAAAACAGCGAAAGTCTACAACTCATGTCTCAAAGCCTTCTAATATCATAGAATACGAATAATAGTGATAGGGACGCAACCCAATACAATATCCAACATTGAAAAAGAAATGACGTGAAAATAAGAACAAGTAGGCTATGTCCTCGGATGGATGAGGACTCACCAAGTCTTCTTCTCAACTCTAAGTCAAAGCTCTAGCCATGAGTGGAAGGTGAATCGCCACGTCCTACACCAATGAAGTTAATGTAGGAAAGAGTATGCGTTAGCACAATTAAGTACTATGCATGATAGCAATGCACATAAACACATAAATCATGCTAAAGAGAGAGACATAATCATGACATGCAATGGCCAAGCTAAAAACATGATAAACATAACACATAAAGCATATAACAAGGCCAAAGCAAGCTAAATCATCTTTCCTTCTTTTATGTACTTCATCGTGAGAACACTTGTTCATTAACTTGTGGGGAAAAGCCTTAACCGACATGTAAGACCATGTGAGCTATCAATATGAAATCCGGTGTCTACCCCACATCGTAAAGGGGTGTCCTACTTGCCAAGGTAAGACCATGAACTTCTTAGCTTATGTGGATCCACGAGCTAATGTCTACTTAAAGACAACATCCTATGGTGGCAACATAGTTTATGGGATAGAGATTGCTTTAGGAGACTTGGCCTCAACTAACGGGAGAGCTCCATCTAGAAAACCCGGCCTCTACTAACGGGAGAGCTTTCACTAGAAGACCCGGCCTCAACTAACGGGAGGGCTTCCATCTCAATACCCACTCGGTGCTAAGCATAATTCCCACAATTAGTCATTAACATATTCATATCATTAAACATGAAAAGGTACAACTAGGGTTACCAATTCAAACTAAAATCATGCTTATAGATATTCATCTTTCATGGACCTTGTCCAAGCTTACATCATTAGAATAGCTCCTTAAGAATATGGGTAATCGCCTCTTTGTTCTTCTTTTATCATAGTGGGAGAATTACGTGAGAAAACCTTTCACTACTCAACCATAGCATCTTCATATCATAAATTTGGTACTTTACTCTCAAAGCACCCTTAATTCATCATGCTCATATTTCATAGTTTATAGAGTTCATATGGGTTCATGCAAGTTCAACTCATATCATGCAATTCAATGCAAGCTCATGCTTAGAAAGCCATAATTAAGACAATTTACCCATACTTGAAGGAACTCACATACTAGAGGAAAATCATGCTTTTGACTTGATCATGCTAAATTCATAAGATTATCCTCAATTCATTCATAATTCATGCTTGATTTCATAGAGAATTCATAAACTTCATCAAATTATAACTCAACCCAACAATCAAAGCATAGATTATCAAATTGGGGTGAATTAGCTTGGGATCATGGGGGTTCATGCAATCTTTACATCAAATTATGTAATTCACGCTAATTCATGCACTAAGTTACTTTATCATGCTAAATCGTGCACTAGGAATCATAAAATCAATAATTGGAATCATAATTGAAGTTCCCACAATGATTGATCACAAACCCTAATTCAATTGGGTTAGAGTAAACCTTTGAAAAGCATGAAGAAGAGGAAGGGCTCATTGGAAGAAAAGACTCCTAATGGTGAACACTATCATACCTCAAAGCAATCCACAAGAAATTGGAGAAGATTGAAGGTCTTCAATGGAAGATTCCAGCTCCTTCTTCTTCCTTGAGAGTTGAGAGAGTTTCTTTTTATAGAGAGAAATATTTGAGAGAGAAGAGTTTTGGAATGAATTAGAATGAAAGGAATTAGGCTTAGAAAGTATTTATAGGTCTTAGATTAAGGGTATAACCAACTTAGCTTAATAGGTAAACAATTTGGGAAAAGACCAAAAAGCCCTTAACTAAATACTGTCGGGGCCAATCGACGGACATGATCTACGGTTCGTACATCCATTGATGGACCGTCCTGTTGAACCGTCAAAAGATTCAGAGAGTTGGTATCTGGGGACCCTGCAACGACGGTATCGATTTACGGTTGGTAGGTCCATCTACGGACCGTACACCACAACCGTAGTCATGGCCTGAGTTTAAGGAGTTGGCCAAGTCTGGGGTCATCTACAGTTACTTTCTACGAACCGTCGTTCGACTCACGAACCGTCCTGCTACCCGTAGGTCAAAGTTCAGAACTTGGAAATCTTGAAATTTCATAATGCCATTGACGGTTCCCACCTACGGCCCGTCAATCCATCTAAAATACGTAGGTGGCCTCCGTAGGACACTGTCTTCAGGTGAGTTCTACATTTTCAAATCCTTTGGAAGCTTGGGGTGTTACAATATATCCCCCTTGGGAACATTCGTCCTTGAATGAGATTCAAGACATCTTGAGAAGGGTAATAGACACGGACTAACAACCCAACCTAGCATACAATCACATCAATGCACATATCCGAGGAGGAAACATCAACTCCAACCAAAAGCATGATCACCACATCATATCATGAAGACTTTATGCAACTCATACTCAAATGCACATAATTATATAAGACTCTTCATGAACATACATAATCAAGGAATCATGGAAATCAACTATGACACATGAGACACAAGAATGAACCATGGGGATCAAGATACCTTAAGCTAGAGTAGGATCGGAAGAAAATAGATGAGGATATCGGGACATCATATCGGCCTCGGCCTCCCAAGTAGCACCCTCAACCAATTGATTCCTCCATAGAACTTTCACAGAAGCAACTTCCTTATTCCTTAACTTTCGGACTTGCCGGTCTAATATCTCAACACGAACCTCTTCATAAGAAAGATTATCCTTTATGCAAAGATTCTTTAATAGCACCATAGAGGTCGGATCACCAACACACTTCTTCAATAATGAGACATGGAAAACCGAATTCACTGAGGCCAAATCACTTGGCAAGTTAAGCTCATAAGCAACCTTACCTACACGTCTGAAAATCTGATATGGGCCTACATAACGGGGACTAAGCTTCCCTTTCTTCCCAAATCTCATTGCACCCTTCATGGGTGAGATTTTCAAGTAAACCCAATCATCCACGTCAAATTCTAATTCTCTTCTTCTAACATCAGCATAGGACTTTTGTCGACTTTGAGCCGTTTTCAACCTCTCCCTAATAAGTCAAACTTTCTCCATAGCCTCATGCACCACAAATCCGGGCCTATCAAAGCCACTTCACCAACTTCAAACCAACCTATAGGAGATCTACACCTCCTACCATAGAGAGCCTCAAATGGAGCCATACTAATACTAGAATGTTAGCTATTGTTATAAGCAAACTCAATCAAAGGCAAGTGATCATCCCAAGTACCCTTGAAATCGATTACACAAGCTCTCAACATATCTTCCAAAGTTTGAATAGTACACTCCGCTTGCCCATCGGTTTGGGGATGAAAGGCCGTACTAAGCTTAACATGAGTACCAAGACCTTTTTGAAATGACTTCTAAAATTGAGAAGTAAATTGTGCACCACGATCAGAGATAATGGATAAAGGCACTCCATGCAGCCTAACCATCTCCCTTAAATAAAACTTAGCATAATCCTCCGCCAAATAAGAAGTCTTGACGGGAATGAAATGGGCTGACTTTTTCATTCTATCAACAACAACCCAAATCGAATCAAATTTTTGCCTCCTGCGAGGCAAACCCACAATAAAATCCATATTCACCTCTTCCCACTTCCAAGTAGGAATACTAATATCTTGGGTCAAACCTCCCGGCCTTTGATGCTCAACTTTCACTTGTTGGCAATTAGGACACTTAGCCAAAAACTCCGCAATATCTTTCTTCATTCCGTTCCACCAATAAATTTCCCGCAAATCATGGTACATTTTAGTAGGTCCTGGGTGGATGGAATTTCGAGAACTATGGGCTTTCGATAAAATTTGCTCTCTTAAGCCCTCCACATTGGGAACACACAAATGACCTTGATATCGAAGCACACCATCTCCCCCTTGGGAGAAAACTTCTATGGACTTCTTGAGTACCGTTTCCTTTAGTTCAACTAGGTTAGGATCAAGACCTTGCTTAGGTTTTACATTATGCACAAAAGAGGATTCAGAACCCTTGTGAACCGTAACACCACCTTTAGTTGAATCAACCACTCTAACACCCAATCGAGCCAATCTATGGACATCGCAAACCAACACTTTCTTACCATCCTCAACATGAGCAACACTACCCATAGATAATCGACTAAGAGAATCCGCCACCACGTTAGCCTTACCGGGGTGATAGAGAACACTCATATCATAGTCTTTTAACAAATCGAGCTACCTTCTTTGGCAGAGATTCAAATCTTTCTATTTAAACACATATTACAGATTCTTATGGTCGGTGAAGACATCTACGTGTACCCCGTACAAATTATGTCACCATATTTTCAAAGCAAACACAATTGCCGCTAATTCCAAGTCATGAGTAGGATAGTTCTTTTCGTGCACCTTAAGTTGTCTTGAAGCATAAGCAATGAATTTCCATTTTGCATAAGAACATATCCTAGCACAATTCTGGAGGCATCACAATAAACCACAAAACCATCGGATCCTTCCGGTAGAGTCAATATCGGAGCCGAAGTAAGTCGATCCTTCAATTCTTGAAAACTCTTTTCACATGCCTTGGACCATGTGAATTTAACCTTCTTTTGAGTCAAAGCTGTCAATTGAGAAGCAATGGAATAAAACTCTATAACAAACCTCCTATAATAACCGGCTAAGCCCAAGAAACTACAGATATCCGAAGGTGATAAAGGTCTGGGCCAATTCTTAACCGCTCCCGTCTTCTTAGGAACTACCTCAATGCCCTTACTAGAAACAATGTGACCACGGACCTTAACCAAAACTCACATTTACTAAACTTCACAAAGAGTTGTTGGTCCTTCATGACTTGCAACACAATCCTCAAATGATTAACATGTTCACCCTCAATCTTTGAGTAGATCAAAATGTCGTCAATAAACACAATCACAAACTTGTCAAGGTATTGCTTAAACACTCTATTCATCAAGTCCATAAATGCGGCCGGAGTATTTGTCAACCCAAACGACATTACCAAGAACTCGTAGTGACCATACCTAGTCCGTAAAGCCGTTTTCGGAATATCATCTTCTTTCACCCTTAATTGGTGATAGCCTGAACGAAGGTCAATATTAGAGAAATAACTAGCCCCTAAAAGATGATCAAACAAGTCATCTATCCTTGGTAGATGATACTTATTCTTAATGGTAACCTTGTTCAATTGGCGATAGTCAATACACATACGGAGTGAACCATTTTTCTTCCTTACAAATAAGACCGGAGCACCCCATGGAGAAATTCTTGGCCGGATGAAACCCTTACCCAAAGTGTCTTTCAACTGCCCTTTTAGTTCCTTAAGTTCCGCCGGAGCCATTCTATAAGGAGGAATAGAAATAGGTTGCGTATATGGGAGAAGGTCAATACCAAAGTCTATTTCCCTTTCGGGAGGAATACCGGGCAAGTCATCGGGAAACACTTCCGAAAACTCATTAACAACGGGAACCGACTCAAGAGTAGGAGTCTCAGAATCTGTATTCCTCACCTCAACAAGATGGTAAATGCAACCCTTTGAGATCATCTTTCTAGCCTTTAGATAAGAAATAAATTGACCTCGAAACATAGAATTTCCTCCCTTCCACTCTAGGATAGGCTCATTCGGAAACTGAAACTTGACTATTCGGGTCCTACAATCAATGGAGACATAACAAGCATGCAACCAATCCATCCCAAGAATAACATCAAAATCAAGCATATCAAGCTCTACAAGATCAACAAGAGTGACTTTATGGTATAAGGAGATGGGACAATCTCTATAAACTCTCTTGGCCATGATAGATTCTCCAATCGGAGTAGAAACACGAAAAAGATCTAGCAACACATCCGGAACAACATCAAACCTCATAGCCACATATGGCGTCACAAAAGACAAGGTAGCACCGGGATCAAGCAAAGCATAAACATCAAAATGGAAAACTCTTAACATACCGGTAACCACATTGGGAGAGCTCTCTTGCTCATGACGAGCCTGAAGTGCATAAAATCAGTTTTGCTTCTGAGCATTCGAACCCAGTCCTCTAGGTGGAGCTTGCTTATTCTCTCTTCCCTTAGCCGTGAGAGATGGACAATCCCTCATCTTGTGACCACTCTTTCCACAATTATAACAACCATCCGTACTGGCTAGACATCTACCTTCATGCTTTTTCCCACACTTGGTACAAGGAGCCAATAAAGAACCACCATTATTCCCTCCTTGAGACTTGGGGTTAGACACCCTATCATTGTTGGACTTCGGAGGAGCATTGGATGAGCCTTGGTTAGAGAACCTTGGTCGAAATCTAGGACGACCATGTCCATCGAACCATGCATGGGAAGAGTTACCATCTCCGGTTCTAGCCGTCTTGGTCTCCCTAGACCTTTCCTTAAGCTTTTCTTCTTCAATTTGTTCGGCATAAACCATGAGGCGAGAAATATCCATGTCATGCACAAGCATGGCGGTGCGGCACTCTTTCACCAACATATCGCACACTCCCGGCACAAATTTGTTCATTCTTGCCCTTGGGTCGGCAACTATGGATGGAGCATATTTAGCCAATTGTGTGAACTTCAATGCATACTCTTTCACACTCATATTTCCTTGTCGAAGGTTGATAAACTCAAGCACCTTAGCCTCTCTCTTCTCAAGAGGGAAGAACCTATCAAGGAAAGCAACCTTGAATTTCTTCCAAACAAGAGGACCCTCATTAACCGCCCTCCCACTCTTCCATTGATTGAACCAAATTTGGGCAAAACCCTTGAGTTGATAAGCGGCCAACTCTGCCTTTTCTTCCGGCGTCACACCCATGATCATCAACACCTTGTATACTTCATCTATGAATTATTAAGGATCTTCCTCAACCTTAGTGCCATGGAATTTCGGAGGATTCATCCTTGTAAAGTCCCTCACTCTTGATGCCGCCGTACCAACATTTGGGTTCACAGGAGCCACCACCTCTCTATTGGATTGAGCCGTCACGGCTTGAGCCAACATTTGGAAAGCAGACCTAAACTCTGCATTAGTCACTTATTCCGCCAAAGGGTTTGCCGGAACTTGAAGAGCTTGAGGAGGAGCTTCTTGTTCCACATTCTATCCCATGTTTCTTCTAGCGTAAGCTCTTTGGGTAGCCATATCCTGAAACACGTAGGATAGGGATTAGGAGAGAGATATATAGAGTTAAACTCTATGGCACGACTTAAGAGTAATGAAAGAAGTGGAATTTCTTAAACGTCTTATAGCCTCTCATTCATAAATGTGGCGCGCTTCACACTCATGAACAAGATTCTGCTTGACACGGCTATGAGACATCCTAGAATCTTTCTAAAACCTTGCGCTCTGATTACCAAGTTTGTCACGACCTAGGACACGACGTACAAGATCCCGAGAGGCCTCATACAAGCCCTTAGCATACATAACATACAAGATATAGAGAAATAAGAGTTCAAAGAGCATTTTATATCAAAGCTTTACTCAAAACAGCGGAAGTCTACAACTCATGTCTCAAAGCCTTCTATCATAGAATACGAATAAAAGTGATAGGGACGCAGCCCAATACAATATCCAACACTGAAAAGAAGTGACATGAAAATAAGAACAACTAGGCTATGTCCTCGGATGAATGAGGACTCACCCAGTCTTCTTCTCAACTCTAAGTCAAAGCTCTAGCCACGAGTGGAAGGTGAATCGCCACGTCCTACACCAATGAAGTTAATGCAGGAAAGAGTATGCGTTAGCACAATTAAGTACTAAGTATGATAGCAATGCACATAAACACATAAATCATACTAAAGAGAGAGACATAATCATGACATGCAATGGCCAAGCTAAAAATATGATAAACATGAAACATAAAGCATATATCAAGGCCATAGCAAGCTAAATCATCTTTCCTTCTTTTCTGTACTTCATCGTGAGAAAACTTATTCATTAACTTGTGGGGAAAAGCCTAAGCCGATATGTAAGACCATGGGAGCTATCAACACGGAATCCAGTGTCTACTCCACACCGAAAATGGGTGTCCTACTTGCCCAGGTAAGACCATGAACTTATTAGCTTATGTGGATCCACTAGCTAATGTATACTCAAAGACAACATCCTATGGTGGCAACATAGTTTAAGGGATAGAGATTGCTTTAGGAGACTTGGCCTCAACTAACGGGAGAGATCCATCTAGAAAACCCGGCCTCTACTAACGAGAGAGCTTTCACTAGAAGACCCGGCCTCAACTAATGGGAGGGCTTCCATCTCAATATCCACTCGGCGCTAAGCATAATTCTCACGGATTAGTCATTAACATATTCATATCATCAAACATGAAAAGGTACAACTAGGGTTACCAATTTAAACTAAAATCATGCTTATAGATATTCATCTTTCATGGACCTTGTCCAAGCTTACATCATTAGAATAGCTCCTTAAGAACATGGGTAATCGCCTCTTTGTTCTTCTTTTATCATAGTGGGAGAATTACGTGAGAAAACCTTTCACTACTCAACCATAACATCTTCATATCATAACTTTGGTACTTCACTCTCAAAGCACCCTTAATTCATCATGCTCATATTTCATAGTTTATAGAGTTCATATGGGTTCATGCAAGTTCAACTCATGTCATGCAATTCAATGCAAACTCATGCTTAGAAAGCCATAATTAAGACAATTTACCCATACTTGAAGGAACTCACATACTAGAGGAAAATCATGCTTTTGACTTGATCATGCTAAATTCATAAGATTATCCTCAATTCATTCATAATTCATGCTTGATTTCATAGAGAATTCATAAACTTCATCAAATTATAACTCAACCCAACAATCAAAGCATAGATTATCAAATTGGGGTGAATTAGCTTGGGATCATGGGGGTTCATGCAATCTTTACATCAAATTATGTAATTCACGCTAATTCATGCACTAAGTTACTTTATCATGCTAAATCGTGCACTAGGAATCATAAAATCAATAATTGGAATCATAATTGAAGTTCCCACAATGATTGATCACAAACCCTAATTCAATTGGGTTAGAGTAAACCTTTGAAAAGCATGAAGAAGAGGAAGGGCTCATTGGAAGAAAAGACTCCTAATGGTGAACACTATCATACCTCAAAGCAATCCACAAGAAATTGGAGAAGATTGAAGGTCTTCAATGGAAGATTCCAGCTCCTTCTTCTTCCTTGAGAGTTGAGAGAGTTTCTTTTTATAGAGAGAAATATTTGAGAGAGAAGAGTTTTGGAATGAATTAGAATGAAAGGAATTAGGCTTAGAAAGTATTTATAGGTCTTAGATTAAGGGTATAACCAACTTAGCTTAATAGGTAAACAATTTGGGAAAAGACCAAAAAGCCCTTAACTAAATACTGTCGGGGCCAATCGACGGATAGGATCTACGGTCCGTACATCCATTGACGGACCGTCCTGTTGAACCGTCAAAAGATTCAGAGAGTTGGTATCTGGGGACCCTGCAACGACGGTTTTCATTTACGGTTGGTAGGTCCATCTACGGACCGTACACCACAATCGTAGTCACGGCCTGAGTTTATGGAGTTTGCCAAGTCTGGGGTCATCTACAATTACTTTCTACGGACCGTGTTCGACTCACGAACCGTCCTGCTACCCGTAGGTCAAAGTTCAGAACTTGGAAATCTTGAAATTTCATAGTGCCATTGATGGTTCCCACCTACGGCCCATCAATCCATCTAAAATGCGTAGGTGGCCTCCGTAGGACACTGTCTTCAGGTGAGTTCTGCATTTTCAAATCCTTCGAGAGCTTGGGGTGTTACAATATCTCCCCCTTGGAAACATTCGTCCTCGAATGAGATTCAATACATCTTGAGAAGGGTAATAGACACGGACTAACAACCCAACCTAGCATACAATCACATCAATGCACATATCCGAGGAGGAAACATCAACTCCAACCAAAAGCATGATCAACACATCATATCATGAAGACTTTATGCAACTCATACTCAAATGCACATAATCATATACGACTCTTCATGAATATACATAATCAAGGAATCATGGAAATCAACTATGACACATGATACACAAGAATGAACCATGAGGATCAAGATACCTCAAGTTAGAGTAGGATCGGAAGAAAAGAGATGAGGATATCAGGACATCATATCGGTCTCGGCTTCCTAAGTAGCACCCTCAACCAATTGATTCCTCAATAGAACTTTCACGGAAGCAACTTCCTTATTCCTTAACTTCCGAACTTGTCGGTCTAAAATCTCAATCGGAACCTCTTCATAAGAAAGACTAACCTTTATGCCAAGATTCTTTAATGGCACTATATAGGTCAGATTACCAACACACTTCTTTAATAATAAGACATGGAAAACCGAATGCACTGATGCCAAATCATTAGGCAAGTCAAGCTTTTAAGCAACCTTACCTACATGTCTCAAAATCTGATATGGGCCTACATAGCGGGAACTAAGCTTCCCTATCTTCCCAAATCTCATTACACCCTTCATGGGTGAGATTTTCAAGTAAACCCAATCATCCACGTCAAATTCTAATTCTCTTCTTCTAACATCAGCATAGGACTTTTGTCGACTTTGAGCCGTTTTCAACCTCTCCCTAATAAGTCAAACTTTCTCCATAGCCTCATGCACCAACTCCGGGCCTATCAAAGCCACTTCACCAACTTCAAACCAACCTATAGGAGATCTACACCTCCTACCATAGAGAGCCTCAAATGGAGCCATACTAATACTAGAATGTTAGCTATTGTTATAAGCAAACTCAATCAAAGGCAAGTGATCATCCCAAGTACCCTTGAAATTGATTACACAAGCTCTCAATATATCTTCCAGAGTTTGAATAGTACACTCCGCTTGCCCATCGGTTTGGGGATGAAAGGCCGTACTAAGCTTAACATGAGTACCAAAACCTTTTTGAAATGACTTCCAAAATTGAGAAGTAAATTGTGCACCACGATCAGAGATAATGGATAAAGGCACTCTATGCAGCCTAACCATCTCCCTCAAATAAAACTTAGCATAATCCTCCACCAAATAAGAAGTCTTGACGAGAATGAAATAGGCTGACTTTTTCATTCTATCAACAACAACCCAAATCGAATCGCCTCCTGCGAGGCAAACCCACAATAAAATCCATATTCACCTCTTCCCACTTCCAAGTAGGAATACTAATATCTTGGGTCAAACCTCCCGGCCTTTGATGGCAATTAGGACACTTAGCCACAAATTCAGCAATATCTTTCTTCATTCCGTTCCACCAATAAATTTCCCACAAATCACGGTACATTTTGGTAGGTCCTGGGTGGATGGAATATCGAGAACTATGAGCTTCCGATAAAATTTGCTCTCTTAAGCCCTCCACATTGGGAACACACAAACGACCTTTATATCGAAGTACACCATCTCCCCCTTGGGAGAAAAGCTCTTTGGACTTCTTGAGTACCACTTCCTTTAGTTCAACCAGGTTAGGATAAAGACCTTGCTTAGCTTTCACATCATGCACAAAAGAGTATTCAGAACCCTTGTGAACCGTAACAGCACCTTTAGTAGAATCAACCAATCTAACGCCCAATCGAGCCAAACTATGGACATCGCGAACCAACTCTTTCTTACCATCCTCAACATGAGCAATACTACCCATAGATAATCGACTAAGAGAATCCGCCACCACGTTAGCCTTACCGGGGTGATAGAGAACACTCATATCATAGTCTTTTAACAACTCGAGCCACCTTCTTTGGCGGAGATTCAAATCTTTCTGTTTAAACACATGTTGCAAACTCTTATGGTCGGTGAAGACATCTACGTGTACCCCGTAAAAATAATGTTGCCATATTTTCAAAGCAAACACAACTGCCGCTAATTCCAAGTCATGAGTAGGATAGTTCTTTTCGTGCACCTTATGTTGTCTGGAAGCATAAGCAATAAATTTCCCATTTTCCATAAGAACACATCCTAGCCCGATTCTCGAGGCATCACAATAAACCATAAAACCATCGGATCCTTCCGGTAGAGTCAATATCAGAGCCGAAGTAAGTCGATCCTTCAATTCTTGAAAACTCTTCTCACATGCCTCAGAACAAGCGAATTTAACCTTCTTTTGAGTCAAAGCCGTCAACGGAGAAGCAATGGATGAAAACCCTTTAGCAAACCTCCTATAATAACCGGCTAAGCCCAAGAAACTACGGATATCCGAAGGTGATAAGGTCTGGGCCAATTCTTAACCTCTTCCGTCTTCTTAGGATCTACCTCAATGCCCTTACCGAAAACAATGTGACCAAAAAAAGCCACAGACCTTAACCAAAACTCACATTTACTAAACCTAGCAAAGAGTTGTTGGTCCTTGAGGACTTGCAACACAATCCTCAAATGATTTACTTGTTCACCCTCATTCTTTGAGTAGATCAAAATGTCGTCAATAAACACAATCACAAACATGTCAAGGTATTGCTTAAACACTCTATTCATCAAGTCCATAAATGCGGCCGGAGTATTTGTCAACCCAAACGACATTACCAAGAATTCGTAGTTACCATACCTAGTCCGTAAAGCCATTTTCAGAATATCATCTTCTTTCATCCTTAATTGGTGATAGCCCGAACGAAGATCAATCTTAGAGAAATAACAAGCCCCTTGAAGTTGATCAAACAAGTCATCTATCCTTGGTAGATGATACTTATTCTTAATGGTAACCTTGTTCAATTGGCAATAGTCAATACACAAACGGAGTGAACCATCTTTCTTCCTTACAAACTAGATCGGAGCACCACATGGAGAAATAGTTGGCCGGATGAAACCCTTACCTAACAAGTCTTTCAACTGCCCTTTTAGTTCCTTAAGTTCCACCGGAGCCATTCTATAAGGAGGAATAGAAATAGGTTGCGTATCTGGGAGAAGGTCAATACCGAAGTCTGTTTCCCTTTCGGGAGGATTACCGGGCAAGTCATCGAGAAACACTTCCGAAAACTCATTAACAACGAGAACCGACTCAAGAGTAGGGGTCTCAGAATCTATATTCCTCACCTCAACAAGATGGTAAGTGCAACCCTTTGAGATCATCTTTCTAGCCTTTAGATAAGAAACAAATTGACCTCGAAACATAGAATTTCCTCCCTTCTACTCTAGGATAGGCTCATTTGGAAACTGAAACTTGACAATTCGGGTCCTACAATCAATGGAGGCATAACAAGCATGCAACCAATCCATCCCAAGAATAACATCAAAATCTAGCATATCAAGCTCAACAAGATCAACAAGAGTGACTCTATGGGATAAGGAGACGGGACAATCTCTATAAACTCTCTTGGCCATGATAGATTCTCCAATCGGAGTAGAAACACGAAAAGGATCTAGCAACACATCCGGAACAACATCAAACCTCATAGCCACATATGGCATCCCAAAAGACAAGGTAGCACCGGATCAAGCAAAGCATAAACATCAAAATGGAAAACTCTGAACATACCAGTAACCACATTTGGAGAGCTCTCTTGCTCATGACGAGCCTGAAGTGTATAAAATCGGTTTTGCTTCTGAGCATTCGAACCCGGTCCTCTAGGTGGAGCTTGCTTATTCTCTCTTCCCTTGGCCGTGAGAGATGGACAATCCCTCATCTTGTGACCACTCTTTCCACAATTATAACAACCATCCGTACCGGCTAGACATCTACCTTCATGTTTTTTCCCACACTTGTCACAAGGAGCCAATAAAGAACCACCATTATTCCCTCCTTGAGACTTGGGGTTAGACACCCTATCATTGTTGGACTTTGGAGGAGCATTGGATGAGCCTTGGTTAGAGAACCTTGGTCGAACCTTGTTGAACTTTTGAACCGGGGCACTAGATTAAGTTGGGCCGGAGAAATGCTTTCTAATCTGAGAACGACCACCTCTACCAGACCTCGAATGAGAATAGTCACCTCTATATGTCCTTTCCCTCTTTGTCTCTTTAGCAGTCTCCTTTAGATTTTCCTCCTCAATTTGTTAAGCATGAGTCATCAACCTTGACATATCCATCTCCTTGATCAACTTGGCGGTTCTACACTCTTTGACCACTATTTCCAAAACACTAGAAATAAATTTGGTCATTTGAGCTCTAGAATTAGCAACTATTACCGGAACAAACTTTTACAATTGAGTGAACTTTAAAGTGTATTCCTTCATGCTCATATTCCCTTACCTCAAATTGATAAATTCTTGCACTTTGGCCTCCCTCGTCTCTAGAGAAAAGAATCGATCAAGAAACGCTCATTTGAACTTATCCCAATCCCATGGACCCGCATTGCCCTTTCTTCCTTCCATTGAGTAAACCACACTTGAGCAACTCCTTTCAATGGGTAAGTAGCCAAGTCTGTCTTTTCAACCAGAGTCAGACCCATAATATCAACAATCTTTTGGATCCCATCGACAAACTCTTGTGGATCTTCATCCACTTTTGAACTATGGAATTCTAGAGGATATATCCTTGTGAAATCTCTAGCCCTTGTTGCCTTCGTACCCATATTTGGGTTCACAGGAGCTATAACCTCTCGATTAGCTTGATCCATTATGCCTTGGTCCAACACTTTGATAGTGTCCCTAAATTCAACATGTGAGACTTGCTCGGCCAAAGGATTGACCAGAGCTTGTGGAGCTTTAGGTTCCACATTCACATTCACATTCCTTCTCAATAGAGCTCATCTTGGAGGCATGTTCTGAAAACACATAGAACAAGAGCTAGGAGGAAACTTTTATAGAGTTCAACTATATGACACAACTTAAGAGTAATGAAAAAAGTGAAGTTTTTTAAATGTCTCATAGTTTCCTATTCATAAATATAGCGTGCTTAGAACCCATGAACAAGGCTGTACTAAATGTGGCTTGTCAGACACCTTAAGACTCTTAAACCTGATGCTCTGAATACCAAGTTTATCACGACCCAAGGCTACCCCCAAAGCTCACCACAATCTATGATTCGTAGTTCACTAGACGATATGTAGAACCACCCTCGTACACTTAGTCTCAGCTTAGGCCTAGATCCTCATGCAAAGTACGATACATGTTTCCTTTGATAGGCCGTACTAGCTAGTTGTAAACCATTCACCAGAGACTTAAATTTCTGAAGGCTAACTATGAGAAATTAACCAAGAATCATAATTGCATGTACAACCCATACACCCTAGTCGTAGAAGCCTCTAAGATCAATACCACGAGGTCAACCCGACTCGTGTTCCCAACTACGAGCCATACTGGTGGCTCGTAACAAGTCACGTGTGACTTGACATTTTCCAAATTTCCTAGGCACTAACCACGATTGAGCATACACGACCCATGGAACCATGTAGGGACCGTATATTCCACTCGTTAATCAATGCACCATCAACTTTCCTGCAACTTTTCGTTTCCAATCTAACTTTTACACTTTTGAGGTGTTACATTACATTTTTGGACAGGTTCTTTCCGCCTTATCTAAGGAAAGACAAGATTCTAGAGTTTATTAACCTGAAGCAGGGTAACATATCAATGAAGGAATATTCCTTGAACTTTACTCATCTCTCTAAGTATGTTTCATCGATGGTGGCTGACTCTAGTGCCTGGATGAGTATGTTTCTAGAGTTTCAAAGAAGATAGTGAAAGAGTGTAGGAATGTGATGTTGATCAAATAGATGTATATCTCCAGGCTGATGACCTATGCAGATTGAGAAAGAAAAGGTTAAAGGGAGTGCTAGGGAGAGTAAGAGAGATATAATAGACAGTGTGGACCATTTTTCAGTAGAAATAAGGCAGTGGCAATCTCTCTGTTCCATTAGAAGTTTGCAAGTATAATTCCATCCTTTGCTAGTGCCTCAATGCCATGTTTAAATAGGAGAACATGAATAGGGAGCCGGATTCTAAGTCCTAGGGCAGTGTCACTAGATGTCACACTTTTTTGGTATGTCAAAACTATGGTAAGAACCATCCCTAGAGTGTGTATGGCTAGTAGTTGTAATTGTTTTGAATTTGGCAAGTTAGGTGACATATTGAGGGAATGCTCAACGACCTTAGGTAGGGGCAAACATGTTCACCAACAGACTCAGCCTAACACTTTAGCAACTCAAGTAGGTCTCCTGAATCCGTACGTAGCCTCTTCTAGTGCAAGTGGTGGCTAGCACTAGAACAGGTCCTATGCTTTACAGACTCTCCAGGATCAGATAGTTTCTCCTAATATAGTCATTGGTATGTTTCATGTCTTTCAACTTAATGATTATGCATTACTAGATCCAGGGGCTACACTTTCTTTTGTGACTCCTTACATTGCATTGAATTTTGATGTTAGTCCCGACATCTTTTCAAAATCCTTCTCGAGCTCTACTTATGTTGGTGAGTCAGCCATAGCTAAATTGGTATAGAGAAATTACCTAGCCTTAATGTTTTAGAATATCACAAGAGGTGATCTAGTAGAGTTAGACATGCTCCCTCTACCGCTATAGTTACCCACACTGAATAGGGCAGACCTCTCTTCCTCATCCTCCATGGTGCACAACTCATCTCTTCTTTAGGTGATAGAAGTTGTTGTCTTTAACATGAAGAGGCTTGACATTCCAAGTGACTTGAATCCTCAAGTGTGAATGTGGAAACCTCCCTTCTTTTCCACTATTATGGATATACTAAGACCACAAATTAAATCTCCTCTACCTCAGCCACGTTACACAAACATGAATACGTGTGATAGTTGTATGGTTTCTGTACATATTTTGCATCCGTTATAGTCCATGTTTCTGGGACGAAGAACATTGGGATTATGTCAGTGCTAAAAGTATCTGTATAGAGAAGGTGAAGCCACACACAAAGCTTAAAGACAAGATACGGAAAAGCCATTGAAGAAAGAAAGAAAGAAAGACAAAGATACTGAGAGGAAAGATCCAAAAAAAAAGTGGGATATTCTTTCAAATGGTGAGCTTGTTCGAGGAATGACACATATTGCAAATGGTGTGCAATGCTACCAAGCAATGGCTCAATCACCCAATGTCGATATCTGCTCCAAGCTAAGCTTGTTCAGTGTGCTGAAACAACAAAAGGTGTAGATATTTTAGTGCTGCTGAATAGATCAAGTAGTGGGAAGGGGAACATTGTTCAGAACATGACACGTTCTGCCACTAATATAAATTATGATGATTTATCATATGTAAGAGATGCAGTGAATAACAACTTGAAAAGCTTCACTGATATGGTAGTGCATCTGCTTTATCATCCATTGATTAATTAGGCTCTGCTAGTCATACATCAACTCGCTTCCAACGACAATTAAGTGGAAAGAAGCATGACTTAAAAAATTGTCAGAATCAGAATGATAGAAAGCTCCAATGCTCCAACTTATCCTTGTATGGAACTTCAAGTCATGCAGTACAAACTTTAAGCATTGTGACAAGTTACCTTGAAGAGTCCTTCAAAACGTCTACTTCTGCCCACTTGCAAAAGAATATTGAGGTAGGATATGTTGATTGAGAAGAAGAACTGCTGCATGGAGAAAATACAAAAGTGACAACTTATGCAGTGATGATGCTGAGAGTGATGATAATTGTAGAATTGCCTCCAAGTCCATGGATCACATAGGATTATGTGCTATCAGTTGCAAATTTTGAGGAGTCCCATTGAAAACATGGAAACTTGAACAGTTCAAAATATTTTGTATCTCAAAGTTATTGTCCGTTTAGGATACGAAAGGAAACTCTAGTCTCCATAGGTTTTCAAGATTTATTTATTTTGTATTTGGTTAAACTGTTTTCTTTTGTTTGTATAAGCGGGAGTTCTAGTTTGGGTTTAACTTTGAACTGGGTTTGTTTATTTAAGAAATAATTTTGTGATAGGTTTGTAGGGACAAAAAGAAAAAAAGAGTTAGACATGCTTGATTTTGATATTATTCTCAGCATGGACTGGTTACACTCTAGTTATGCCTTTGTTGATTGTAGAACCAAAGTTGTTAAATCCCAGTTTCCCAATGAACCAGTCATACAGTGGAATGGTAGTACTTCAGCGCCTATATGTCGGTTTGTGTCTTACCTTAAGGCTAGAAAGATCACATCTAAGAGTTGCATCTACCGTCTAGTTTGAGTTAAGGATTTCGGTTCTGAAACCCCGAACCTTCAGTCAGTTCTGTGAGTGAATGAGTTTTTAGAAGTGTTTTCCGAAGATCTTCCCGGAGTCCCTCCTGAAAGGAAAATTGATTTTGAAATGGACCTTTTTCGAAATACCTAGTCAATCTCTATCCCTTCTCATAGAATGGCTCCAACTGAGCTTAAGGTTTTAAAGGATTAGTTAAAAGATTTAATAGATAAAGGTTTCATCAGACCCAACATCTCTTCATGGGGTGCTCCAGTTCTCTTCGTGCGTAAGATAGTTCTCTCAAAATATGCATCGATTACCATTAGTTGAACAAAGTCACAATCAAGAAACACGAGCTAAGGAAAGAATGAATAGAATGTAAATAGCTAACTAAACCTAACTGGATGCCATAAGCATAGAAGGTACACTTGTGTGCAATTTAAAGTAAATAACCCACACAGACCCCTATAAGCTTGATGGATACACAGAAGAGCTAAATGACTACTAGGTAAGCTTTAGATAACCTCCAGAATTGCCATGGTCATCCAGGGACTCGAACCGCAGTAAAGAAAACCCAAGTACCCAAAGAATCACAAAGATAGAACTAGAACACGACTAATAGAGGTTTGCTTGGGCTCGAATCGGGGCTAAAAGATGAGTCAGGGCCTCAAATTGTGACTAAGGATGCATGCTAGGACCTCAAACCCAGATAATAGAAGGTACGCCAAGGCCTCAAACCCAACTAATAGAAGGTACGCTAGGGCCTCAAACTTGGCTAACAGAAGGTACACAAGGGCCTCAAACCTAGGATAATGAGGAAGAACACGAACATGGAACAGTGGAAAAATAACAACAAAACTCCAAATTCATCTGCTAACCCCCAATCGGTCCATACTATAGAGAGAAACCACCTACAGAGTCGCCAGGGACCCACTCTAACTCCAAATCAAGACTCGACCCCAAACTGCCAAACAAAGCTTGAAATAGCTCATGAACACGTTCGAATCAATCACAAGGGTAAATTATGGATGAAAAGGTTAGAAGAGCTGAGTTATAGCCTACCTAAGGATCAGACAACTAGACTCAAGTCTGCTATATCAGTTTACATAGAGCTAAGTTGTCCAAAGAAACATCGAAATAATTCTAATGCCTATCGGCTCCAACACGGGAGTCTAAGACAATCACTGGACTAATTCTAGGGTAAGGCCAGCAACAAACTAATAATTACAATGAACGATAACCACAAGGTAAGGCATGATCACAAAATAAGCATAAACATACTGGCACTCCTAAAATATCATGAAAAACACCTAAACATGGTTTCTATTAAATAAGCATGATCAACAACAAACCTAACCCTAATTCTAGCAATTCAACATGAATTTACATTCGTAAGCTTAATCTAATGATCGGGAAGCCATAACCTACGTCAATGCAGAGAGCGTCTACTCCAAAATCACAATTTTAGAGCATTCCCCTTCTGATTGGCCTCTTATTGTTGCCGCGCTATCAAAAATAGGGTCACAACATCAAAGCAAACGTTTTGACATAAAAAATATAACAATTGGATATAGACATGAAAGTTGAGTTAAAAAAGAAATGTGGGGCCCATGCTGGAAATCCTAAAATTGACTCTTTTAAAAGTTCCTAATAAGTTTATTAAATTTGTATCCCAAAATGGGACACAATTTAGGCTCAGAAAAGAAGGAAATCAGCTCAAGCATTAAATTCTCACAAAAAGGCACCAAGAACACCATTAAAGGGAAAAAAAAGGTCTAGGGTGCAAGAATATACCTCTGAAACAGACATAAAACACTTTCTCGAATGTCCCAAAATGAAGCTCTACCAGTTCCCAGCAAGAAGCAACAAAAAACACTCGATTTGAAGGTCTATAGCTCTCAAAATCGATTTCAACATAAGAGAAAAAGCTCAACAAAATGGGTATAATTACCTGCAGGTACTGCTAAAGTGGTCACTTTGTCTGCTTAAGCGGCACAACAAAAGAAGCACTTGGATGCTAAAGTGAATTAGCCACACAGGCCGGCTACCGCTAAAGTGAGCCCCTGTCTGCTTAAGTGAAGCCAAGACCACTAAAGCGGCTGGCCCCTCGCTAGCCTGGACCGCTAAAGAAGACCCCTGCCGCTAAAGCAGAGACCTCATAAGCGATACAAAGGCCGCAAAAGAGGCTGCACCAGCATGAGGCACAAAAAATTTAACCAAGTCCCAATGGAATCACTTAGGTGCTCCGGATTGGTTAGGAACCCCATGCACACAAATGAGATATGATACCCCACCAAATTCAGTATTTCAGACTTAACGGAGATGTCAAAACTTCTAACCAAGGTCGTCTCAATGAAAGTTGGGTCCCACACCCAAACTTCATTTTATGCCAACATCCATACAGGGGCTCAGAAGCCTCGGCTTGAGCCCAAAAGCCTTCTAGACGAAACTTGTTGTTCCAAAGCTAACAGAACCGTTAGATTTGATATCTGAGGCTCTCTACCTGAACTTTTGATCAAAGTTAACCGTTCGAGTTTTAAAAGCTCTAAATCACAAAAAATTGTACAAAACCCAAAAAATGACTAGGTGACCAAACTGTCAGTCCCAAAAAATCATAAATGACTTGGGGTTGCTATATGGATGCTCTAATCGTGAAAAAGAATGTAGAAAGGAGAAAATGACCTGAAGGTTATTAAAACATCCACTACTAAAAAGGGCTTTTGTCTATAAAATTAAAGAGTCAAGAAGTATCTGAAGGCTCTAACAAGCGGGAAAAATGCTCTCGTATCTCTTGCTTAGTCTCCCAGGTACTCTACCCCAGTGGACGATGCCTCCAATGAACCTTAACCACATGAATGGCTTTCGAATGCAACTGTTGCACATCTTTGCCTAGAATAGCAACTGGCTACTCCATGAAGGTCAAATGGTCATTCAACTCAATTGAATCATACCGTAGTACATGAGACTCATTAGGAACATACCGACGAAGCATAGAAATATGGAAAACCAGGTGAATAGCTAAAAATGTAGGAGGTTGGGCTAACTCATAAGCGACATCACCATCCCTCGGCAAAACCTCAAATGGACCTATATACTTGGGGCTAAGCTTGCCCTTCCTCCCGAACCGCATCACGCACTTCATGAGTGAATGAAATAATACCTGGTCACCAACTCTAAATCTCAAAGGTTGGTGCCTACGATCATCATAAATCTTATGCCTACTCTAAGCTACCCTAAGCCTATCGTAAATCACCCGCACATGATCTAAGGCCTCCTGAAAAATATTGGTACCACGTGGCCTAGGCTCCGAAGACTCAAACTAACCAACTAGAGAGTGGTAACACCTACCATATAAGGCCTCGAATGGGGCCATCTGAATACTCGAATCTTAGTTGTTGTTATATGCAAACTTTGCCAATGTCAAAAACTGGTCCCACTTACCTCCAAAGTCCAAAACACAAGCCTGCAACATATCCTCCAAAACTTGAATAGTACACTCCGACTACCCGTCGGTCTGCGAGAGAAAAGTTGTGCAAAGATCAACATAGGTACCCAAATCCTTTAAAAGATCCTCCAAAAGCTGGTAGAGAACTGAGAACCCCTATCTGAAATAATGGATATTGGCATCCCATGAAGATGAACTACCTCCCGAATGTAGACACGGGCTAACGTCTTAGCATCGAAGGAAGACTGAATGAGAAGGAAGTGTGTTGACTTGGTCAATCGATCTACAATAATCCAGATGTTGCCAACACCTCTAGAAGTCTGAGGCAATCCCATAACAAAGTCTATGGTGATGTGCTCCCACTTCCACTCCGGAATGGTCATTCTCTGAAACTAACCATCAGGCCTCAAATGCTCGACCTTCTCCTGCTAGCAACACAAGTAATAGAACACATAGTTCGTAATATCTCTCCTCATGCTGCTCCACCAGTAATGCTGCCTCAAATCACTAAAATCTCTGTAGAACCCAGATAAATAGTATATCAAGAATTATGGCCTCATGAAGAATCAACTGAATCAAATCCCTAACTCTTGGAACACAAATACGGTCGTCATTCCTCAGCACTATATCATAATCCGAGGTTGCCTACTTGGCGTCACCTTACAAAACCCAATCTTGAATAGACACCGAGGCCTCATCCTCAAATTGACAACCATAGATCCGCTCCAATCGAGACAACTAAACTACCCTGTAGGCTAACACCCACATAGAATCATAAACATCGAGTCTAATCATCCTATTGGATAAAGACTGGATGTCTAAAGCCAAGAGTTTTTTTAAAGTTAAAAGGAAGGATAGACTACCCATACTCACCGTCTTCTGACTCAAGGTGTCCGCTACCATATTCTCCTTGCCCGGATGGTATAGAATATAGAGGTCGTAGTCCTTCAGAAGCTCAATCCATCTGCGCTACCTCAAATTAAGGTCCTTCTGGCTCATAATGTACTATAGACTCTTATAATCAGTGTAGATCTCACATCGGACCCCATACAGGTAATGCTTCCAAATCATAAGCACAAAACTACCACCACCAACTCTAAATCATAAGCATAAAATTACCACCGCCAACTCCAAATCATGGGTGGGGTAGTTGCGCTTGTGCACCCTAAGCTGCCTTGACACATATGCAATCACACAGTCCTACTGCATCAACACACAACCCAAGATAACGTCGAATGCATCACAATGCACTTTGAAGCCCTTTCTCTTAATTGGAAGAGTAAAAACATGAGTGGTAGTAAGCAACTCCTTGAGCTTTCGAAAGCTTAACTGGCACTCCTCAAACCATTCGAAAGGAACATCAAGGTGAGTAAAATGAGTCAAAGGTGGTTCAATAGTCGAGAAGCCCTCCAAAAATCATTTGTAGTAGCCCGCTAATTTGATTAAGCTCTAAATCTAAATCACTTAGGTGGGCCTACCCCAATCACGAATAACCTCAATCTTTATCGGATCCATCATAATGCCATATTTAGACACTACGTGCCTCAAGAATGCTAAAGACTTAAGCTAAAACTCACACTTTGAGAACTTGGCATAAAGCTTCTGATCTTTCAAAGTCTGGAGCATAGTCGTCAAATGTGGCTCGTGCTCCTCCCGACTCTGTGAGTATATAAAGATGTAATTAATGAAAACAATGATGAGTGAATCAATGACTGGCCTAAACACATGCACCATCAAGTCCATGAATGTCGTAGAGGCATTGGTCAACCCAATGCGGTCTTATAATGGCCGTAATGAGTTCTAAATGTGGTCTTAGGAATGTCTGCTTCCCTTATCTTAGTTGATGGTAGCCCGATCTCAAGTCAATATTAGAAAACAGCATGGTACCCTGAAGTTGGTCAAAGCAAATCATCAATGTGAGGCATGGGATACTTTTTTTTCACCATAACCTTGTTTAGCTGCCTGCAATCAACACAAATCCTCATAAGCTCATTCTTCTTCTTCACTAACAGAATCAGGGAGCCCCAAGACGACACACTTGGTTGAATGAATCCTTACCTAAGAGATCCCGAAGCTGAACATTGAGTTCCTTGAGTTCTGTGAGGGCCACATGATACAGTGGAATAGAAATAGGAAGAATGTCTGAATCGAGGTCAATAGCAAAGCTAATATCTCACTTCAGATGAAGGCCAAGTAGATCAGTAGGGAAAACATACATGAAATCTGGCATAATAGGGAATGAATCAATTGTAGGGCCCTCGCTACTAACATCCCACACATAAGCCAAACAAGCTAGACATCGTTAGCAACAAACCTCTAAGCCTGAACAAAAAACATAATTCTAGTCAGTGTGTGAATAAAAGAACCCTGCCACAGCACCGGAGGGACACCAGACATGACTAAGGTAACGGTATTAGCAAAATAATCCAAGACCCCATGACAGGAAGATAACTAGTCTATGTCAGGATAACATCAAAATCTAACATATCCAATACAATAAGATCAGCCCGAGTGTCATGCCCCTGGATCATCACCAAATAAGATTTGTACACCTGATCCACTACTATAGAATCACCCATAGGGGTTAAAACACGCAACGATGCTGATAAAGGCTCAAAACACATACCCAATCGGGAAGCATGATATACAAATACAAATGAAAAAGTAGAATCTGGATCAAATAAAGTCGAGGCAGGCTGATGGTATATAAGAATCATACCTGTGATAAAAGCATTTGATGCTTTAGCCTTGACCCTAGCTGGAGCCACATATAGGTGGCTCTGTCCACCTCTACACTATGCATCCATCCTACCACTTGACCTGCCTCCTCAGGATCCTTCTCAAGCTCCTTGGTGGCCACCCCACCAGTCCTGAGTCTGGGCACTATCTGAAGCTGGGGTGCTACTGTCGACATTGGCTGAGATAAATATGGATCAAGTCCAATCAATGCTGGGGATAATCTATGGACCAATGATCAAGATCGAGACACTTAAAACAACTACGAGTAGGCCGACTTTGAGAAGGTCGGCCACCACAGCTTAAAGAACCCGAATGTGAACCCTTGGATCTCTACTATGCACCATAACCATCCAGGCTGTACTGATCACCCTTAGGAGCCTGAAGTGCCACCTGAATAAGCCGGCTAGACTAACTCTGCTAAAATCTCTTGTGAGGTCTATCATAAGAGTCCCTACCCTTAGAATGGGACCCAATGTAGCTTCCCTGATACGAGTCCTTTTGTTGCTGCCCAGTTGGACCTCATGATGGAGCTCCTCTATAGTGCAGGCATGGTCCATAATATCTAAAAATGACCTCCCCCCAAAGCCATAGACTCAGTCTTAATCAACAGTTGTAGCCTAAATCCATAGACAATAAAACAACCCTCTCCTGGTCAATAGGTAATATCGTCGTAGCATTCCTGGAGAGCTTATGAAATCGAGTCTCATACTCACATACAGTCATAAAGCCCTGCTCTAGTCTGGAGAACTGATCTCAAAGTCGATCTCTGACACACTGTGGTATGGATCTGGCTAGAAATGCCTTAGAAAACTCTATCCTTGACACCGAAGGTGACCCAGCTAGTCTACACTCAATGAATGAACACCATAACTATGTGGCTGTCCCATCAAGCTGATAAGTTGTGAAGTCGACTCCTCTCAACACCACTAGTCATAAAGTGTAAAGTCGTTCATTACAAGTAGTCAGAAACTCATGAGCATCCTCCCCAATAGCCCAGAAAACCTTAGAGGTGACAATCTCAAGAACACTCCGAGCATCTTTTGCTCCTCTAATGGCATTGCCCCGACTGCAATAATTGGTTGGGAAGTAGTGGATGTTCGGGGCACCTTTATCTTTGGAGTCTTTACGACAGGTTGATCTTGTGGTGCTGGCCTAGATGGAGATGGGGCCTCATGACCTCGAGGTCATCCTCCACCCCTAGTTGAGGCTTTACCATCTGCCTCGGTTGCATCATCCCCTGATTACTGAGCCCTGTATTTGAGCCATCCTGTGAAAGAGTGAAACAAGAGAGATTCTAAGAAACCAATAAGACATACAATGTACGATAATGATACAAAAGAGAGAATCTTCCTAAAGATGTACTGTAACCTCTCAAAGATAGGATATAAATATCTCTGCACTAATCTGCACGACTCTACTAGACAATAGCTCTTTACAAGCAACACTGGAAAACCTAGCTCTGATACCAACTTTCACGACCCACGAACTCGAGTCATGATGGCACCTATTATGACCTACCAGTAGGTAAGCCAACTTGTAACCCAGAACGGTAAGTAACAGGCATACAGGGTAGAAACAACAAATAAGAAGACATACATGATATACATTAAAGAAAATAGTGGAAGATAAGAACAGAAGCAAATATATATACAACCAAAAAGAGATCCAAACCCAAAACCTGGTAGTCACATGTATAGAGCTACTACAAAAGACAAGCCCTAAAAGTGGACCAAAATACATATAAACTTGTCTAAAAAACAAAGGACTATTCAAACACTATAATAGAAAAAGATAGGCTGATCCAAGACGCAATAAGCTCACCCTCATCTCTGAAAGTCCCTACAATCGGCTTGTTATCAACATTGGCAACTGGTGCTCAAATCTGCATCATGAAAACAGATGCAGAGTGTAGTATGAGTACCTAAACAACAAGTACCCAGTAGACATCATAGGTCGACTGAACTTGGAAAGTAAAAGCAATAATGAAAATCGAAAAGGGAAACAATAAGAAACCATGGACGAAAAATAGTAATAGAAATCCCAAGTAAGAAATACATGAGCCAAGGAGAGAATGAACAGAAAGTAAATATCTAACTAATACCTAACTGGACTCAGAAGGCACACTCGTGCATAATTTAAAGTAAATCACCCAAATGGACCCCCATAAGCTAAATAGATACACAGAAGAGTTAAGGGACTACTAGGTAAGTTTAGATCACCTCCAAATTTTCCATGACCATCCACAGACTCAAACTGCGATAAAGGAAACCTAAGAACCCAAAGAATCACCAAGTCAGAACTCGAACCCAACTAATAGTGGTGTGCCTAGAGTCGAACCGAGCCTAACAGATAAGTCAAGGCCTCAAACCGTGACCAAGGATGAATGCCAAGGCGTCAAACCTGGTTAATATAAGGTATGCTAAGTCCTCAAACCCAGCTAATAGAAAGTGTGTCAGGACCTCGAACCCGACTAATAGAAGGTACGCTTAGTCCTCAAACCCAGCTAATAGAAAGTATTCCAGGACCTCAAACCCGACTAACAGAAGATACATAGGGGCCTCGAACCTTGGTTAATGAAGAAGTACACAGACCTCGAACCATGTGAAATAACTCCAAATTCCTCCACTAACCCACAATCGGTCTATACCATAGAGAGGAACCACCTCCGGAGTCACCAAGGACCCACTCCAGCTCCAAATCCAAGACTCGACCCTGAATAACCAAACAAAGCTTGAAATAGCTCATGAAAGTGTCTGAGTCGATCACAAGGGTAAATGATGGAAGAAAAGGTCATAGGAGTTTAGTTGTCACCTAGCTAAGGATCACACTACCAGACTCAAGTCTAATATATAATTCTACAGGGAGCTAAGTTGTTCGAAGCGAAGTGGGAACAATTTTAAGGCCCGTAGACTCCACCACGCGAGTCTAAGGCAATCACCAACCTAAGCCTAGACTAAGGCCAACAAAAAACAAATAACAACAATAAAAAATAACCACAAGGTAAGGCATGATTATAAAACAAGCATAAACATACTAGCACTCCCGAAATATCTCAAGAAAATACCTTAGGCGTGGTTTCTATTAAATGAGCATGATCAACTACAAACCTAACCCCAATTCCATCAATTCAACATGAATTTACATTTGTAATCTCAATCAAAAGACTAGGAAGCTGCAACCTTCCTTAATGCAGATCGTGCGCACTCAAAAATCACGATTTCGGAGCTTTCCCCTTTTGAAAGACCTCCGATCGCTGCCACGCTATAAACAATAAGGTCACAACATAAAAATAGGCATTTCTAAAAGGCCTCCGATCACTGTCATGCTATAAAAAATAAGGTCACAACGTCAAAATGGACATTTTGACATAAAAAACACAATAATTGGAATGGAACCAAAAATCAAGTCAAAACGAGAATGTGGGACCTACATCGTGAATCTTGAAATTAACTCTGTCAAAAGGTCCTAATAATCTTACTAAACTTGTATCCCAAAATGGGACACATATTAGGCTTAGAAAATAAAGAAATTAGCTCATGCAACAAATTCTCAAAAAACGGCACCAAGAACACCATTGAAGGGAAAGAAAAGGTCTAGGGAGCAAGAATTTACCTTTGAAACTGACTACAACACTTTCTCGAAGGTCCCAAAATGAAGCTCTACCAATTTCGAGCAAGAAGCAACAGAAAACACTCAATTTGAAGGTCTAAAGATCTCATAATCGATTTTAACATAAGAGAAAAAGCTCAACAAAATGGATATTACTACCTGTAAGTACCACTAAAGCGATCACTTTTGTCGCTTAAGAGGCAGCACAAAAGTGGCACTTGCCACTAAAGCGGTCTAGTCACACAGGCCGACTACCTTAAAGTGAGCCTCTACCCACTAAAGCAGCAATTGCTTAAGCGAAGCCAGGGCTGCTAAAGCAGCTGACCCTACTAGCCCACTAAAGCGCACCACTAGCCGCTAAAGCGGAGATCGCTTAAGCGATACTCGAGCTACAAAAGAGGTTGCATGAGTATAAGGCACCCAAAAATTTAACTAAGTCCCAATGGATGTTGCTTAGGTGTTCAGTATTGGTTCAAAATCCTGTACATGCAAATGAGATATGCTAACTCATCAACTTCGGTATTCTAGACTCAATGAATATGTCAAAACTTCCAACCAAGATTATCTTGATGAAAAGTGAGTCCCATACTCAAAATCTATTTTAAGCTAACATGGGTGTTCAAAATGATCCTGGAAGCCTTGGGATATGCACTGAATATCCTTCTAGACCAAACTCAACTTTCCAGAGCTAACACAACCGATAGAATTGCCTTATGAGGCCGTCTACCCGAACTTTTGATTGGAGTCAACCATTGAAGTTTTAAAAGCTCCAAAATATAGAAACTTGCACAAAATCCAAATGAACGATTAGGTGACTGCACCAAGTCATAAATGACTTGGGGTAGTTATAAGAATGCTCTAAACGCTGAAAAGACTGCAGAAAGGTGAAAATAATTAGAAGGTGATTATAGCGAAGCGGGGTAAAACCTTTGTGGTTTTATGTGGGTTTGACCCACCCCTCCCCCACCCACCCACCCACCTAATTTTTCATCCCTAACATTAATGACTAACAAACTATAAATTTTCATACATGCATAAAACAAGTATAAACATTTTGTCTGTGTAAGCCATAAATATTCTTGTTTGTTCTTTTTTATAACAAACAAACTGTATAACCTTAAATGCATACATTAGTGCAATCATTATGTAATATTCACAATTATGTTGCAAAACTTTAATGACCAATTATTTCAACAGATCACTTTATCATATAACTGTTAGAATAGTGGTCCAAACTTAAAGTTGAATCAAACACCTTTATAAATTTAAACATGATTTCTATTTTTATATGTAACTAAAAGAAACCAACACCATTAAACCAATCTAATACTCTTGATATAGCTCAAGACTATTACTAACTTAACGAATTTGGTTCCTCAAGTAAGATAAACATAACAACAACAATAGTAGTAAGGATATAAGAGTGTTTATTGTGAAAAATGAGTAAAAACCACAACCTACTGTGAGTGGGATTTTTAGCAGAACTTCACCAAACTTCAAAGAACAATTTCATATTACAATTGAATAATCTAGGGGACTAACTCACTGTACCTCAACTCAATAGTTTACTTAAACTATATATCTCTTCAAAGACTATAAACTCTAATGTATGAAACATACAAGTCTTTACCTACACCACTACTAGTACTTAATTAGGAGTAAGACTAGTAAAATAAGTAACAACTTTAATCTCAACTTACAAACTCAAAATAGACAAAAAATCTATTTGATCTAGTTCTTCACTTTCAGCGTTTGATTCAACTAACAACTCCTTTATTTGATGACTATTGTTCGATAGAGAAATCCATTATAATGAATACAATAATTATTTAAATTATGGTAGTCATAATCTTTTTATACAAATGGAGAATGAGAAGAATCATTCTATCATTATCCACAACTTAGAATCATTTGGTAAGGAAAGATATCCCTATGGGATAAGATTTCCTTAAGAGAAGGTCTCCTCATAAGATTATTTCCTAGTATTAGCCTACTTAATTGTCTAAAGATATTCGCTACATTCTTACTTAACATAAATAATGTGATGCATGAGCCTGGTTCAAATGTGATAACATTTACACTAACATGCTCTATGAGTGTACTTGATTCTCATAGATTATTTGTCACTCATCAAAATGGTATACAATATACAAACATAGACATAAGTCATCCAACAAAAACTAGATGTGTTTTGCTTGGTGGCTGTACTAAGACAACTCAAAATAATCTTGAAAGAATTTTGAAAAATTTATGGACTTACTTTTAGAAAATAATAATAATAGTATGCTTTCATGCCACTAAGTTCAAGTCCTTTTAAAATAATTTTCAGCATACACATATGAATTTAGGTTTAGCCCCAAGTCACTAGAGTAAGGACAAACCTAAAGATTTTTGTTCTCTTCATCAGCATGCAAAAGCACAAATCCTAATTTATTATGATTTCAATCAAATTACACATCATCAGTAATCTTAAAAGCAATTAAAGCCTTAGAATTTGAAACCGTTCTTTTGTGGAAAAAAATAATATATATATATATATATATATATATATATATAAAGGACTAATCCTAATTAACTAATCTTCTGATAGGATTAGTTGTTCAAATATCCAAGCTCTGACGCCACATGTAAACGTAAGATTTACCACTTACCATAGATCTTCTTATATTACTTTTTAAGAATATAGAAAAATAAATGTATAGACAGTTAAACAAGAATGTTTACCCACCATAATAGAAATCACCAATTGTTTCTTACGATCCTTGGAATGTATGACTTTCCTAAATTGTCTCAGGGCATGCATGTCGGATGTATTGTGTTATTTTATTATCTTAACAAATCTGTCAAAATGATTTGGCATGTCATAGGTGTCATGAAATGTCAAATATTCTTTCCGTTAAGGTAAAAATTACCTGGAACTAGGTTAGATGCCAACTCAAACATAGTTTGCAAAATAAACAAACAAACAAAAGAAGATATTTGAAGTTGAGAGTCAACTCACTTATGAAACCCCATCATATTTCACCGTGTAGGTGGAAGTATTCATCCCACAAGGAGTCTTTCCTAATAGTAACAAAAATATCGAACGTAAATAGCTTGGACGGGTTTTAAGATTCTTTCTAAATTGGATCAAGAAAGAATTATTGTTTAGCGTGTATTATATAAGCCAAACACTTGTTTGATGAAAAATGGATAATATAAGACATCTTTTGAAGTTTCAGTGCATGTTCCATGGCAAGCATGCATCTACCACTACCTTAGTTGTAACTTGTACATGTATCATTGTCACGACCTGAGACTACCCCTATTCATAACACGATGTTTAGAGCCAGAAGTGATCCCAAGCTAATCCATGGTATAGCATGGCACTAAGATTTATATAAATGACAACTGAAAATAAATAATGTGAAAGATGAGCCTGATAGATAATGAAGTATGAATCAAAAAATGTAATACTCAAAAAGGGAGTTCATCTGAACATAACATAAAGCTGAGAACTACTATTTGACTGCCTGTCTAAAAGCCTCTACTATGATGAGTTGCTGGGATAAACCCGCAACTAACTCTAACTGTCTGAAAACTAGAAGACAAATCAAAGGACATAAACATAAAGGTTGTCCTCGAATGATGAGGACTCACCAAAATATTGTACTAACTATGAGTTGGATACTGAACGTCTGAACATATATTATAAAATAATATAACACAAAGAGTCTATGGTCACTACTTTACATGTACTGAGTATGCGATACATGCATGATAAAACTAATAACTAAACATGAAAATTCTAAAATACTGAGTGGAATAACATGAAATGATACAATGACCAAGTAAATTGGCATGCAATTGATAAGTAATACAACTTAAATTAGTAAATACATGGTCATGTAGTATCTGGAAGACTGGACTATGGGAGATACTATTAATCGACATATAACCATGTGAGCTAAATGTGGAGTTTGATGTATAATCCCCATTGAAAAGGGCCCAATATACCTTGTCAGGATATAGAGCCCGATCTGATGTGGTATGAGTAAAATGAAAGCATTGCCCATTGGAGGCTAAATAAACCTACAGTGGAACATAGTTATAGGACTTAGGTATATTGACCCTAGTCCAACTCGGTGCTAAGTACTACTCTCAACTCAACGTAACTGATAGGTCTTGATAATGTTATTCATAATCATGAATGTCATACCTGACTGCCATACTATTAGTGAACCTTGCTTTTATAAAAAAGCGGATCCACGATTATTGTTGACATTCCGGATACCAAACTAATCACGAAATTAATTTTGGGAAAAATGTTCAAACGCATTGATGACACTAGATGTCATGCATGTCATGTATCTTACTATTATTAGTTGAATCTCTTGATTATAAGATGAGTAAACATATATAAAAGTCATGTATTTATGAATCGTGAGACTTGTAGGTATACATAAGATATGATATGGTTGGAATAAAATGCATAACAGAAACATCGCACGACTGATATTTTAAAAGGATTTCAGAAGGTTGGACCTAAATCCTAAATCCTGAATCATAACAATACTAATAGTCTAATAACATACATATATTATCTAAAAATATTGTTAAGAGTATACTTCATTGGAAATCACCCTGATGGTCTTCTTAACTGATAACACAGAAATCCACTGACTGTGATGTATGAGATTGAATGATAGACAATATATTTAAAAGCATCCTAAAATATGCAAGACTGATAAACTGAGTATAAAGTTAATCATGAAAATTTCTATATTATGAAGGAAATATGCAATTCAAAACACCATATTCTAGAGAAACATGAAACATCGATATTTTGAGGGTTTATGAAAACATACTTTAAATAAAGACACAAAATCATGTGGAAAAACATGTATTTATAGACTATTCATAAGAATAGACTGAAATAAAAGGACATTCATAATTTTTGTAAAACCCTAGATATTCATAGTAGTGAAATACTGAAGAACTGAGTTTAGTTTGAGATTTAATGGGTGAAAGGATATCCACCGATGAGATCCCACATACTGGAATAAATACACTTGATGGAATTCCTGAACTGAAGCTTGAAGGTGAAGAACCCTAGTTTCGTGCTTGAGAGAACTTAGAACATACTAAATTTTATTGTCTCAGTGTCGGGTGTAAATGGGGAGGTTATTATGCTAGAAGAAGACTTAGGATAGTTAATTGAGGGTAAAAGGTCAAGAATACCCCTTTTGGTGCGTAAGAAGACCTGGAAAATCAATTAAAAAGACTTTTTATTGAGTCCCATCACCCAAATCGGTGATCTAGAGGTCCCATCGCCAAAATATTCAGCAAATCACTAAAAAGGGTCTTTAGATTGCTAAATTGAACAATTTTTGTTGGTTTTGGGGCCAATTTGCTGATACGCCGAACTACTTGGTGATCTGCCAAATTGACAGGTGACATCACTAAAATAACCATAACTTTACACTCTGAACTCCAATTGATGCAATTTAGTGGAGTTGACAAGAAGTGTCACGACCCAAAAACCGGGTGTGATGGCACTTGTCCTATCCAACTAGGACAAGTCAGCCTAAACCCAACAATACGGAAAATAGCATAAATAAAGAAGAGAAGAATCAAGAGGAAGTTTTTCAACTTAAACAAAAACCAACCAAAGACTGGTTGTCACATGTACAAGTCACTATTACAGAATTTAAAAGAAGGTACATGTCTCAAGTCCTTATATCTCAAATAGAAACAAAGCGAAAAGTAAAAAGGCAGAGAGAGATCGCCAACATCGAACGGCTACCTCTCAAAAGTCCTAAAAAAACCTCGGAGAAGGAGAAGAAAGCTAGATCACAGTCCAGGCTCGGCACCTACACAAGTGTAGAAGCAGGGGTGAGTACGAAAAACACGGTACCCAGCAAATCAACTAATAAAATGAGGTAAATCTAATAGAATCATGAAACCCTGACTTCCAATCGAACCTCCGACAACTACAACCTGCACAGAAATCAGCCCAACCTAACAGATTCCAATCCACAGTTCAAATAATACAAAAGTCAACAACAGCTCAACAACATCAATGAAAAACCCATCTCAGTATCAACATATCAATCCCAAAGTCACAAGGCATAAATATACACCACAATAACAAGGATCAGACAATATGATGCAATGCAATGACAAGTAGAGTAATGCATGTCTGTCCTACGATACACATCCGCTGAATCTAAGACCGGAACCATGTATCCGCCGGAACCATTTTCCATCGGCATAATCATCAATCGCTGGAACCATTTTCCATCGGCATAAACCATCACTCACCGGAACCATTTCCCATCGGCAAAATCATCACTTGCCGAAACCATTTTCCATCGGCATAATCATCAATGTATCTTATCATAGTGTTTCCAGAACCAATGCACACAAGCATGTTCACACAAATAATGGGAAGAATGATAGTGCTCACAGTCACAACGCAATTCATATAAGTGCAAATCACGTCACACTATCAATAATATATCAACATCATCAAATACATCAACCAAAACGAGATCAATTGCCTAGTCTCCATTTCACTACTACTTTCATCACAAGTAGGATCGATCGCTAAGCAAGGGCTTTCAAGTCTAGTCCCATAGTTCACGATGAGCAAAAGACATATTCAACACGTTCATATTCACATCGAGGCTATCATAGCAATTCATCAATTACACAACAATATCAAGTTCATGGCCCATCACACTTTGGCCTATCACTTTAGCACACAAAGCCATTTTACTACCTCGCCGGTCAATTTTAGATTGACTCATAGAAGAATTCACCCATACCTCAATCTCATTACTCCCCAACACAATTAAGAAAGGACGTCGCAATTCTAAGAGATTCACAAGGTTTCAAGAGTTCACTTGCCTTAATCGAATTCGCAATCAATCAACAACCGGAGCTTTTACTTTCCGAAAGCAATCCAAAGTAACATAATCTATTCAAATTATGAAACCCAATCAAAATTCGGGCCTAACAGTACCAAGAACACAAAATTCGGAAAGAAAAGGTAAAACAACCCAAGAATCCAATTTTGAAAATGGGGTTTGAATCCGAAAATTCTTACATGACAATGATCCTCAAGGTATTAGCAACCCAAAAGTGAAAACCATTTGAAAAACGGAGTTCAAAACAGCCCACAATCCTTACTTTATCACAAAATCGAAGTTCAATCAAAATTCCCAAATTTTCCATTTTAAAAACCCAATTTCCAAGTAAAAATCATGTTTAAAACATTGGGTAATCAAAGCCAAGGGTTGAAATCACATACCCACACTGATTCCCAAGAAAAGGCTCTTCAAAAATCACCCAAGAGAGCTCCAAAATATTAAAAATGGAGGAAATAGGCAAAATCCCGACTTAACACTGATCAGGTCAAATTTGTTCTTCGCGAACGCGGTTCACTTAGCCTGCGAACAAGAAGACCAGATCCTTAACCCTCCACGAACGCACCAGAAGCTCCCCGAACGCGGAGGTTCAGCACCCAACCCTCTGCGAACACGGGACCCTCTCCACGAACGCGGAGGCCACCAGCCTTGAGCCCCGCGAACTGGGGCAACAACCCTCCGCAAATGCGGATGCCAAAACGAGTGGCACCAGATAATAACAAAAATCAGCAATTTCAACAAGTCACCGAATGGACCCTTGGAATTCGTTCAAAAACCTGAGCACACAAACCAGATATGCAACCCTACAAAATTCGATGTTTCAGACTCAATGGAACCGTCATAATTTGGATTCGAGGTCTCCTTGACCCGAAACCTAATAAAGCACAAAGAAACTAACTTAAGTTTCAAAAACTAAAATCAAGCTCGGAACCTCTAAAAATTCAACCAAGGTCACCCCTAGGCATAAAATCATCCCCCGAATCCAACGGAGTTGTCGGAATCAAATTTCGGGCATCTGATCTCCGAATGTTGACCAAAGTCAACCCTATGATCAAAATTTCACAATTTTCTAACTTAAGACCTCAAATTCCTTATACAGCCCCAAACCTGATTTTGTCAACTCTCCCAGACCAAATTCCACATTCCGGAGCTGATGGAATCGACGGAAATTCCATCCGAGTTTTGAAACTCTGAATGACCTCAAAATTCACATTTTGACAACTTAAGCCTTTAGAATTTAATTTTTTTCCAACACCATAACATAATAAGAATTTCACAAAACTAACATCGCATATCAGCCAAACATGACTCAGGGCAACTCTCGGGAGGGGTAAAATGGTCATTTTATAAAAATTACCAAAATTGACCTTCAGGGTCATTACATTATCCACCACTAAAAACCATGTTCGTCCTCGAACTTAAATTAAAAGAAAGTACATGAAACCTCGAAAAGCTAAGGATATCTTGCACGCATGTCAGACTCGGACTCCCACGTAGCCTCTCCAACTGAACGGTGACCCACTGCACCTTCACTGAAGCAATATCCTTGTCCTAAGCTTACGGACGTCTATCAAGAATAGTTGTAGGCTCCTCCTCATAAGTCAAATCGGGACCCAACTCCGCCGAATCGAGTGTAATCACATGAGACTCATCTGGGATGTGCTTCCTAAGCATAGAAACATGAAACACAGGATGCACAACTGACAAGCTAGGTGGTAAGACCAACTTATAGGCCACCTATCCCACTCTGTCCAAAATATCAAAAGGGCCAATGAATCTAGGGCTAAGCTTGCCCTTCTTTCCGAACTGCATAACACCCTTCATGGGTGATACTCGGAGCCAAACATGATCTCTCTCCATGAACACTAAGTCTCGAACTCTCCGATCGGCATAACTCTTCTGTAGAGGACATTGTCGCATCAAATGACCCAGATCCCCATAAGTATAACACGACCTCGAAACGGTGATCTGTTGTGATGAACTAGACGAAGTACCACGGCCACCCTGGCAAGAACTGTGAGACCCACAAGACACCTGTCCACCCTCGGCCGCTGGCATGGAAGCATGTACCTGCCTCTGACGCTAAAATGAAGTACCACCTCTCTGAGAACTCCTGCCTCTAGACGAGGCACCAGAAAACTAGCCACTAGAATAGGCCCTCTTGGAATCCCCGAACTCCTCTCGAACCAACAACTCTGCCTCTCTAGAGATTCTCACAATGGATTGGAAGGAAGCACCCTCACAAGATGATCTAAACACATATGATATGATGGAGAAAGTCAAAAGTCTCACAAATCTACAAACCCTCTTCGCCTCATCTGAAACCACAGACGTGACGCGACGCGACAGTTGACAGAAACATGCCTCATACTCCACCACAGACATGGTACCCTGAGTCAAGCCCTCAAACCTCAGCTTGCTCTCCTCACGCACACTCTAAGGAATGAAGCGATCACGAAACGCACTAGAGAAAATGTCCCACTCAACAGGAGGAGATCCCACTAGCATGGACTCCACCCAAGACCTCCACCACTCCCTGGCTGGGCCAAGGAGCTGGAGAGCAACAAAACGGATACCCCTAGCATCAACCATACTCACCGCCTCAAGCATCTCACGGCACAAGGTCAGTAACTCATGAGCATCCTCACTCTTACCACCCTGAAACTGGGGTGGTTTCATCCTCTGAAACCTCTCATAACACTTCTGGTCCTCCACTGTCAGAACCACATCTAGAGCATCCTGTGCACTGACAGCTGGCACGGGAACCAATGGTGGCTGACCCACCGGATCCTGAACACCTAGACTTTGATGCTGCTCTGGTCTGTGGACCCTGTGGCGTGCCTGCAGCACCCTGGGTAAAGCTCTCCATAACGCCCAACATCCTCAATAAGGTCTCCTGAAAGAACGGTGCTGAGAACCTCGGAGGAACCTGGTCCTCACCAACCTCAGCATGTGGCTCTGGGGAAGCTTCTCTACCACGGCCTCTAACCGGTGCCGCTCCTCAAGCATGGCGTCCACCACATGCCACTCCATGAGCACGGCCTCTAGCTCGGGCCCTACCCCTATCTCTGAGTGGGACCTCAACAACTGCCTCGGGGACTGCCTCCCCTCCATCACCTGAAATAAAAGCTTTGGTTCTCAACATCAGTCAAAACAACATGCGACATCGAGCATTTACGATAAGAACCACACACGATAAGAGAGAATGAAATGAAGGAAGTTTCCTAACATTCCTCATAGCCTCTCAAAGATAAGTACAGACGTCTCCGTACCGATTAGCGAGACTCTTCTTAGACTTGGCTTGTACACGTGAGACCTATGAAACCTAGACTCTGATACCATTTGTCAAGACCTAAAAACTGGGTGTGATGTCACTTGTCCTATCCCACCAGGACAAGTCAGCCTAAACCCAAGAATACGAAAAATAGCATAAATAAATAAGAGAAGAATCAAGCGGAAGTCTTTCAACTTAAACAAAACCAACGCAAGACTAGTTGTCACATGTACAAGCCACTATTACCGAAGTTAAAAAAAGGTACAGGTCTCAAGTCCTTGTATCTTAAATAGAAAAAAAGTGAAAAGTTAAAAGGCTGAGGGAGATCGCTAACATCGAACGGCTACCTCTCAAAAGTCCTAAAAAAAGCCTCGGAGAAGGAGAAGAAAGCTAGATCACGGTCCGGGCTCGGCACCTACACAAGTGTAGAAGCAAGGGCGAGTACGAAAAAACATGGTACCCAGCAAATCAACTAATAAAATGAGGTAAATCTAATAGAATCACGAAACCCTGACTTACAACCGAACCTCCGACAACTACAACCTGCACAGAAAATCAGTCCAACCTAACAGATTCCAATCCAAAATTCAAATAATACAAAATTCATAAACAGCTCAACAACATCAACGAAAAACCCATCTCAGTATCAACATATCAATCCCAAAGTCACAGGGCATAAATATAACACCATAATAACAATAATCAGACAATATGATGCAATGCAATGGCAAGTAGAGTAATGCATGTCTGTCCTACGATACACATCCGCTGAATCTCAGACCGGAACCCATGGGAGCCACACATGGACCATGCATCCGCCAAAACCATTTCCCATCGGCATAATCATCAATTGCCGGAACCATTTTTGCATCGCTTGAACAATTTTCCATCGGCATAATCATCACTTGCCGGAACCATTTCCCATTGGCATAATCATTAAAATGTCTCATCATAGTGTTTCCAAAACCAATGCACACAAGCATGTTCACACAAATAATGACAAGAATGATAGTGGTTACAGTCACAACGCAATTCATATCAATGCAAATCACAACACACTATCAACAATATATCAACATCATCAAATATATCAACCAAAACGAGATCAATTGCCTAGTCTCCATTTCACTACTACTTTCATCACAAGTAGGATCGATCGCTAAGCAAGAGCTTTCAAGTCTAGTCCCATAGTTCACGATTAGCAAAAGACATATTCAACACGTTCGTATTCACATTGAGGCTATCATAGCAATTCGTCAATTACACAACAATATCAAGTTCATGGCCTATCACTTTAGCACACAAAGCCTTTTTATTACCCCGCCGGTCAATTTTAGATTGACTCATACAAGAATTCACCCATACCTCAATCCCATTACTCCCCAAAGCAATTAAGAAAGGAAGTCGGAATTCTAAGAGATTCAAAAGGTTTCAAGAGTTCACTTGCCTTAATCGAATTCGCAATCAATCAACAACCGGAGCTTTTCTTTTTCGAAAGCAATCCAAAGCAACACAATCTATTCAAATTATGAAACCCAATCAAAATTCGGGTCTAACAATACCAAGAACACAAAATTTGGAAAGGAAAGGTAAACAACCCAAAAATCCAATTTCAAAAATAGGGTTTGAATCCGAAAATTCTTACATGACAATGATCCTCCAGGTATTAGCAACCCAAAAGTGAAAACCATTTGAAAAACAGAGTTCAAAATAGCCCACAATCCTTACTTTATCACAAAATCAGAGTTCAATCAAAACCCCCAAATTTTCTATTTTAAAAACCCAATTTCCAAGTAAAAATCATGTTTAAAACATTGGATAAAGCCAAGGGTTAAAATCACATACCCACACTGATTCCCAAGAAAAGCCTCTTCAAAAATCGCCTAAGAGAGCTCCAAAATGTTAAAAATGGAGGAAATGGACAAAAGCCTTACTTCACAATGATCAGGTCAAATTTGTTCTCCGTGAACGCGGCTCACTTAGCCCGCGAACGCAGAGACCAGATCCTTAACCCTTCGCGAACGAGCTAGTAGCTCAGCAAACTCGGAGGTTTAACACCCAAACCTCCGCGAACGCAAGACCCTTTTTGCGAATGCGAAGGCCACTAGCCTTACCCTCTGCGAACGCGGAGGCCAAAATGACTGGCATCAGATAACAGAAAAAATCAGCATATTCAACAAGTCACCGAATGGACCCTCGGAATTCGTTCGAAACCCCGAGCACACAAACGAGATATGCAACCCTACCAAATTTGACGTTCCAGACTCAATGGAACCGTCGAAATTTGGATTCGAGGTCTCTTTGACCCGGAACCCGATAGAGCACAACGAAACTAACTTAAGCTTCAAAAACTCTAATCAAGCTCGGAACCTCTAAAAATTCAACCAAGGACACCTCTAGGCCTAAAATCATCCCCCGAATCCAATGGAGATGTCGGAATCAAATTCCGAGCATCCGATCTCCGAATGTTGACCAAAGTCAATCCTATGATCAAAATTTCACAATTTTCCAACTTAAGACCTCAAATCCCCGATACAGCCCCAAAACTGATTCCGTCAGCTCTCCTAGACCAAATTGCACATTCTGGAGCTGATGGAATGGATAGAAATCTCATCCGAGTTCTGAAGCTCTGAATGACCTCAAAATTCACATTTTGACAACTTAAGCCTTTAGAATTCAAATTTTTTTCCAACACCATAACTTAACAAGAATTTTTACAAAACTAACATCGGATATCAGTCAAACATGACTCGGGGCAAATCGCGGGAGGGGTAAAATGGTCAGTTTACAAAAATTACCAAAATTGACCTTCTGGGTCATTACAAGAAGACTCGTAGACCTTTAATTTGATAGGTCATGGGCCACTAACTCTAACTTTTAATATAGTGGGAGATATGATCGTTTGAAGTTGAATCATGCAAAAATTTAGTCGATAGGAAAGATATGACCTTGACTTAGTGCTACAGGTCCGATATGATCCTAAACCACATTTGATACACTTTATATACTTGGGAATGGACCTTAACATAAGACATCACCCGGTCTAAGCTGATTTGCTTACGATGAAGGATCAGATCTTAAGCACAAAATTTTGTTAGGTATTAAAATTATTACAAAAAAACTCAGCCATATATTAGGATTTGGATCATGAAATATCTTACAAAATCTAATTACTAGGTATTTACAATCAAGGAAATAAACTTGATGGTTGAACCATATGAATTAGATGACATACTTTCTATCAGAGGAGCTAAGCAATAACATAACTAAAGTAGATAACTTCTTCTATGGAGGAAAATAAATAATTTTCTGAGGAATAATAAAGATGTGTTGAGCTACTGCCTTCCCCATTTTGAAAAGAGTAGCAAATACGCAAGCCTTGAATTTCATTACTGAAGAAATTATATCAAGGACAAACAGTTTTAACGTCAGCGCACATAGTAAATTCACAACAAATAATGTATTTCCTAAGAGCAAATATGTCATTATTCATAAAATGTGTTGGATTTTGATAAATCACAAAAAGATATTGAATATTTGTTTAGTGTAGTCTTTCGACAAGTATGAGTAATCATAGAACATAACTCAAGAAGTTTGTGATACATGGGATGATCCATTTTTTTAGAATAATTAGCGGTAGTCTCTTTTGAACACTCGACCATAGTGGTTCTACCTAATTTATGCTAGAGTTGACAAAATTTATTTTATCAAACCAAAATTTTAAAATACATGATTCATTGAGATGACTATTGTAGAATGTGGAGTATAATCATGATATCAAGTTATTTATTAATATATCAAGTTGTTCTAAATACTTATATTCATTAGAATGATTTCTCTCTATGTTAACCAGACAAAGTTTATTTCATAAGTAGAAGAAAAAATATTACGTCTTTTTACATTTCGTGATTATGTAAGCAAGCCTAGGTAGTCTTGATATTTTATGTTATCACCATTTCTTGTATAGGACGTGTGTGAAGTTCTCTCAACATGATTTCTAGAAAGAAGCATTAATTGCAATCTACCATACAAGAGTTTTTCAGTAAATGCTTCAAATGTTGTAATTACTACTCTAGACTTTTTCTGTAAATACTTCCAAAGTTGTAATTACTACTCAAGACTTTTTTTAAATGCTTCCAAAATTGTAATTACTTCCCTCTATTTTGGTTGAATAGAGATAAGAACAACTTCATTAGACCATTTCCCATCAAATATATTTTCATCTATAAATAGGTTAGGTTGGGTTGTCAAGTTGTCTATCAAGTTGAGTTCTTGAGAACAACCTTCTCCTGACGTTACTATTTGGTTTGTTCTTTTATCCTTTTATGTAGCCTAAATTTTACTCGATTTTGGATTTGGTTAAATCTCTATATAGATGAAAATGTGCAATCCTCGATAGGTTTTTGAAATACCCTCTTTGATTGAGTTATAGGTTCCAAGACTGACCTTTCTAATCCTCGTATAAATTTTGCCTTTAGTTTATTTTTTTTGTTCCTTGATTTTATCATAGGTTTTTTATTTGTTACCTTACAACACAATAGCTGAATCTTTAATCACAATTGTCTTATTCATACTGTAATCTTGTTAGTTGATTTCTCTTCTTCTGTTTTCAATTGTATGCTTATATGTCGGGTATAATTAGGGATGTGCTTTTCATCTCTATCTTTTTAAATTTAATTTGTGATAATTTCAGGTTTGGTCACTATAAACGTGAGTGGGTATGGCTGATACAACTTTTCAAATCACTAAGGAGGAATTCAAACTTTTTCATAAGATTGACCGAACACTTTATTATGTCTTAGTTATTGACCTTCTGCGTGATCCTTTTGAATCAATGCAGACATTAGCATTGTGGATTTGGTTGGAGAGAACATGTCGTTGCAAGGATGTTATCAAAAAGATATTATCCTTACCTCATTTTTTAATTAATCAACTTGTTGATGAGGGTGCAACATGTCTCAAATGCATTAAGAACAATCAGTTCCTGTCCTCAACCCATGCAAGTGAGATTTTGCTAACTCAAAACCTCACTAAAAAGGGGTTCTCTCTCCTATTTTTCTATCAAAATCGGGACAGTGCAACCAGTGGGATACGAAAGAGTGTAAGTGAGGTTTGTTTCAATGCATTGTCAGATATTATGGAGAAAGCTTTGAAAATAAGTTTTGAACAAACCTTGATGGAAAGAAACATCTCAATGGTGTCACCTCTTGGTGAGTCATCTTTAGTTGAAAGATTTTCTAAGTTGGGAGTTGAAGGTGGCATGTCTTATTTAAGGATGAAGAGACACGACATACCAGATGAAGAACGTACCATGTTTGTTACTTTCTCCAAAGGCTACCCTGTTGCTGAATGGGAAATCAGGGAATTCTTTAAACCATATTTTGGAGACTGCATTGAGTACATTCTAATGCATGAGGTGAAGTCTCATGAACAAGCTCTTTATGCTCGAATCATATTTGTTATGCCTGAAATTATAGAGTTTATTCTCAAAGATGATTCCAAAGCTAAATTTAGTATCCACGGGAAGCATGTGTGGATGCGAAAGTTTGTCCCCAAGAAAGGGAACTCATTCTTACCATAGATTCTTCCTAAAAGCTTGCCTAAAACTATTTAGCTCTTTGGTATGTGTACCATTCTGAGAATGGAGTAAAATTTATCATGTTTTTAGTTTGTAGTTCTTGTAGTCCAATTGTGGACCTAAATTTTGTATGCAGTAAATGCTTTTATTATAACAATGAACTAAAAGTTTCTTTTGATTTGTATGTTTAAACATTTTTCTTCATTGCCTTAAGATCATTTTATATTCCATAGATATTATTGAGACTAAAAATCATGAAAAGTTTCACCAAAATTTATTTTGAAATTGACCCAAATATTATCTGATCTTTGAGCCTCTAGTGTATGTTCAGAATATAAGTAAATTTATTCAACAATTCATAGGTATTACTATCTTATTGCATTTAATAAGAAACTAAATAAAGTAAACAAGAAAATTTTTATTATGTAACTATTTTTTATAAAATAAAAATTGATTAGACATAATTAAAAATTTAAAAATTTATGCATATGTTCACATAAAAAATAAGATGTACAATCCAAAGTTTGATTACAAAACTAGTGAAATCTTCTTGTTTAGAAAAAGAACATATTATATGAATCAATAGCAAAAGTAAATGAAAAATAACAACCAAATTACAACACTTTAAAGTTTTTGAACGTAAAGACAATTTGTGTTACAACGGGTGTAGAAGAAAGTTGACTAACTTCACTTAAATTTATTTGTAAGAGTCCAAACTTCAAGTCCTACTATTATTATGACATGCAAAAAACATTTAATGTACTTTTCCTATAATTTCACTCGTAGCTACCGAACACAAACTGTTTTAATCTCCAACTAATAAATATATAACACGTGTCTTTTACACACAAAATATTTCATTATGGAGTTAACTCTGTTCTTTATTCACCCATCTTATTTTTGAAGCACAATCAATACCCCTTTAATTTATAAATTATTTAAAACTGTATTAAACAAATGGAGTTGTATTTTTTGATAGTTGTTTACATTGAACTAGCACCCCTTTAGGAAGCTTAAATTTGTTTTAAGAAAGTACAAAATTCTATCTTCATTAACTGACATACAAAATATAAGCTGAAAGTGTGTGGTTTAGTCAAAGGGGGAACATGCAATGATTGGACAATCACTATTTAACCGCTACCCATATGATAATAAAATATTGGATGAGAAGCGGTAATAATATCACAATCCCAAACTAGGATCTGGCCCTTTTTAATTAAAACACAATGCCACACTTCAAACCTAGGGAGGCGTGATAGGCACCCAGTGCCTCACCTGACCAAGTGAACCAAACATAACTCTTAGAGTTATATTTTTAAAATCTCTTAAGATAATAAGATCGCCATGTAAACACATATGCTCAACTAGTAGAGAAAACTAAACAAACCAACAAGGTCTTTATATGGGACAACCTACACGAAAACAAGCCCAACACAAATATATACATGAGGTTGGCAAGGACAAACACTAGAATGTCAGCTAACAATAAGGCCGACAAGGCCACTCAAAACATACTAACACATACCATAGGTTTACAAGCCTTTAAGAGTGTCATATCTATCGTATGGACAAGACAGAGCCCGAACTGCATGTTATTATAAATGTTCAGCTATAGCTTTAATCCATAGACTCAACAGCTCCAGAAGGAGATGATATTCTCAATAAAATGTATAGCTAGGCAGTTGCCTACTGTAAAGGCCTATCTGAGCCTCAATTTGGACCTGTAGTATGAAATATAACGTCTGCAACAATGAGGCATTAGTACAAATAAAATATATTGGTATGTAATACATGAATAAATATATACTCAACTGCAACAAAAGAAAAGTATAAAAGGTAACTTGAAACCTGAATATCACATCAAGTGTATAAACTGAAAACTAAAGAGTCTCGCTAAACCTCTTATACATAATTACTACTAGTTTATAGAATGAAAGCATCTTTGTCCTGCGAGCATCATCAGAACCTCTAAGGAATAATGTAATAAATGTGAATTGTCAAGGACTTGTAAGTAATAACATATTTATACTTCATGTATAAATTAGCATCATCACAGGCCCATAAATAATATAACAAATACGCATTGTCAAGGGCCTATAAATACAATAGAACGAATGAGCATAATCAAGGGCCTATAAGTAGTACAACTGGTGGACATTATCAAAGGCATGTAAACATATGTAATGACCCTCGCAGTCATTTGCTTGCTTTCGTATTTATTTCTTGATTTGCCCCTTTCGTAGCTTGCATGTTGTGTATTTAATGTGTTGGAATGGGTGGCATACTTCCTGAGGTGATCGAGAAAGTTTTTTGTGAGTTTCCCCATACTTCCTGAGGTGATCGAGAAAGTTTTTTGTGAGTTTCCCCATTTCTGGAGCTTTTATGTTGAAAGAGTTAACTTTGGTCAACATATGGAGAAACTGTCATCATGTAAGATTTATGTCAGTTCCATCAGCTCCAGAAGGTCTATTTAGGGTTAGAAGCATTGGTGGTTTGGGTCGTAAAACTTCCGCCGTGAGTTTGAGCCATTAGGCGAGATAATGGAAAAGTTTGGCAAAGGCTTGATGTCACGACCCGAGCCTACACCCTGGACGTGGCCGGTACTCGAGAACCATTGTTGGTCCCCAAGCGAACCCTTATCCTGGCTGACTACAAGTGGAAGACTAACTCAAGCATACACAAGCATCAAACTAAAAGAAATGTTAAAACAATTGTATATTAAATTTAAAAAAATTCTAAATATACTGAGTACTAAGCATAAGTTTTATAGAAAACCTCTGAAACTGAAAGACTCTCCAATACTGTCTATCTATAAAGCCTCTACTATATAAAGATGAGTGTCGGGATAAGACCCACAACTCCTCAAGAGAACTACTACTAACAACTTATAAAACTGGAGTCCTCCGGAACCAAGGAGGACTTACTCAAAAGGTGACAGGCGGATAAAGTGATCTCAATGGAACTCCTGTTGAGGATCCTAAGTACTTGTATCTGCATCATAAAAGATGCTGGTCGAATGACGTCAGTACATGGAATGTACGAGTATGTAATATGGCTAGATTAAGCGATAACTGAACTGAATGACTAAGATCAACTCAACAGTATATCAATACATGAATAAGACATAAAAACTCTTTAATCTTTACAATAAGATATCCAATAAAAGCAATATGAAAAATAACACACTTTACTTGTGGGGAGTTTCTCTAACCGACAACCAGTACTATGAGCCTAGCAATGATACAACGTTTTTCCCACATTGCAAGGGTCATCTTATACCTTGCTGGGGTATAGGATGATATTGTGACTATGGATCCATCTAGTGGGCCTTCTCAGAGGCCGTGAGGAGTCGCATGAAGAATCAATGCTATCCTATCCTACGCTGGACACGTAGTTTTATAGGACTTTTGAGTTATAAAAAACTCTAACCCAATTCGGCGCTCGATACTATCACAAAATAATCAATATAACTTTACGCTCAATACACCCTTTACAAAAAAGGGACTTTTTACTTTACTTAAGTAGTTTTCAAAACTTTAGACATACTTGCATCCTTGAAACATCAACTTATAAACTTATCTTTCAAGCCCAATAATCAACATAGGAACATATATATGTATATATCAATAACATTTGAAGCTCTTAAGTTTTTTTATGAAATAGAACCTTTAAACTTTCCTCTTATCTTACGTTAATTTGGAATGTAAATGAAGATATGTGAGTGGGACATGTAGACTCTCTCAAGGATTAATGAACACTTTAAGAGTTCATTTTAAGAAGAGAGTGAAGACACGATTTGAAAGAACGCATACGATGCGAAGAATGGAGAAGAAAAGGGTCTGGCGACCCTGGCGTAGCAGTGGCGCGCCGCGCCGCCAGCCCCAAAAGTACTGAGGCTGCTTTTGGGCGTACTGCAGGCACAGGGTACCAGCCCTCCTGGCGCTATGGTGGCGCATTGCCCCAACCCCGAACCCAGAAATTCGATGGATTTTCTTACACAATTTCAGGTCCTAACTCATCTAGAATCGATTAGTTTCTTCCAAACTCTCTTTGATTCACAAATACAACACGCAATTATTGAAATCCCACTCAAATTCTATCAAGAAACACCACTCATTCGCAAAACCCTCACCTCAAGAACTCAAGACCTCCATTGTTAAAGAATGAAACTTTAAACTCAAGAACTCCTTAAGAATATTTACATAAACGATTATATGGGCGAATTAACAAGAGAATTACATGTTTGATGTGAGGATGAAAAAATCCATAACTATGGGAAACCTCACATACCTGGAAAGAACAATGTTCTTGGCGAATTCGACAAATCTTGATTAACGCTTGAACTTAGCCCTTTTTCTCCTCTTGAAACCTCGCTCTAAAACACTAAGTGTTTAGGAACGTGAATCGGTGATTTAGAATCTGATTAGAACCTTAATTGGGTGAGGAAAAATGTGCTAAACCTAGTGGGAAAAAGGTAAAGACCAAAATACCCTTTTCTAAAACGAATGAGATGCCTTAAATAGAGAGGCTTCACTCAAACGGGCATAACTTTTTACTCTGAGCTCGAAATTTAGCAAACTTGGTGGCGTTGGAAAGAGGACTCAAGGACCTTCGATATGTTAGATAATGGACCACCTAAATCATTATATCTTGAGGAATATGATCGTTTGAAGTTGATCTAAGTAGAATCTTAGGTCAAAACTTACTCGGTAGAGAATCTTCCAACTCAATTTTGCGCTAGGGGATTCTAGTGGCCTTACTTGATATCCGAAATTATTCCCACACTAATGAATTGACCTTAGAATATAAGAAAAATTAAGAATCACTCGGTATGTCCTTATATGCAAATTCAAGAATGGTTCGGTATTAACTTAGAAATTTTCTGAGGTGTTACAATATCTCCCCCTTGGAGCATTCGTCCTCGAATGATGGTTAGACTGAGAATGGAGGGGAAAATAGTTACTACCACTACCTTTCTTGACTTTTGAGCTTGCCTCCCAACATAGGCAGAACTGATTGATACTCATAGTTTTGAAATTGGACTAGAGCACATAAGTCCTGAAAGATATGAGTTTAAACATAGTCACACTCTATCTAAAATTATTTAACATGAAACAAGGATATTCGTACACAAAGTAAGAATATGACTACTATGCCTCGAGTGATATAACTGGTAGCTTTTAAGCTTTGCAACACTTCTCAACTCTACTCTCTTTTTTTATTACTACACTTTATATGTTGTAACTCATAGCTCTCACTAGAGTATATGACTACTCTTACAAACATCTAAGTCAAATCACTTTCTCTTATTGTGTTCAAGACTAATATCTAAGTCACAAAGTGCTAAACATGAGATGATTATACTTATCTAAACCACAAGATTCAGGTTCTATACCTTTATAAGGAATCTCATCCCAAGAATACTTTTTCTTATTACCACATTTAACCAACCTCGAGTCCTAATCCAGAACCACCTAATGCATTATGCATTCATCCACATGTTATAAACACCTTATTCAAGCCTAGAACTATAACCACTCCATGGACTCCTACTAACCAACCTTCGAAGAATTTTTCAGTCTCTCATCATCTCTACCTACTGAAATTTCACGCATACTATCAGGAACTAACTACCTACTCTCACCTAACTATTACTCATAGTAAAAACTCATCCTATTCCTCCTTCACATTATAACCTTAGATGGAATAAAAACACCACCACTACCACAATAAGAAGCATCAACCCTCTCCTTCTATCACTACTCAACTACTATCGACAACATCGCTATCAAACCTGAAAAGGATTACTGAAAGAACTTTAGGGTGAAAGATCATAAGCACGATTCATTCGAGATATCTGATATAAGAATATGCATGACATAACATTATGCTGCTAGCCATTGAGATCAAATCATGAATTTGCGATACTGAGCATACTATGAGACATGAGTGCTTATCTGAATAGGTTCATATTATGAGGCTTATATCCATAAATTTATGGAGTAAGATTGAGATCAATGGGGTAAATTGCCCCTCATTCTAGGAACTAAGCATAGATGTGAATCTGTTTGAAGCGTATGATTATAAGTCATGGACACAATTCTGACATAAGAGACATTAACACGATGTTTTAACTATTGAACTTTTGAGGAATACGCTAGAGTATGAATGGATCGATATATCACTTTAACTCTTTCTGAACACATTACTAGCTGACTCTCAACACTTGACTTGGTTTCTCATCTTATCATCTCCCCCTTAGGTCTGAAGCTAATACTCTAAGGCTACGGATCTATTACATCATCTCTAAACTGGTCTACATTCGTTTTACTCTAATACTCGAGAAAGGCTTATCTCATGGATTTTGAACCGTCCATGTGAAGGTACTAGGGTTCCTCTAAGGCCTCTTTCTAAGATGCTACTCTTAACCTCTTTACATTGGCTTATAAGGCCGCTTTATCTAACTCTTAAGGGAAAATAAATAATGGTTACATCAGCCTATTCCACATTGACAACTCAAATATACTATCTAGGCACACATGAAAAATCATTAACTTAATTCGAACCTCGTCTGACTACATACGATCTCAAGTACACCTCTTAATGCTCTTGTTAATCTAATGACTTAGCCATACTTTATTACTCTCATCTAAGAGTCATAATACCACACTTGTAACACTCACATTTATTGCAAAGTAACATCTTAATTCTTCACCTAATTTACGTCAAACCTACTAGACTAGATCTCAAACTAACATCATCACCCTTATGTTGCCATCCTTTTTATCACGGCACTCATCTCAAATTCAAGCTTAGTGTTTATTACTAAACACAGATATCAATATAACTGCTCGCTTACTATACTAAATTGCAACTACTAGATAAACTTCAGAAATACTCACCCACTAAGATCTCATGACAAGTAGTCAACCTTTATCTCTCAGTTTACCTATTTACAGATTACTACCACACTTTCATTTCACAACTTAAGTACCACTTACTCATTCACTATATATCATTGCCTAATTAGTTCTATAACCCTCTGAATATCATGGGGCTCTCCTTTTAAAAAAATCATAGGCCTAGTTTAAATCTATCGCATCAGGAATTCTCAGCTCTTCTATTCAACACTTATACTTGGTCGATACTATTGGGTTAACACCTCATCATAACTTTTCTTTAGTTAAAGTATACTCTAATTCATCCAGACTAGTAACTCTTACTCTACCATCTATCATAAAATCTACACCTGCTAATCACTTCTTAGTCTACCCATAAGGAAAAACTCTTCATTAATAACTTACTGGGTCCCTGACTACAAAAATGTAATTTACCTCATCACTATCTCCCTTTCTTAGATTACTATACTTCTGCATGCATTCTTCTAACTCTGGGAACTTCTACTACTACTGGCTCATAACATCGTAACTCATACTATCTTTCGGGTTGAAATACTACCCAAGCATTCTAAAACACACTTTCCTCATAAAGGTCTCATCTGAATAAGGTTTACAGAAGAGAGTCTGGGAGTACATCTCACTTTTAGCTTGAATGCACGATTCATATGAATAAGAGTGCATTCTTTCGAATCTGAACACTTAAGCTCACTCACGGGCTTCTCTCAAACCCCTCTGCAGTCTCATGACTTTTTGAAGACTTTTGATGAGAGTAACTCATCGATAAGGATCTGGGCTTTGATTTTCAACTACCTTGAGTATGAGGGGTAGTCGAATGAATCTGAGAAATGCACGAGTTTGAAGAAGTTCCTTATGATACAGTTCTAGTGCACGATTTAGAGTATGAAAGAAGGGAAACTTTTCTTAAATATTTGTAGTCCCTTATTTATAGAAGTGGGGCCCTCACAACCATAAATAAGATTCTACTGACACGGCTTCATAAACACCCTAGGACACTTGAACTATGTGCTCTGATACCAAGTTTTTCACGACCCGAGTCTACACCCATAACGTGGCCGGCGCTCGAAAACCATTGTTGGTCCCCAAGCGAACCCTCATCCTGGGTGACTACAAGAGGAAGACTAACTCAAGCATATACAAGCATCAAACTAAAAGAAATGCTAAAACAACTATGTATTAAATTTCAAAATTTTCTAAATATATTGAGTATTAAGCATAAGTTTTCAAGAAAACCTCTGAAACTAAAAGATTCTCCAATATTGTCTATCTATGAAGCCTCTACTGTAAAAAGATGAGTGTCGAGACAAGACCCACGACTCCTCAAGAGAACTACTACTAACAACTTATAAAACTGGAGTCCTCCGGAACCAAGGAGGCCTTCCTCAAAAGCTAACAAGCAGATGAAGTGATCTCAACGGAACTCTTGTTGAGGATCCTAAGTACCTGTATCTGCATCATAAAAGATGCAGGTCGAATGATGTCAGTACATGGAATGTACGAGTATGTAATATGGCTAGATTAAATGATAACTGAACTGAATGACTAAGTGCAACTCAACAGTACATCAATACATAAATAAGACATGAAAACTCTTTAATCTTTACAATAAAATATGCAATAAAAGCAATATGAAAATAACATACTTTACTTGTGGGGAGTTTCTCTAACTGACAACCATTACTATGAGCCTAGCAATGATACAACGTTTTTCCCACATTGCAAGGGCCATCTTATACCTTTCCGAGGTATAGAATGATATTGTGACTATGGATCCATCTAGTAGGCCTACTCATAGGCAATGAGAAGTCACATGAAAAATCAATGCTATCATATCCTATGTTGGCTACGTAGTTTTATGAGACTTTTGAGTTATAAAAGACTCTAACCCAATTCGGTGCTCGATACTACTCCCAAAATAATCAATATAACTTTACGCTCAATACACTCTTTACAAAGAAGGAACTTTTTATTTTACTGAAGTACTTTTCAAAACTTTAGACATACTTGTATCCTTGAAACATGAACTTATGAACTTATCTTTCAATCCCAATAATCAACATAGGAACATAATATGTATATATCAATAACACATATATATGTATATATCAATAACATTTAAAGCTCTTAAGTTTTTTTATGAAATAGAACCTTTAAACTTTTCTCTTATCTTACATTAATTTGGAATGTAAATGAAGACATCTGAGCGGGACATGTAGACTCTCTCAAGGATTAATTGAAGACTTTAAGAGTTCATTTTAAGAAGAGACCAAAGACACAATTTGAAAGAATGCATACGATGCGAAGAATGGAGAAGAAAAGGGCCTGGCGACCCTAGAGTAGCAGTGGCGCGCCGCGCCAGCCCCAAAAGTACTGGAGCTGCTTTGGGGCGTACTTCAGGCGCAGGGCGCCAGCCCTCCTGGTGCTATGGTGGAGCATTACCCCAACCCCGAACCCAGAAATCCGATGACTTTTCTTGTACAATTTCTGGTCCTAACTCCTCTAGAATCGATTGGTTTCTTCCAAACTCTCATTGATTCACAAATCCAACACGAAATTATTGAAATCCCACTTAAATTTTATCAAGAAACACCACTCATTCGCAAAACCCTCACCTCAAGAACTCAAGACCTCCATTGTTAAAGAATGAAGCTTTAAACTCAAGAACTCCTTAAGAATATTTACATAAACGATTATATGGGCGAATTAACAAGAGAATTACATGTTTGGCATGAGGATGAAAAAATCCATCATTATGGGAAACCTCACATACCTGGAAAGAACAATGTTCTTGGCGAATTCCATAAATCTTGAAGAACACTTGAACTTAGCTCTTTTTCTCCTCTTGAAACCTCGCTCTAAATCCCTAAGTAGTAGTTTGGTAGGATGTATTAATTAAAATAGTCCTTGGATTAAAATTTAGTCCACCTAATACAATGTTTGGTTGCACAATTCAACTCAAACACACCTAATACATGGATAACTTAATACACCATATATGGTCTTATCTAATACCAAGGATACCTAGGGATTATTAATACCAGGTTTAATAAGACTTGGATAAGGTAATAAAATGACTGAATTGCCCCTCAATTTCTTTATACATTCTTTAGAATTGGTAAAAAAAACACACATTGTTCTGCTTTTGGCACCTTTCCTTTTTCTTTGGCGGGATTTTCTTTTCTTTGGTGATGGAGAAGGTGTAGCTGTACAGGGTTAATCACTGAAGGTGTAGCTGTGCAGGGTTAATCAGTTAAGTAATGTCAAAACCATCCAATACAAATATTGGGGACTATAACAATTCATTTCTTGAAATAGTCATATTTGAGAGGATAATGTAATGAGTAATATTGGCCAACGGAATGCACTGCAGCTCACCAATGGAATGAACATGAAAATATGTCATAATGTTATACATGAAATAAAAAATCACATAATAATTCAAGGGTATAAATGGAAAGAAACTTCTTGTAGCGTTTTAACCCACACACAAGATTAGGTGGGAAATAATGAATCAAACACTCGATAAAAAATAATCCTTGCATTGCTAATCCCTGAATTACTAATTCCTGCATTACTAATCCATGCATTATAAATCTTTCTACCAAATGACCCCTTCGTGTTCAGGAACGTGAATAGGTGATTTAGAATATGATTAGACCCTTAATTGGATGAGGAAAAACGTGCTAAACCTAGTGGGAATAAGGAAAAGACCAAAATACCTTTTTCTAAAATGAATGAGATGTCTTAAATAGAGAGGCTTCACTCAAACGGGCATAACATTTTACTCCGAGCTCAAAATTTAGCAAACTTAGCAGCGTTGGAAAGAGGACTCAAAGACCTTCGATATGATAGATCATGGACCACCTAACTCATTATGTGCTGAGAGATATGATCGTTTGAAGTTGACTTAAGTAGAATCTTAGGTCAAAACTTACTCGGTAGGGAAACTTCCAACTAAATTTTGTGCTAGAGGATTCTAGTGGCCTTACTTGATATTCGAAATTATTCCCACACTAATGAATTGATCTTAAAATCTATGAACAATTAAGAATTACTCGATATGACCTTATACGCAAATTCAAGAATGGTTCGGTCTTAACTTAGAAATTTTCTGGGTTGTTACACTTGACTTCGGTCAACTCTTGGTAAACGGGCTCAGTCAACCTATCCCTAATAACCCAAATTGAATCAAACTTCCCCAAGTCCCACAAAAAAATCCATACCTATTATTTCTCACTTCCATTCAATAATGGGCTTCCGCTGAAGAGTACCGCTCGACTTCTGATATTCATACTTCACTTCCTAATAGTTCAGACACTTAGCCATAAAATCCACTATGTTCCACTTCATTCAACCCCAACCAGTAGTGTTGTATCAGTAACAAGAAACTTGGTTGCGCCATGATGTACAGTGTACTTTGAGCTATGAGTCTCTGCAAGGATAGTACAAAGACTCACCTTTTAATACATAGAACACCCTCACTATCAAGAATGGACTCCTTGGCCTCACCTTTCACCACTGTTGCTCCCAATTGCACATGCAAGTGTACGTGATCGTACAAGTAATATAGTGGCTCTAGAAGAGCCGGATTATCGAACCCAAGGGACTTAGATCAATGTATATCAATTCTATTAAATCTACAGCTTAAAGAATGTATTATCAATATGAGATGGTTTTGGTTACTACTAATGAGAACAATTCAATTATTAAACTAACTAACAAGGACAACTGTAATGTTGGTGTTTCAATCAAGTAAGAGACAATTCCAGGGCTGCAACATGCCTTGGGTTTCATGTATCATATCTCATGCAAAGAATCAATTTTAATTATCACATTACTGATTTACAGGGGTAATGTTATGATCATGATCTCGCGACCTCTAATCACCTACCCCAACTAGCTGCCTAACTACATCGTTGAGTGGGGATAGGCAGTCCTAATTGGCGAGCATTTATATTTCATCATGTTTCTTAACCAAGCTTGGTGTTCATCCGGGCGTCACTCTTCAACACGAATCTAATCAAGTGATATGCAAGTTAGATCAAGCTCTTTATATTCTTTGGTTTATCTACCTCTTCATCTCTCGAGTCTAAGAATAGACAATAGATTTATTTTTATGGTGGCGAATCATGAAATACGAAAATGAGAATATAAAAGTAATGTAAACGATAACCAACAATCAATTCAAAAGTAATTCGGTGTTTAATAATAACCCGTAGTTACAGCCCCAGAACAAGGGCATTTAGCCACTCATAATGTTCATAAACTCAATAACAATAAGTTTCATAGAATTCAAACCTCAAGAAGAAGTAATAAATTGAAACCTAAGATGAATTGTAATCCCTTGCTCTTGCACATCAAAAAGTAGTCGATCCCTTGCAAAATAATCCTAAGGTCTTATATATAGAGTTCCCAAAAATAATTTTCTCAATTTAGACCAAAATAGGAGTCCTAATTTAACCAATTTTTGCTGGAGAAGTCGGGCATAAGCTGGCGTGGGGCGCTAGAATCACCCCAAAGAAATGCTTTAGTAGTTTGCTGCCCGGCGTGGGGCGCCAGCAGTACGCCAAGAATTTTCCTCTGTAGTTTTGGGCTTGGCATGGGGTTCCAGTAGTATGCCAAGGCTTCCAGGCCCAATTTTTCTCTTTTTTCCATCGGCACTTGCTTCCTTGCCTTGTATTCATGCTTCCCTCTTCGCGCTTTCTTCCATAGACTCCATTTTTCTTCAAGAACTCCTGCATAATCTAATCACATGTCTTAGTGCACAATCATTGCAAGTTATTCAAAATACAATACATAGCTTAAATATTATTCTTAAACACAGGACTAATGTGGGCAATATTTGACAAACCGGCATATAAATATGCTTAATATCACCACCCCACACCCCACACTTAAACTCTTGTTTGTCCTGAACAAACTTTTTGCTATCACCTTTTCATCACTACCTTTGGACTCATCTACCCGCCTCAAAATCAACCAAACATATTTAATCATGCTTTTGTAGTACATTTTTTATGCAACATTCAACATTTTTAACGTTTTATGCTAGCCTACCTATCAACAACATATAACCTTAATGAATGACTCTTTTTTCTATAATTCCAGGCTAATGCAATCATATAGGAACACACCAAATAACAATATACCCAAACATGCGTAATGGATTCCCTCAGCAATTTTGGTATAGCCTTCACTTCTACAAACATTATGTTCGCACATTTATTTCAATACAAGGCCCTTTTTTCGAAATTTTGCACTCACTCTCCACAAGAAGTTCACACATATCATAACATGCCATAAGTTTGCCCATAGTGTACTTTAAGTTTCACAAAGTATTACAAAAGAAATCAAGAGGACTTTCATTTGGTTGTAATGTCGGCTTAAGGTAAGGGAGGGAATATTTAGAGTTTCATTAGTGACTACTCCTCCCTAATGCACATGTTTCTATTTGTGGACATACAACTTCTCTTACCTCTTCTTTTTTTTTTGGTGCACACCTCACAAATATACTTCATGTTCAAATACTTTCAAGCTACGCCCTTTTGTTCATTTGAGCACTTGTTTATTATTATTTGTTTTTGTTTTAAGCAATATGTTCTTCTTTTTGAAGTGCCTTTTCATTATGCGATCATGGGCCATTTCACCTCTTTTCTTTAGCGTCACCACACCAACAAGCATTTTCACCCTCATTCACTTCTACCATTACTCTCATAATCACTTCATAACATAGTGCATTAAGGATCAACTGTTGGGATTAAAGAAGTCATGGTATCAATAAAAGGCATTCGGCTCAATATGTAGTTCAATCAAAAAAATAGTGGCTAAGAAGGCTCAATGGGGCTAAACTAGGGATATTCATTTGGAGGCACACAAAAGAATCAGAATTGGCTATTCAAAGAATTGCCTCAATAACGTTCCTTAATTCCTACAAGTTACTCATTTAAGAACACATGGGGCAAATTCTAGCTATCAGTCAATGCATGAACTAATCAATTAATTACCACACATGGCATCACAACACAAGTAAGGATACAATCACTTTTCAACATGCTCATATAAATCACATTACGGTGTTTCCACACAATTAAGCCCAACTTTATTAATTCAGAGTCAAAATAAAGAGCTTATGGTTGTTTCAAGGTTGCCAAGTTCTTTCAAGTTGCACATAAGTAGGACTACCCATGACGTCTGGCTAAGTCTCAAGACAAGGTTTCAGAGTACCAAAAGGTCGGTTTATTATTCTACTACTCCTAGTTACTAATTTTCCCTTAAGACGGTTGTCATCTATCCATCATCGAGAAAGTCACTTCTACGACTCTACCACTCAATCAAACTAAAACAAAAAAAATTACTAGTCCTAGTCGATTCAAATGGACTATCCTCAGGAAAAGTACCAAAAATAAAAGCCGAGAAACCCACCTAAAAATAAAAAAAAACTCGATAAAGCAGTAAAATATATACAAAGAAGTTCATCTCCCACCCCACACTTAAAGATAGCACTGTCCCCATTGCACAATGTAAACAAAGTATAGAGGTAGAAGAACTCCCGTAGGCCTCTAGGCCTCGTCGTCGTCACCAGCACAACAATCTGCCACAGATGTGGCACCATCAACAACCATCAATGTCGTATCAGCTGCATCTCTATCATCATCATCATCCTCATCTAGCTTCTCATCCACTGTGTCTTCATCATCATCTAACGGTTCTTGAAATGCCGGGTTTATCCGGCACATGTACATGGCACTATCCATCAGTGGATAGCGCTTAGCCAACTCTTCCATTTCCTCGTCTGTGACCGGGTGACCTCCAATGCGAAGTTGTAACTCCACCATGCCGCATCAACCTGTGCTTCAGACAATTCCGCAAAAAGTATAACAACTAAAGTTTCATTAGCGCCAAGATATGCATACCTCAAATGCGACGGAAGAGATTTTAACTCCAGCTTTGGTGCTTCTTCAATTAAGGGTTTGGGAGGAGGACCCAACACTCACTCTAATGGTTCCACTACACTTTTTCGTGAACCAACTAGCGCTACATTAAGACAAGTAGCCAGTTCTTGTGCATCTGTATCTCCATCTATGTCATGCCCCACCAAAACTCTTTCCAAGGGATCCCTGGGAGTTATGAAAAGTGATTTTGCGGCTAGATCCACAACTATAATGGCAAACAACTCTTCATAGACAAAATGCAGTTTCAAGGCGCGATAGACATCAAACACCTCCACCTTATCATGAGCTCTCATGGTCAACTGCCCAACTGCTACATCAATCAATGCTCGCCCCGTAGCTAGGAATGGTCATCCCAAATAAATGGAACTTCAGGGTCGGGCACAAAATTTAGGACAACAAAGTCCACAAGAAAGATCAGCGACCCCACTTGCACTAAGACATCCTTTACTACTCCTTCCGGCCTTGCCAAAGACCTATCATCCAATTGGAGGATAATTGTGGTTGGTTTTGGGCTACCCAACTCAAGTTTCTTGTACAAAGATGCTGGCATGAGGATTATACTAGAACCCAAATCATACAAACCTCGGGCATGAACACTTTGACCAATGGTGATTTGTACCGTGAAGCTACCCGAATCCTTCAACTTTTTGAGTAGTCTATTCTGAATTCTGGAACTGCCTTCCTCCGTGAGCCCCACTATTTTTGTTCTCAGTCAATCTTCTCTTGTTTGTCACTATCTCCTTCACATACTTGGCGTACTTAGGAATTCCTTGCAAAATATCAACCAAAGGTAGATTAATGTGAACTTGCTTAAAAAGAGACAAAAACTTACCGAAACATTCATCCTCATTTTGTTTTTTAAACGTTTGTGGAAAAAGAGGGGGTGGTTTTACTTGAGAAACAACCCTCTCAACATTTGCATCCTGAACCACCTCTTCGGATTTCTTTTCTTCTCTCACCACCTCAGAACTTCTCTTCTTTGGAGCTAGCTCCTCATGTTGTAACCCACTCCTTGTGCTCACTGCATTTAGTTGCTTTGGGTTCGGATTTGTGTCACCCAGAAGACCTCTAGGTGGATGCACATTTATGGCATTAGCCAATTATGTGAACTGCCTTTCCAGATTTTTCTTCGCCAAGTGGGTGCTTCTCAACTTCTCTCCCAATTTGCTATAGTGTTCTTCATTTTTTATGTTGATTTCTGTACTTAGATTTTGGAACAGGACCTCATTAGTCATGCCCCCTTGCTTCGCACCTTGATTATTTTGTTGTTGAAACTGCGGTCCGTTACCTTGTGCTCGGTATTGGTTTTTCCCTTGCACCTGATTTTGGTGTTGATTCTGATTTCCACCCCATGAGAAATTGGGGTGGTTCCTCCAACTTGAGTTAGAGGTGTTCCCATAGTTCTGCGTGCCTCCACCTCTTTAGGAATTCCCCAGATAGTTCACAGAGTCTAGGTTTGAACCACAATAATCAGCCACATAGTCTCCACTCCCGCAAACTTCACACCATCCTTGCGGTTGGTGTATAGCATTTACCTATGCTTGTTGCTGCCCTACTGATAACTGCTTGAACTGAGTGGTGAAGTGATTTGCTAACGCATCCAATATCGCATTTAGTGCAGTTAATTGATCCACCTCCAACTCTCCTACAACCTTCGGTACTGTGCTCCTTTGCGTATCACCATTCCAATCTAGGTTGCCTTCGGAAAATTTGTCCAAGAATTCAACTAGTTCATTGTAGGTCTTCTCCAAAGCTTGACTACCTGCTGCAGTATTCAACAGTACCCTTGCATTATATTCAAGGCCTTCGATAAAAGTGTGAGCTAGTACTTCATTCGCCTGATAGTGATTCGGGCAAGATAGCAACATTTGTTTAAATCTATCCCAGGCTTGGTACATGTTCTCCTCGCTTTTCTGCTTGAAACTCAATATTTCACTTCTCACCCTTGCAGTTCTGCCTGAGGGGAAGAATCGATTGAGGAACCTCTTTGCTAACTGGTCCCACGTGGTGATGGAGTTGGGTGGCTCAGAATCTAACCATCGTCTCGCTTCTCCTAATAATGAAAATGGGAAAAGGGCCAATCGCACATAATCAGTTGATACCCCATGTGGAATATAAGTGTTGCTTATCTCCAGAAAATTCCTAATGTGCACTTGGGGATCTTCATGGGGCAGGCTAGTAAATTGCCTAGTTGAATGAATGAGTTGCACCATGGATTGTTTCAACTCAAATCTACCACCCGGTGGTGGATTTCGTATGCTCAATGTAACATTGGTGGTGAGTGGGACTGCCATATCACGGACTGGCCTTGGAGCTATCACCGCAGGTATCTCCATATGATCTCTTTCCATGTGTTCTAAACGATCATCAGTCGGGTTCTCGTCTTGATTTTCTGGGAGATCTAGTCCTAATTCCTGCTGTCATTCGAGATTTGCTAGCTTTCTTCACCGTCGAAGGGCTCTTTCAAGTTCATCGTCTAGTTTAACAAGGTCTCCTTTTTGAGCCAGACTTCAGAATCCAATTTCCTGCAATACAGAACAGCTAAGATCAAGTTGTTAACACTTGAAAAGTTGAATAGTAGACTTAAGAGAATTAAATATAAATTAATTTCTAAGTCCCCGGCAACGGCACCAAAAAATGTTTACTCCTAATTGCACACGCAAGTGAACGTGATCGCGCAAGTAATATAGTGGATCTAAAAGAGCCGGATTATCGAACCCAAGGGACTTGGCTCGATGTATATTAATTCTATTAAATCTACAACTTAAAGAATGTACTATCAATATGAGATGGTTTTGGTTACTACTAATGAGAACAATTCAATTATTAAACTAACTAAAAAGGACAACTGTAATTTTGGTTTTTCAATCAAGTAAGAGACAACTCCAGGGCTGCAGCATGCTTTGGGTTTCATGTATCACATCTCATGCAAAAAATCAATTTTAGTTATCACATTACTGATTTACAGGGGTAATGTTATGATCATGATCTCTCGACCTCTAATCGCCTACCCCAACTAGCTGTCTAACTACATCGTTGAGCGGGGATAGGCAGTCCTAATTAGCGAGTATTTATATTTCACCCTGTTTCTTAACCAAGCTTGGTGTTCGTTCGGCCTTCACTCCTAAACACGAATCTAATCAAGTGATATGCAAGTTAGATCAAGCTCTTTATATTCTTTAGTCTATCTACCTTTTCATCTCTAGAGTCCAAGAATAGACAATAGATTTATTTCTATGGTGGCCAATCATGAAATACAAAAACAAGAATATAAAAGTAATGTAAACGATAACCAACAATCAATTTGATGTTCAATAATAACCTGTAGCTACAGCCCCAGAACAAGGGCATTTAGCCACTCATAATGTTCATAAACTCAAAAACAATAAGTTTCATAAAATTCAAACTTCAAGAAGAAGTAAAGAATTGAAACCTAAGATGAATTGTAATCCCTTGCTCTTGCACACCAAAAAGTAGTCGACCCCTTGCAAAATAACCCTAGGGTCTTATATATAGAGTTCCCACAAATAATTTTCCCAATTTAGACCAAAATAGGAGTCCTAATTTAACTAATTTTCGCTGGAGAAGTCGGGCATAAGCTGGCATGGGGCGCCAGAATCGCCCCAGAGAAATGTTTCAGTAGTTTGCTGCCTGGCGTGGGGCGCCAGCAGTACACCAGGAATTTTCCTCTTTAGTTTTGGGCCTGGCGTGGGGCGCCAGCAGTACTCCAGGGCTGCCAGGCCAAATTTTTCTCTTGTTTTTATCGGCACTTGCTTCCTTGCCTTGTATTCATGCTTCCCTCTTCGCGCTTTATTCCATAGACTCTATTTTTCTTCAAGAACTCCTGCATAATCTAATCACATGTCTTAGTGCCCAATCATTGCAAGTTACTCAAAACACAACGCATAGCTTAAAGATTATTCTTAAACATAAGACTAGTGTGTGCAATATTTGACAAACCGGCATATAAATATGCTTAAGATCAACCACCTTATTAAAAATCTTTCCTAACTTTCATCTTTGAATTGCCAGCCTTAATTTGATCCGTAAATGTTAGATTCTATGTTTTCTAGAAATCCACCCCTTCGGATATCTCAAGTTGCATCGAATTGTTAGCCAAGGATTGCACCTCCTTAGTCAACGGACACCTGGTAACCTCTAGACAAGCCAAACTACCCATGCTCTCTGTCTTTTTGCTCAACGCATCTACTACATTAGCCTTATCCAGATGGTAGAGAACAACCACATCATAATCTTTCTATAGCTTCATCTATCTATGATTCCTCAAATTGAACTTTTTCTACATGAAGATATGATTCATACTATGGTGGTTGGTAAATACTTCGCCAACAAACTCCATACAAGTAACATATATTAAGTGCAAATATCACACCAGCCAACTCTAAATCATGAGTAAGATAGTTCTTATCGTGCACTTTAAACTTTCTAGAAGCATAAGCAATAATATTCTTTTCCTACATCAAAATAGTACCTAACCTAGAATGTGAGGCATCACAATTAACAATAAATCCTTACCCTCCATTGGCAAGGCAAGAATAAGAGCGATTGTCAATAAAGTCTTGATTCATTGGAAGCTATCCTCACATTTGTCAGACCAAAAGAAAGGAGTCATATGTAAAGCAATAGAGGCAAATCCCTTCACGAACCTGCGGTAGTAACTAGCTAACCCCATAAAGCTACAAATTTCTATCATAGAAGTAGGTCAAATCCAATTCTTAACCTCCTCTATGTTTTGCGGATCTACCATAACTCCATCTTTTCAAACCACATGACCTACGAAAAAGATATCAAAGCCAACCAAAACTCACACTTAGAATATTTAGCATAAAGTTATTTCTCCATTAACAAACCCAAAACTATCCTCAAATGATCCCCATACTCCTCTTTACTCTTAGAATAAACTAGGATATCATTAATAAAGATAATCATAAAAGAGTGCAGATAGGGATTAAACACCAAATTCATTAAATCAATGAAGGCACGCGAGGTGTTGGTCAGCCTAAAATACATCACCAAGAACTCATAGTGCTCATATCGAGTCCGTAAAGCAAACGTAGGAATATCTTTAGCTACCGGGACCTCAAGTCAATCTTAGAGAATACTGAAGCACCTTGTAATTGGTCAAAAGAGTTATCTATCCTAGGCAAAGGGTACTTGTTACGAATCATAACCTTATTCAATTATCAGTAGTCTATGCACATGCACAAACTACCACCCTTCTTTTTAACATACAATATAGGAATACCCCACGGAGAAGCACTCTGACGAATGAATTCCTTAGTTGGAAATTCCTGCAGTAGAGATTTTAGCTCTCTCAGCTCGGTTGGTGTCACTCTATAAGGAGGAATAGAAATAAGATGGGTAGATGCCTTTAAATCTATACATAAGTCAATATCATGGTCTGGCAGCATGTCAAGCACATCAACAGGAAAGACCTCTAGGAATTCACATACCATAGGAACTAACTCTATGGGTGGAACCTCTATGCTAGTGTTCGAAAATGGGCTAAGAAAGTCAAATACCCCTCCCAATAAACCTTTTAGAATAAATGAAGGAGATGAGCTTCATAAGAATACAACAATAATCAACTTTTCACTAAAGCCTAGCTATTTTGGGCATCACTACAGTCATTGTCTTTGCATAACAATCCAAAATCTCATGGTAAAGAGAAAATCAACTCATCCCCGGGATGATGTCAAAATGCACCATATCATGGATCACTAAATCTAACTAAGTCATGTACCCCATAAACTTCACATAGCAAGAACGGTATACCTTATATATAATAATTGAGTCACCAACAAGGGTAAATACATTAAGAGGGGTATCAAGGGAATCAAAAACGATGTCTATCCCCATAGCAAATCTACCAGACAAATATGAAAAAGTAGATCGGGGATAAAATAAAATGGTAGTCATTCAGTCACACACAGGAATAGTACTTGCAATGACCGCGTTTGATTCCTTTTCCTTAGGCCTGCCTGGAAAGCAGAAAAGTTTGCCTAGTTGCATGTCTAAGTGTTTCCCTTACCAAGTTGGGTACCTCCTTGACCTGTATAACCATCTCTATAGACAGCCTGGTTACCACTTCTACCCGACTGATGAGCACCACGCCCACCTTGTAGATGACCTTTACCACTACTACTAGCTCAAAAGACTTATGATTGACCTAGTTATGTGAACTTAGGACAATACTTGCAAATGTCCCCCAAATCACCACACCCGTAACAACTACAGTCCGAAAAGAGTCGTTGAGTTGGTGCGGATGGGGTTTGATAACCACTAGAATTGTTAGGAGGTATATTGGTGCCTGACAAACGCCCTAATTGAAACATGTACCATGGACTAAAAAGGTAGGTGGAATATCTATGTTAACTCTGTCCCGTAGAGTAGGATCCATTGAAGTTACCTACTCTCCTAACCTTTTTTCTACCATCTTGGAATACCCCTCCTGCCTAACAGCCTCAACACTTTTAACAAAATTGATCACCTCCTAAAAGGACCTATAAAAGGATACCATCTACTAGGTTGGGATCTGTAGTCCAGTCTTAAGAACCTTGACAAAGCGATGAATCTGCACTTTCTCTGAATAAATTAGTTGTATGGACTACCAAGATAGTAAGTGAAATCCAGCCTCATAAACAGCCACGGATGCATTACCCTGCTTAATATTGGTAAACTCATCTCCTATACCTTAGAGTGTGTAGGAGATACTTCTCTAGAAACACTATATAGAACTGAGTCCAGGATAGTAGAGGAGGCCCAGCATCCCTACACTAAACATAAGCCCTCTACCCCATTTTCACATCTCCCTAAAGTTGGAAATTCCCAAATTCAACCTCATATTTCTCTACTATATCCAATTTATGTGGTCTCTCATTAAAGTCATTGATAAGCTCTTACGAATCCTCTCATTCAAAGCTTGGAGGCTTCATCTTAACAAACATAAAAGATAAGTTGGGCTAATCCCCGATCATTACCCATCCCATCAACTACTTGGAAATACACCTATCTTTGTCACCTTATCGATCTTGGGAGTCATGGCAACAAAATGAAACACTCTTTGATACTGAACTCTGGGAACTATGTGTAATACCCCAGCTTTTCAAGGAATGAAAATGCAGAATTTCCTATAGGAAGTGACCTACGGAGGCCACTTACGAGTCGTAGTCAAGTTGACGGGCCGTAGGTGAGGAGCCGTCAATGGCTCTGTCAATTTCAGTAATTCTCAGTCTCTGAAATGTGATCTACGGAGTAGTAGGACGGATCATAAATTAGTTGATGGTCCGTAGAAAGTAACCGTAGATGTCCCCCAGACTTGGTTAAATTCTTGAACCTCAGGCTGTGATCTACGGTTGAGGTGTATGGTCCGTATATAGACCTACTAACCATAGATTTAAGCCATTGTTGCAGGGTCCCAAGATATCAACTCTTTGACTCTTTTGACGGTTCAACAGGATGGTCCATCAATGGATGTACGGACCGTAGGTCCTGACCGTAGATGGGCCCCGATAGTTTTAATTAAGGGCTTTTTGGTCTTTTCCCTGGTTAATTCCCTAATTAGCTAAGACGGTTTTACCCTTATTGAATGCCCTATAAATAGTTCTCTTTACCTAAATCACTTCATTCTAACTCATTCCTTAAATTCACCTCTCAAATATTTCTCCCTCTAAAAGAAATCCTCTCTAGCTCAAGGAAGAAGAAGAAGCTAAGTCCTCCAATGAAGATTACCCAATTTCCTCAAATTTCTAGTGGGTTTTGCTAAGGTATGATGGTATTGACCAATGGAGTTGCTTCCTCCATTGGACCCTCCCTTTTCTTTATGAATTTCAAGGTTCAATTCCCTTCAAGTAAGCTAGGGTTTGATCAATTGTTATGGGTTCTTCAAGTATGAGTTCATTTACTGATTTAATGCTTTGTAGTGCACGATTTAGCGTGGGTAAAGTAATTTAGTGCACGGTCTAGCGTGAATTACTTGACTATTGTATATATTGCATGAACCCCCGTGATCCCAAGTAAATTCTCCCCAATTTGATAATCTATGCCTTGATTGTTGGGTTGAGATATGAAATGATGAAATTGATGGATCATCTATGAAATTGAGCATGAATTGGGGTTAATTGCATGAATTAGCATGTTCAGGTAGAAAGCATGATTTTCTTCTTTCATGTGGGTTACTTCAAGTATGACTAAATTGCCTTGATTATGAATTTTAAGAGCTAGCTTGCATTGAATTGCATGGTTTAAAATAAAGGCAACATGAACCCATTAGCTATAAAGAAAGAGCATGATAGAATCGTGAAGAAAGAGGATTATAGAATCAAGCATGTTTTATATGAAATCTATGATATGTGATGTTGAGTCTTGAAAGGGCTTTCTCATATAATGCAAAACCTAAGCTTGTGAAAGGTTTTCTCACATGTAAAGGATTCATAACTTGTTAAAAGGTTTGCTTAACTAAAATTGAATCAAGAGCTTAAAGAAGCTATTCTAGGGGTTTAAGCTTGGACAAGTCCATGAAGGAAGAAACACTCAATGAAGTAAGCTTGGACTAGTCCATGGTATGTGAAGTCATGTTTAGCTTGGATTGGCAACCCCAGTTGTGCCTTTCCATGGATATCAATATTTATGATGGTATAGTGAGAATTATGCATAGAACCGAGTGGACGGGTGACAAGTCCCCATATGTCCTATGCCTATGTGCCCCCATAGGTGGTCTTTAACAGGCCTGTATTATATCAGCTTAGCTAGTGGATCCACGTAGGCTATGGTTCAGGATTCTACCTTCGCAAGTAGAATGGACCTTTTTTGGTGTAGGGCAGACGCCGGATTCCATGTTGAGTTATTCCATGGTCTATAGATCGATTTAAGGATTTTCCCACATTTCAGCTTGCACAATGGTGCATGGGTTACTAAAAGTAAAGTAAAGAAAAGAAGAGTAATTGAAAGATGATTTAGCTTGCTTTGGCCATGGTTTATGTTTTATGCTATTTGCTTATATGCCTTATCATGTTTAGCTTGGCCAATTGCATGTCATGTTTATATCTCAGTTTCTAGCATGTTTTATGAGTTTATATGCATTTCTATCATACTTAGTACTTTATTGTGCTAACGCATACTTTTGCCTGCATCAACTACTTTGGTGTAGGACGTGGCAGTTCTCCTACTAATGGCTAGAGCATTGGCTTAGAGTTGCGAAGAAGACTAGGTGAGTCCTCATCCATCCGAGGACATAGCCTTGTTGGATTTTACTTTGATGTCTTTCCTTATGTTGGATAATGTATTGGGTTGCGTCCCTATCACTTTTATTCATATTCTATGACATTAGAAGGCTTTGAGACATGAGTTGTAGACTTCTGATATTTTGAGTAAAGTTTTGATATAAAATGCTCTTTTGAACTCTTACTTCTCTATTATCTTGTATGTGATGTATGCTAAGGGCTTGTATAAGGCCTCTCAAGGTCTTGTACGCCGTGTTACATCTAGGGGCTACCCTGGTCACGACAAACTTTGTATTCAGAACACAAGGTTTTAGAAAGATTTTAGGATGTCTCATAAGCCGCATCGAGTAGAGTCTTGTTCATGGGTGTGAAGCGCACCACACTTATGAATGAGAGGCTACAAGATGTTTAGGAAACTTCACTTCTTTTGTTACTCTTGAGTCGTGCCATAGTTTAACTCTATATCTCTCTCCTAATCACCTATCCTATGAGTTTCAGGATATGACATCTCGAAGGGCCTACGCTACTAGGAATACAAGAGAGAATGAAGGGCAAGGAGCTCCTCCTCAAGCTCCACAAGCTCCGGCCGACACTTTGGCTGAGCAAGTGACCCTTGCAAAATTTAGGGCTGCTTTCCAAGCTTTGGCCCAAGTCGTGACGGCCCAAGCCAATAGAGAAGTGGTGATTTCCGTGAACCCAAATGTGGGTACGGTGGCATCGAGGGTGAGAGACTTTACAAGGATGAAACCTCCAGAATTTCATGTCTCTAAAGTTGAAGAGGATCCTCAAGAGTTTATTGATAAAGTTTATAAAGTGTTATTGATAATGGGTGTGACACCGAAAGAGAAGGCAGAGTTGGCCGCTTATCAACTTAAAGGTGTTGCCCAAACTTGGTACAATCAATGGAAGAGTGAAAGGGCTCATGATGAAGGTCCCATAGGATGGGAGAGGTTTAAGAGTGCTTTCCTCGATCGATCCTTTCCTCTTGAGAAGAGAGAGGCTAAGATGCTTGAGTTTATTAATCTTCGTCAAAGGAGTATGAGTGTGAAAGAATATGCATTGAAGTTCACACAATTGGCTAGATATGCTCCATCCATAGTTGCCGACCCAAGGGCAAGAATGAGCAAATTTGTGTCGGGAGTGTCTGATATGTTGGTGAAAGAGTGCCGCACCGCCATGCTTGTGCATGATATTTCTTACCTCATGGTTTATGCCAAAAAATTTGAAGAAGAAAAGCTTAAAGGGAGATCTAGAGAGACTAAGCAGGCTAGAACAGGAGATGGCAACTTTTATCACGCAAAATCCGATAGACGTTCAAGATTTCGCCAAAGGTTCTCTAATCAAGGTTCTTCCAAGGCTCCTCCGAGATCCAACAATGACAGGGTGCCAAACCCTAAGCCTCAAGGAGGAAACGATGGTGGATCTTCTTTTCCTAGTTGTACTAGATGTGGGAGGAGGCATGAAGGAAAATGCCTAGCTGGTTCGGATAGTTGCTATACTTGTGGTAAGGCTGGTCACAAGATGAGAGATTGCCCATCTATCTTGGCTAAAGGAAGAGAGGGTAAGCAAGCTGCCCCAAGTAGTTCAGGTTCAGGTGCTCCTAAGCAAAACAGATTTTATGCACTTCAGGCTCGTCATAAACAAGAGAGCTCACCCGATGTGGCCACCGGTACGTTGAAAGTTTTCCATTTTGATGTCTATGCCATGTTAGATCCCGGTGCTACATTATCCTTTGTGACGCCCTATGTGGCCATGTGATTCGATATTGTACCGGATATGTTGCTACATCCTGTCCTTGTTTCTACTCCGATAGGAGAGTCTATCTTAGCTAATAGGGTTTATAGAGGTTGCTCCATTTCCTTATCCCATAAAGTTACTCTTGTCGATCTCATAGAGCTAGAAATGCTAGATTTCGATTTCCTTCTTGGGATGGATTGGTTGCATGCTTGTTATGCCTCTATTGATTGTAGGACCAGAGTGGTCAAGTTTCAGTTCCCTAATGAGCCTATCCTAGAGTGGAAGGGGGGAAATTCTATGTTTCGAGGCCAATTCATTTCTTTTCTAAAGGCTAGAAAGATGATCTCTAAGGGTTGCATTTATCATCTAGTTAGGGTAAGGGATGTAGATTCTGAAACCCCTACTCTTGAGTCGGTCCCCGTTGCTAGTGAGTTTTCGGAAGTGTTTCCTGATGACTTGCCCGGTATTCCTCCTGAAAGAGAAATAGACTTCCGTATTGACCTTCTCCCAGATACGCAACCTATCTCTATTCCTCCTTATAGAATGGCTCCGGTGGAACTTAAAGAGTTGAAAGAGCAACTAAAAGACTTGTTGGATAAGGATTTCATCCGACCAAATGTTTCCCATGGGGTGCTCCACTATTGTTCATGAGAAAGAAAGATGGTTCACTCCGTATGTGCATCGACTATCGCCAATTGAATAAGGTTACAATCAAGAATAAGTATCATTTGCCAAGGATAGATGATTTGTTTGACCAACTCTAAGGGGATAGTTACTTTTCTAAGGTCGACATTCATTCGGGTTATCACCAGTTGAAGGTGAAAGAAGATGATATTCCGAAAATAGCTTTCCGAACAAGGTATAGTCACTATGAGTTCTTGGTTATGTCGTTTGGGTTGAAAAATGCTCCGGCCGCATTCATGGACTTCATGAATAGGGTTTTTAAGCAATACTCAACATGTTCGTGATTGTGTTTATTGATTATATCTTGATCTACTCAAGGAATGAGGATGAGCATGCTAGTCATTTGAGAGTTGTGTTGCAAGTCCTCAAGGATAAACAACTCTTTGCAAAGTTTAGCAAGTGTGAATTTTGGTTGAGATCCGTGGCTTTTCTTGGTCACATTGCTTCCGGTGAGGGCATTGAGGTAGATCCTAAGAAGACCGAAGCGGTCAAGAATTTGCCTAGACCTTTATCACCTTCGGACATTCGTAGTTTCTTCGGTTTAGCCGATTATTATAGGAGGTTTGTTGAGGGGTTTTCCTCAATTGCTTCTCCGTTGACGGCTTTGACTCAAAAGAAAGCTAAGTTTGTGTGGTCCGAGGCTTGTGAAAGAAGTTTTCAAGAATTGAAAGATAGACTTACTTCGGCCCCGATATTGACTCTACCGAAAGGAACCGATGGTTTTGTAGTGTATTGTGATGCTTCAAGGATTGGGCTAGGATGTGTTCTTATGCAAAATGGAAAGGTGATTGCCTATGTTTCGAGGCAACTAAAGGTGCATGAGAAGAACTATCCCACTCATGACTTAGAGTTGGCAGCGGTGGTGTTTGCTTTGAAAATATGGTGACATTATTTGTATGGAGTACAAGTAGATGTCTTCACCGATCACAAGAGTCTACAGTATGTGTTTAAGCAGAAAGATTTAAATCTCCGCCAAAGAAAATGGCTTGAATTGCTAAAAGATTATGATATGAGTGTTCTCTATCACCCCGGCAAGGCTAATGTGGTGGCGGATGCTCTTAGTAGATTGTCTATGGGCAGTGTTGCACATATTGAGGATGGCAAGAAAGATTTGGTTGGTGATGTTCATAGTTTATCCCGATTGGGTGTTCGGTTGATCGATTCCGCTAACGGTGGAGTTACCGTTCACAATGGTTCCGAATCCTCTTTTGTGCATGATGTAAAAGCTAAGCAAGACCTTGATCCTAATTTGGTGGAATTGAAAGAAGCGGCTCTCAAGAAGTCCATAGAGGTTTTCTCCCAAGGGGGAGATGGTGTACTTTGTTACCAAGGTCGCTTATGTGTTCCCGACGTTGATGATTTGAGAGAGAAATTTTGGTCGAAAGCTCATAGTTCTAGATATTCTATCCACCTAGGAGCTACCAAGATGTACCGTGATTTGTGGGAGATCTATTGGTGGAATGGCATGAAGAAAGACATTGCAGAATTTGTGGCTAAGTGTCCTAATTGCCAACAAGTGAAGGTTGAGAATCAGAGACCGGGAGGTTTGACCCAAGGCATAGAGATTCCTACTTGGAAGTGGGAAAATGTGAATATGGATTTCGTGGTAGGTTTGCCTTGCACAAGGCGACACTATGATTCGATTTGTGTTGTGGTTGATAGAATGACCAAGTCAGCCCATTTCATTCCCATCAAACTACTTATTCGGTGAAGGATTATGCTAAGTTGTACATGAGGGAGATGGTTAGGCTGCATGGAGTGCCTTTATCCATTATCTCTGATCGAGGTGCCCAGTTTACTTCTCAATTTTTGAAGTCATTCCAAAAAGGTCTTGGTACTCGTGTTAAGCTTAGCACGGCCTTTCACCCCCAAATCGATGGGCAAGCGGAGCGTACTATTCAGGCTTTAGAAGATATGTTGAGAGCTTATGTTATTGAGTTCAAAGGTACTTGGGATGACCATTTGCCTTTGATCGAGTTTGCTTATAATAATAGCTACCATTCTAGTATTGGTATGGCTCCATTTGAGGCTCTCTATGGTAGGAGGTGTAGATCTACCATAGGTTGGTTTGAAATTAGGGAAGTTGCTTTGATATGCCCCGAGTTAGTACATGAGGATATGTAGAAAGTTTGGCTTATTAGAGAAAGGCTGAAAATGGCTCAAAGTTGACAAAAGTCTTATGCCGATGTTAGAAGAAGAGAATTAGAATTTGATGTTGATGATTGGGTTTACTTGAAAATTTCACCTATGAAGGGTGTAATGAGATTTGGGAAGAAATGGAAGCTTAGTCCCAGTTATGTAGGCCCATATCAGATTTTAAGGCATGTTAGTAAGGCTGCTTATGAGCTTGATTTGCCTAATGAGTTGGCATTGGTGCATCCGGTTTTTCATATCTCATTGTTGAAAAAGTGTGTTGGTGATCCAACCTCTATAGTGCCAATAGAGACTCTTGGCATAAAGGATAGTCTTTCCTATGAAGAGGTTCCGATTGGGATTTTAGACCGACAAGTTCAGAAGTTGAGGAATAAAGAAGTTGCTTCCGTGAAAGTTCTATGGAGGAATCAATTAGTTGAGGGTGCTACTTGGGAGGCCGAGGCCGATTTGATGTCCCACTATCCTCATCTCTTTCCTTCCGATCCTCCTCTAGCTTGAGGTACCTAGTTCCTCATGGTTCATTCTTTTGGTCTCATGTGTCATAGTTGATTTCCATGATTCCTTGATTTTATGCATGTTCATGAAGAGTCTAATATGATATATGTGCATTGAGTATGAGTTGCATAAAGTCTTCATGAATTTTAGTGTTGAGCATGCTTTAGCTTGGAGTTGATGTTTCCTCCTCGGATATGTGCATTTATATGCTTACATGTTGGGTTGGGTTGTTAGTCTAAGTCTATCACCCTTCTCATGATGTCCAGGTTCTCATTCGAGGACGAATGTCCCCAAGGGAGAGATATTGTAATACCCCAGCTTTCCAATGAATGAAAATGCAGAATTTCCTGTAGGCAGTGACCTACGGAGGCCACTTACGGGCCGTAGTCAGGTTGATGGGCCGTAGGTCAGGAGTCGTCAATTGCTCTGTAAATTTCAGTAATTCTCAGTCTCTGAAGTGTGATCTACGGAGTAGAAGGAAGGATCATGAGTCAGTTGACGGTCCATAGAAAGTAACCGTAGATGTCCCCAGACTTGGTTGAATTCTTGAACCTTAGGCTGTGATCTACGGTTGAGGTGTATAGTCCGTATATGGACCTACCAACCGTAGATTCAAGACGTCGTTGCAGGGTCCCCAGATACCAACTCTCTGAATCTTTTGACGGTTCAACAGGACGGTCCGTCAATGGATGTACGGACCGTAGGTCCTGACCGTAGATGGGTCCCGATAGTTTTAATTAAGGGCTTTTTGGTCTTTTCCCTGGTTAATTCCCTAATTAACTAAGTCGGTTTTACCCTTAATGAAGGCCCTATATATAGTTCTCTTTACCTAAATCACTTTATTCTAACTCATTCCTTAAATTCACCTCTCAAATATTTCTCTCTATAAAAGAAATCCTCTCTAGCTCAAGGAAGAAGAAGAAGCTAAGTCTTCCATTGAAGATTACCCAATTTCCTCAAATTTCTAGTGGGTTTTGCTAAGGTATGATGGACCAATGGAGTTGCTTCCTCCATTGGACCCTCCCTTTTCTTTATGAATTTCAAGGTTCAATTCCCTTCAAGTAAGCTAGGGTTTGATCAATTGTTATGGGTTCTTCAAGTATGAGTTCATTTACTGATTTAATGCTTTGTAGTGCACGATTTAGCGTGGGTAAGGTAATTTAATGCATGGTCTAGCATGAATTACATGATTATTGTAAATATTGCATGAACCCCCATGATCCCAAATAAATTCTCCCCAATTTGATAATCTATGCCTTGATTATTGGGTTGAGATATGAATTGATGAAATTGATGGATCATCTATGAAATTGAGCATGAATTGGGGTTAATTGCATGAATTAGCATGTTCAAGTAGAAAGCATGATTTTCCTCTTTCATGTGGGTTATTTCAAATATGACTAAATTGCCTTGATTATGACTTTTAAGAGCTAGCTTGCATTGAATTGCATGGTTTAAAATAAAGGCAACATGAACCCATTAGCTATGAAGAAAGAGCATGATAGAATCATGAAGAAAGAGGCTTATAGAATCAAGCATGTTTTATATGAAATATATGATATGTGATGTTGAGTCTTGAAAGGGTTTTCTCATATAATACTCAACCTAAGCTTGTGAAAGGATTTCTCACATGTAAAGGATTCATAACTTGTTAAAAGGTTTGCTTAACTAAAATTGAATCAAGAGCTTAAAGAAATTATTCTAGGGGTGTAAGCTTGGACAAGTCCATGAAGGAAGAAACACTCAATGAAGTAAGCTTGGACTAGTCCATGGTATGTGAAGTCATGTTTAGCTTGGATTGGCAACCCCAGTTGTGCCTTTCCATGGATATCAATATTTATGATTGTATAGTGGGAATTAGCATAGAACCGAGTGGATGGGTGACAAGTCCCCATATGTCCTATGCCTATGTGCCCCCATAGGTGGTCTTTAATAGGCCCATATTATATCAGCTTAGCTAGTGGATCCACGTAGGCTATGGTTCAGGATTCTACCTTCGCAAGTAGAATGGCCCTTTTTCGATGTAGGGCAGACACTGGATTCCATGATGAGTTATTCCATGGTCTAAAGATCGGTTTAAGGATTTTCCCACAACTCAGCTTGCACAATGGTGCATGGGTTACTAAAAGTAAAGAAAAGAAAAGAAGAGTAATAGAAAGATGATTTAGCTTGCTTTTGCCATGGTTTATGCTTTATGCTATTTGCTTATATGCCTTATCATATTTAGCTTGGCCAATTGCATGTCATGTTTATATCTCAGTTTCTAGCATGTTTTAGAGTTTATATGCATTGTTATCATACTTAGTACTTTATTGTGCTAACGCATACTTCAGCCTGCATCAACTTCTTTGGAGTAGGATGTGACAGTTCTCCTACTCGTGGCTAGAGCATTGACTTAGAGTTGCGAAGAAGACTTGGTGAGTCCTCATCCATCCGAGGACATAGCCTTGTTGGATTTTAACTTGATGTCTTTCCTTATGTTAGATATTGTATTGGGTTGCATCCCTATCACTTTTATTCGTATTCTATGAGATTAGAAGGCTTTGAGACATGAGTTGTAGACTTCCACTGTTTTGAGTAAAGTTTTGATATAAAATGCTCTTTTGAACTCGTACTTCTCTATTATCTTGTATGTGATGTATGCGAAGGTCTTGTATGAGGCCTCTCGAGGTCTTTTACGCCGTGTTACATCTAGGGGCTACCCTGGGTCGTGACACTATGAGGGTAGTCCCAGTACTGGCCAACCTAGCCAAGAACATTAGTTGTTATTGAAGCATATTAAGAGACATTTGAGTCGGAGGGACACCTCCCTAAACCGGAGATATCTTTACCTGTATGTATACCACTTTTTTCTTCTACTACCTCGAGAGAATCCTCATATAAGGAAGGATATTTTGACTTTTCCCTAGCCGGCATTGCAGTTTCCTAAGGTCGTCCCCCGAAAGATGCGACAACTCACCCTCTACCTCTGGCTCTACTACTTTCTCTACCTCGTCCACGAACTACACCCCCATCGGCTGGTGCGGGTATTTTTTCCTTGGCCCTTTAGCTCTTGCTTCTGTTGCATATATTCTCACCATTTTTTAGAAAACAATGAATGGTTAGATACTAATTTGGATCACCAAATACCAATAGGATTCAAATAGTAGCATAAAGGAATGATGAAAGAGAAATTTTCTAATGTCATATAGCCTCTCAAAGAAAAGTACAAACGTCTCTATACTATTCCACAAGACTCTACTAGACCAGTTCTTGTACGATGAGATCAACAAACCTAGAGTTTTGATACCAACTTTGTCATGACTTAAATGGTCATGAGTGATACCCACATTAACCCTCCAGTAGGACATCCATCGAACCCAAAACTTAACCAGCTTAGACCATATAGTTATAAGATAATATTAAAAATTGAATAAAGTTTTCATTAATAAATATCAAGTCTAATATTGAAATAAAACATCCTCAAAACAACTTCCCAGTCATCGCATAGAAATTCTAACTCAAACAAGTCTAAATAGAAAAGTTCAACAACTAACTAAGATAGAGCATCTTAATGCGGAAGAGGGATAAGGACTCCTAAGATGATCCTTGGTAGCCTGGAAACGGGTTCTCACCCTTGGATCAAAAATTGTTGACTACGAAGAACTGAGGTCTCGTAGGAACTTCTGGAGCATGATCTGCACTCAACAAAAGAAGAGAACAAGATAGTATCAGTACAATCTACTATGTAATAGTAGGCCTCATAGGCGGACTCAAATTAGAAATAAGCAACATGTAAATCAAATAGCAAGTAGATTTCAGCACATAGACAACTCATAGTCAACAAGTATAGTCACCACAGGATCAGCTATAACAATTGCAGATTGTAAAGTCATTCAATACTCAATGCATAATGAACTAACACAACAATAAGTAAAGTCTACACACATTCTAAGGGACTAGTTCAATCTATGGTACCATACCGGCATAGTATCCGACCCACCATAATAATAAATATATATCGATGTGGTACCTGATCCAACGTATGATAAAATATTTTATATATATATATATATAGAGAGAGAGAGAGAGAGAGAGAGAGAGAGAGAGAGGGAGAGAGTGTACATGATCAAACATATAATAAAATATACAATATATAAGTACTAGCACGGTACCCTATCTGATGTATAATAAAATATTTAATACCGATCACTTATGCATCTCAAGCATCCAAATTTCAAATCATCAAGTTAAGCATACTCGAAGGATAACCAACAACCATTTAACTCAAGAGTATACATGAATCTAAGTCAAGTCTAACTCCAATTAACCATAACCTCCTCTGAACAGCCCAAATACATGTTATTTTTCTAGAGCCTTGCTTTTTCTTGAAGCTTTGGTTAATTCATGGTCTAAAATACATAAATTTCAACTATTAAATTAATTATTCAATAATTCTAATTCTTAGGGACTAAACCCCATTGATTTCACCTTGATCATAGCCTAATCCTTAAGTTAGGGGGTTTTTCATGCATCAATCTCCCTATAATCCATGTTAGAGAGAGAATTTTACTATGCTAGGAAGTAAAATAGGATCATTATAATACCCATTTAGGGATACCTATAAGGAATTCCGACCCTAGTTCTAAGATTTTCCAATTTCAAGATTACATGAACTTAATGAAGTAAGTAGTGTTAGAATGGAGTAATGGACTTATCTTGATGATAGGAAGAGCCCTAGCATATGAAAATCGCCACTCTCAAGATAAAGAATACGTCTTTGGATATTAGTAAGAAAATAAATGTAAAACAACATGACTTGGGTATAAAAGATTGCCATAGGCGCTATGGAGGCCCTGACCCGCTATGGCAAGCAACTGATCTCTACAGCGGTCCTCGACTAGGTTGAGGCCACTAAGGCATAACCCATCTTCCATGATGATGGGGATCCTCTTATGATGAAGACTATCAATAACTCGAGAAGAATTCCTTAGACCCTCCCCTCCCCCATTTCATAACACACTTAGGATTTTTGGATAATGTAGAAACATATCACCGAGGAAATAACCCTAAGTAGAGTTCTTCTAATCCGTTTCTCACACCAATTTTTGGTCAAAAATTGGCCTAGAATTTTGCCAAGTCTCATCTTAGGCAAACTCCACCCAGATACTAAAATTCTAACAACTATTATAACAACTAGATGGGTTGTTACATATGAAGACTAGTGTACTAAAATCGTATAAATTGTACACAGAGGCGGAGTTAGGTGGGGGTTCGTGGGTTCGGACGAACCCAATAATTTTTCCATAGATCCTGTATTTGTACTAGAAAATTAAATAAATATATATGTATATTAACTTGTGAACCCCTAACAAAATTGATTGACGGTTCAGTGGTAAGGAAGGGACAGTGGAAATGTTTTTCACACTAGAGTTGTGGGTTCGAACCCCCTCTCTTTTTTTAAGAGGAAATTTAGAACCCCCAAACTCTTAATCCTGGCTCCGGGTTCAAACCCCCTCTCCTTTTTTAAAAGGAAATTTAGAACCCCCAAACTCTTAATCTTGGCTCCGCCTCTGATTGTACATTCAAAATAGATACACTTTTGTCTTATAAATAACTTATCATACATTCTACAAGCGAATAAACTTAGACTCCTAAAACATGAAAACATGGAAAATGAGTAATTATTAAATAATGACATATAAGGTCTGTCATACAAACATGTAACTTATAAGGTCTACAATATGAGCATATAACCCACAACATATGAGCGTATAGTCTCAAATGCGTAAGCACATAATCATGTGATCAAGTGTTCTAAAAGAAAGATAATATATAAGCAATTGTAATTTGTGAGCCATGTAGCATGCAATCTTTCTTATAATACATGTAACAATCAACTATATATGCCAAAGTTCAATTGACAGAATGTTTATTGGTACGATGGAGCACCTAACAACTACAACATAAGACTCTTATAGAGTAAACTCTCATAATCTTCTATCTAGTAAGGACTCAGAGTGGGAGCCCATCATAAACTCTTTTTTTATAGCAACAAGAGATATTAAATACTTAATAATGTTGAAACTAACTTATAATGTATTGTTTTTCAATAGAAGGAGCTACAAGTACTTGTCGATTCAAATCCATAAAAATTAAATGATAGGATGATTTGCCAACATCTTCAAAAGAAAGCTCACAAACGGTCAAGAATATCAATCATTCTTAATAATTCGAATGTAAGGAGCAGTGTGAAGCAGTAAGTCAAAACTATACTCAACTATTAGAATAAAATAATTATAACAAGTATTCCTTAGAGGTTTTTGTGAAAATCGTCAATGTTGTAGAGTTTTTGTTGGCGAGGAGTGCATATATGTCAACACTTTATAACATATAAGCGGAACCTTTTTAAAATGAGTAGTATATACTCAATGTTTCATGTAACATGTAAACCACAGACAAGGAAGTGGAACCTTTATAAAATGAGTAGTATATACCCAATGTATCACAAAACATGTTAACCACAGACCATGCATATATTTTATAAATAATGGGTAAATCATTAACCCTTGGATGGTACTTAATGTCACACCCCCAGACTACCCCCTAGATGTGAAACAGTGCTTAGACCCACAAGTAACCCCAAGCTAACCTCATGGCATGGCATGTCATAACAATAAGATTAGCAAAATCAACAGAAAATTGAAATACACATGCGGAAGTTAAAATTGAAATATTGGATAGAGCCAAAATACTGAGATTCGACAAAATTTGGAAGACAACATAATATGGCAGAATCTAACTGATTGTCTGAAAACCTCTACTAACATGAGTTGCTAGGACAAACCCCTAGCTAACTCTGATTGTCTGAAACTAAAAGAGAAATACTGAAATCAAAGATAGAGAGGTCGTCCTCGGATAATGAGGACTCACCAAAGCTGCTCCAATGTTGATTGAATCTGTACTAAGATCGGGCTGGATGATGAGCATCATAACCTATATTATCAAACAATGTAGGCAGAAGTATGCGGTCAGTACTTAGAATGTACTGAGTATGGAGAAAATGCGTAAATAACATGATATTTGACATATTAAATCCGTACAACATGTTGATGCAATGACCAAATAAGACAACATCAAATAGAGATAATTTGATCTGAAATACATATATACAAGGTCATGCACTATCTAAAAGTATGACTGTGGGAGATACTAAAATCGGCATAAATCATATAAGCTACTATATAGAGTTCAGTGTACTGCTCCTACACCGAAAAGAAAGTGCCCACTACTTCCTAAGGTAAGGGACCTGATATCTGAGCTAAGGTGGATCTAATAGCTAAAGTCTATAAAGTCAAATTTTATTGTGGCACGTAGTTCTGAAACTTAGAGATTGATACTAAAGTTCCAAGGACCCAAATAGAAACCTTCATCCCTAAAGTTCACTCGATGCTAAGTATACTCCCAATGAAAACATGCATATATCTGAAAACAGTAATAATCTGATAATATTGAATCATACTGATAACTGATAAATACTGAGTAGCTCATAAATCATGATAACTGGACATAATCTAAAAGATACTTCATCTGAAAGCATCTAAATCATGATATCCGTATATACTGAGAGATACTTTATTCGAAAACATAATAATTCATGAAAATCTGATAACTAGAGACATGAATATGAAAATAGCATAATTCTAATCATGAAAATACTTTCATGCTATGGATTCATGAAAATACTTTCATGCTATGGATTCATGAAAATATCATTGAAAACATTGAATTATAATCAAAATTATGCAATTGAGGACTAATCATGAAGAAGAAACTGGATTCCAATAAGAACCCATGAAATTCATAAAATCCTAGATTTTGAGAAATCGTAAATTAAAGAAATTGGGGTTTCTTTGGGACTCAATGGGTGAAGAGAGACCCATTGATGAAGTTCCCACATACCTAGAGTATAAACCCTACCTTTAATCCTTCAATGGAGACTTGAAGCTTTGGAACCCTAACTTACTTGAGGAAGAAGACTTGAGAGAGAAGAAATTGAATTTGGGTGAGTTATGAGAGAATGCGGGGTTTGGGCTTATAAGAATCTTTTAATCCCACTTGGAATAGGTCAAAAAGACGTAGTTTGGGAATTAAAAAAGTGGGAAAAGAGTAAAATGACCCTCATTAAAAACTATCTAAAGTTTTCTATGAGGGGAATCTACGGTCTGTGATTCCGACCGTAGAACCCTATCCGTAGAACTCAGAGAAGAAATCCTGAGTTTGTGAACATTGAACTACGAAACCCTTTTTACGACTCGTAATTCCTTATATGATCCGTACTGACCATTCATAAAAAGAAATATATTGAAATACACATTCTATGAAGTTTGATCTACTATACCACCTTTTACGGACCATAGTCACAACTACGACTCGTAGATTTTGCTCATCATGTTCAAGTCAAATTTCCAACTTTCTGAAGTTTTTCTACGACTAGTACAGCTTTCCAAGACTCATAAACACATTCGTAAACACTTACCCAATTTTCCTAATTTCTGAAGTCTCATTCACAGACCCCTTTTTACGAGCCGTAATTCCATCTACGACCCTTACACATTGCCCATAATTTCCAAAAATCTGTAGACTTTAGATTTTTCTGAACTTTTCCTAGTTTGATCTTAGCTAGACACTTTCGAAGTGTTACACTTAACAGGCATGCTAGTGAACCTATGAAAAGAATAGCATATATACTAATGAGGTCATCTTATGGAAACAGTAGCATGCTAGTGAACCTATGGAAATAGTAGGATGTATACTAACGAGGTCATCTTATTGAAACAGTAGCATACTAGTGAACCTATGAAAAAAGTAACATGTAAACTTAGCATGCATGCTAGTGAACCTATGAAAAAAGTGCATATATTATCTTACAAGTAATGCACAGTAACATCTACATATATAAATTCCTGGAAATCCAGTGTTATAGGCATCTAATGCTTATTCCAGCTACGGAACACTCAATGGGTCATCTTATTCATTGCTCATAATCTATAATCATGTATATAAGTCAGTATATGATATATAAATATTCATGGTTCACAACATGTATTGTATCTAGCATGTATATCATCATGTATCATATAGAACACATGACATGTAATCAATAGATTTGATGAAGTATACTTCTTACGGGCTAGTCACTTACAATTCAAGTATCGTGAAGTAAAATGATCTTTAAAAGAGGCAAAGAGCATATAATTAAGGCGAAATGGTCTGGTGGACCCTTGTACTTGTATCGGTTTGTATTGTGGACCCTTCTACTTACTCCTTTGTCATCTGGACCCCTGAACTCATCCAAACACAATATTTTAAACACATTTTTTCCTACTCAGCTGTGTGTGTATCACAAACGCTTGACACATAATTTTTAAAATAATTATAAATTGACATGTATGATTATAAAATGACAAATGTATATATAACCCCTCCACATCATCAATTCCTTTTATTATATTTGATTAATGTATATATACTTCTTTTTCCAATTTTTATTTTCCTCTGTCATACCTATCCTTATTCCCACAATTTCATTCCATTTCTCTCTCTCTCATCTTCCTTACACATTTCCTTTCCCAACCTCTTCTACTCTTTCCATTGAAGAAAAAATATCGGAATGATTTCTTGTTGTTCACAATCTCCCCAAAACTCGGAGTTGATTTTGGGTTCTGTTGGGTTGGGATTTTGGTGGTGACTGGTGGCGTTGAGGAAGAGTGGGGATTTGTTGGGTGGTCTGGTTGTTCACAATCTCGCCAGAGTTTGGGGCTGGCGGCGTTGTGAAGATCGAAGTTTATTGGTGGAGTTGATTTGGGGTTTTTATCTTTTGTGAAGGGTTTTCGTGATGAGCTTTGATTTGCCCTAGTTTTCTGATGCTTCAAGAAATTCTTGAAGAGATTGTTGTTTTTTAGTTTTTAATTTAAGATAGGAGGACTACTATTTGGAAATGAGCTTGAAGCATTTAAATCAAACCAACAAAAATACAATAGAATCGCACAAAGAGGAAGAAGAGATGCCTTTAAATCGAAGGAAAAAAATAAAGGAGAAGAAATTTGGAGAGATAAGATCGAGAAGAGAAGAAAAAAAGCTTCAATTTGGCCACAATGGTGATGAATGCAAATGAGGAAGAAGAGACAACTTTAATGTCTCAAAAAGGACCATTAATGCCTTTTTGAAATGTCTCACGCTCCTGCTTTGTGTGTTTCACACGCTCCGTGTGAACTCTTGCCACATAGGATGCCACATCAAAAAATGTGTTTAAAATGTTGGGTTTGGATGGGTTCAGGGGTCTAGATGACAAATGAGTAAATAGAAGGGTCCACAATACAAATCGATACAAGTATAAGGGTCCACCAGACCATTTCGCCTATAATTAATAAGCTATGAAGAATGTGACGAGTGACAATTAAGTTGTAAGCCAAGTAACATGCAAACGAGTGAATTATAAGGCATGTAGGGGAACATTAAAATAAGTAACATGTATGAACTTACACAAATCTCAGCAATTTCTGTAGAAATAACACAAAAATAATAATCTATTTCCCATTTTCAATCGGAATAAACTAAATAATCAAGTAGAGAAGATGAAATACTAGCTCATACCTGTAATTTTTTATCTATGTTTTGGAGAAAGAAAGAAGAGATTGTTGTAGTTTTGAATTAACTGGATTTTTTGATTTGCTGCCGAGAAAATTGAATTAACTCGATTTTTTTATGAATTTGGCTACTTACTTATGTACTAATATCAATTTGTTTTTCAATGTATGATTTTTAATCTTTGATTGCTCAAAAAATAAAGTGATTTTAAGTTTTTTTCCTACGATGTTTATTGTTATATGTTGTTTTATTTATTTTGTATCGTGTTATTTATTGTCTTTTTTCCTTGCAATTAGGTATCTTATTTTGTTTTTAGCCGGTTCATCGAAACCCACTTCACAACCGAGTACCTAGTCATTTTTGTTCTAGTTCGAATTTTTGTAGACAGAAAAATTAGGGAAAATATTGTTGAAAATTACTATAAGGAAAAAAAGATCTAAAACACACAAAAAGAAAAACAAAAGAAAGATTTGAAAGAGTACCTATCTTCATAATCAACCCAATAAATCTTGTACATCTTTTCTGGCAAAAAGACTATCAGGAAGTTCAGTCAAAAAGTCATTAACAGTTAGCAAAATGATACTAGACCTAACAATGACCTCAATCACCTTTATGAATTGTGCTAGTTCTCTACTAAAATTGAATTGAGCTAGTTCTTTACTAATATTGCAATAAATTATCTTGTCATGACTCATACCACTCTAAACCACCTAGTGGGAGAACTAAATACCAACCCGTAATTAACCCAACACACCACTTATTAAAACCAAGTCATAATATAAATAGCAAAAAATAATCTTAGAAACAACTAACGAAATGAGCCCTCATAAACTCAATCGATAGTCAAAACATTTGCGGAAATAAAACCCCTAGAACTGAAAGTCGTAGTACCAAAACTCTAAATAAGTCAAGAATGGGGATGCAACCTCAAAACTTAGAAAACATGAAAAAATAGTCTAATGTATTTTCACAAAAAGATGGCCAGAAAATATAGAAGAACTCATGACAGCCTGAAAGAGTAACTCATCCTCGGATTTGAAGTCAAGTATCCCTTAACTGAGGTCTCGTATCAGCCGCTGGAAGATGCCCTGTAATCAACAAAAAAAGAATGGGCGTAGTATTAGCACACAACCACAGTGTACTGGTATGATCGCGCGGCCAGTCAAAATCATGCATGTAAACAAACAACTACAACATAGTAAACATAGGCCAACACATATACCACAATCACGAATACATAGACTCCGAGTCACATTATCATGAAATCAATCAATACCTGGAACATGTTCTAATGACCCTCCAGGTCCTTTTTGTGTTAATGCCTTCTTTCCATTGTTTAGAGCATTCCTGTAGCGATCCCAAGTCATTTATGACTTACTGGCACTGACCGTTCGGTAGCCTGGGTTTTATGCCCGTTTCCCTTTTGGAGCTTTTGGAAGTTGAAAAGTTGATTTCGATCATAACCTTAGGTAAACAACCTCAGAGTGGGATTCTGACGGTTCCATCAGCTCTGGAGCAACCAAATTAGGCTAAAAGCATGGTTGGCTCGAGTCTCGAGGCTTTCGGTGTGATTTAGGGCCATTTGGAGCTTTAGCCTTTGAAATTTGGCTCAAGGTTGACTTTGGTCAACATCCTTGGTAAACATGCTCCGACAAGAATTCTGTCAGCGCGGTTAGTTCTGGAATGCCGAGTTTGGTCTAGAATGACCCTTCATGCACTTTTTGGGGTTTCAGATCTAATTCTGAGGCCCTTTGTGGAATTTGGCTAAAATAGCGCTTTGGATGTGGGATCCACATTTTATCTAAACAACTTCATAGGAAAATTCCAACTACGCCATTGAGTCTGGAACGTCGAATTTTATGGGTAGCATATCTCGTTTACGTGCATAGGGTTCCGAACAAATTTCGAGCACCCCGTCGGAGTTTTTGGGGAAGGCAAAATTTAGCTGGTGCAGTAGCTGAAGTTGTAGACCTATTCCTTCTCCGCGTTCGAGGATAGGGTTCCGCGTTCGCGAAGGTCTGGGAATCTTTCTCTACGCATTTGCGGAGGTGTGGTTCGCGGGCCCCTGGTCGTGTTCACGGAGGTTTTTTTTCTCTCCCTCCACGTTCGTGGGCCTGTGGCCGCGTTCGCGGGGGTCAGCGTGTCTGGCAGTTAGTTTAAAAGAGGCAGTCGTGTTCATTGTTGTTGTTAGTTTGAAAAGGTGGTATCTTTCTCATTTCTCGTCGATTTTCGGTGAATCAAAGTCCCATGTGTTTGGGATTGCGTAGGCTTTGTGGGTTATAGCTCGGATAGCATTGGGTGACCTTCGTTTCTCATGAATTTGAGGTGTAAGTGGCTGCCATAGGCTTGTTGTGTAAAGTTTTGCATGTTTTGTTTTCTTGGGTTGTCGGTTGGTCCGAGCCTCGAGAAGTCTTCCATTTTGGAACACAAGCTCGGAGAAGGGTTTGGGACCTTTTCACGAAGTCAATTCTAGGATTTCCAGAGCAGGTCCCACATTTCCCAATTTTAACTCCAAAATTGGTCATCTCCGATTTTGATGATTTTAGTGTCTAAACGACCGTACTGATGCTGTGATTCTATTTTTGATAGCGTGGTAGCAGTCAGAGGCTGTTCGGAAGGGAAAAGCTCCGGCAGAGTGATTTGGAGCGTGCGCGGTCGGCCTTCTGCTAGGTTACGGCTTCCCTTCTTTTTAGATTGAGATGGATTATGTGAATGCATGTTGATTTGTATGAATCTGGGGTGGGATTCTAGTATTTCTTCTCTTCTTCTCAGAAATCTTATTTTAGGCTTGATTTTCGGGCTGTTTTGGGGGGTAGTACCATGCTATTAGAGGGGTTGTTTAGGTGTTGATGCATGTGGTTTATCTGCTTGGTTGTTTATTTATATTGAAGCATGTTTCTAGCCTTAGTCTAGGTTAGACTAGTTTTGCTTTAGACCCATGCACCTATTTGACTCTGGTATGTATCCAACGTTGATTCGGATGGACTAGGTCCTTGTAGACCGTAATAACAGACTTGGGTCTGATAGTATGAGTCTATCTTTGGCTTTGTATTTTTGTGATCTTCTGGCTTCTCTCCTCATTTCTGTGGTGCCGATGTGTAGTCGGAGGCGTGGTGTTTTCCGAAGATTTTAGGTGTTTCGAGATCGATTCTGCGGTGATGTGGTTTGTGGTGGATGGGGTTCCATATTAGTTTGGTTTGGTACTTGAGATCCTCTACAGAATTGATATGCCCCGTGCACTCGTCTGGCTGGGACAGGGCCCTCGGAGTGTTAGCCGGCTTGGCAATTGGATATGAGTTATTGAGGTTCTCTTCGGAGTTGACACGCCCCGTGCACTCGTCTGGCTGGGACACGGCCCCCGGAGTGTTAGCTGATTAGGTGATTAGATATTAGGGCCTTTGGGGAAGTCGTTATGCCCCTTGGCACTCGAGAGTTGCCATCGGGATGGGCGGCCTGATTTGGAAGTGAGACTTTTGACTGGGTTAGAGTTAGCTGATTGTTTCAGTTGAGTTGGTTGGTGGTTTCAGTTCGCAGCTGGGTTTTCCTTCAGTCTCGTAGCTTTAGCTTTTCTGTGTACCTGTCGGGCTTATGGGAGTCCGTTTGGGTTTTGTTTGTCTGTTCTTGAGTGTACCTTATGGGCTTTATGGGAGGCCCAGTTAGGTTTAGTTTAGATATTCTTAGATTTGCTGTCGGCTAGTTTTGTGCTTATTTCCTTTGACCTCTGTTATCGTAGATTATATCCTTTCAGTATGTATATACCTTTCTTGCTCAGTCGGCCTATGATGCCTACTGGGTACCTGTTGTAGTAGTACTCATGCTACACTATGCATCTATTTTCGTGATGCAGGTCCGAGCACCAGTTATCAGTGTTAAGGTCAAGCCTGCTGCAGTCTGTTCCGGAGGCGAGGGTGAGCACTTGGTGTTCTGGGATTACCCGTCTCCTTCTATATTTATATTTTGTCTTGTCTTTAGCTTTTGAGACAGTCTGGTTTCTGTGGTCCACTTTTGGGACTTGTACTCGTTTTGTAGTAGCTCTGTACTTTTGACTTCCAGGTTCTGGGAGGTATCGTTTATTATATATAGTTTAGGTTCACTTTCGCCTTTCCCCTATGTGTTCCTTTATTTATGCTTTCACTTAGTTGAGGCTAGTTTCCACCCTTAGTCCCATTACTGTCAAGTTCTAGGATAGGGTTTGGCTTGCCTACTGGCGGGTTGGTAGGCGTCATCATGACTCGAGAAATCGGGTCATGACAAGTTGGTATTAGAGCCCCAGGTTCATCGGTCTCACTTGTACAGAGCTAGCATCTAGTAGAGTCTTGCGGATCGGTGCGGAGACATCCGTGACTTATCTTCAGGAGGCTACAGGATGTCCTTAAGAGGTTTTCCTGTTTTGTATCATTTTTGTGCGCTATTGTCAGATTGGTTTCATGAAATTTTACTTGTTTCACTATGTCGCAGGATGGCTCGCACGTGCGGTATAGTGGCCGGGGGTGATGCACCCAGACCCACTGATAAAGCCCTACCTAGGGGTAGAGGCCGACCCCGAAGTCGAGCCCCGAGAGAGAGTGAGGACTCCGGAGCTGGAGGCGGAGCCTCAGATAGATCATATTCCTCCTCAGCCGGTGGGGCCAGGACCAGCCCAGCCACCGCCCGCACAAGTTGCCGCCCCTGACTTTCGGGCTATGCTTGCGTAGATTTTGGCAGCGATAGAAGGTATGCAGCAGAAGGCCCCAACACTTGTTCCAGAGCCAGCTCCAGCACCACAGGGTAAGCCTGTAGCAGTGGCCCCAGAGGTTCAGCAGCCGCCAACACTAGCCATCGTACTGTCGGATGTCTTAGATAGGGTCATGCCATTGAGGGAGCAGAAGATGGTCGGGGTGTTTCTGAGATTGTGACCGCCAAGGTTTTCTTTGGGAAGGATGCCCATGAGTTTATTACCTCTTACCGAGAGCGATTGCATGCTCTGGACTAGTGGAGTCGAGAGGAGCTGACTTTACTACTTATTAGTTGGATGGACTGGCCAAACAGTAGTGGCGCTCTTTCATGGAGACCAGGCCAGCTGGGTTCCGATCGGTGTTGTGGACAGAACTTTCAGAGGCCTTCCTGACTAGGCTTATCCTACGGAGCATCAGAAACCGTCTCCATGATGAGTTCTCGAGGTTAGAGTAGGGCTCTATGACGGTATCAGAGTATGAGGTGAGATTCCATGAGTTATCCCGTCATGCCACCCTGATTTTGCCCACGGAAGAGGAGAGAGTCAAGTGCTTCTTTAGAGGTTTGAGGTTGCCGATGCGTATTGAGTCGTAGTTTATGGTTTCAGTGGGCCACTCTTTTCTGGATATGGTGGACTATGCCCGCACGCTTGAGCAGTTCCATCGCGAGGTCCAAGGGGGCAGCGGCAAGAGGGCCAGGCAGGATGATCATTTCAGTGGGCCCTGTCCTAGGCCTAGAGTTACTCAGGATCGGGTCCATCAGAGGTTCCAGTCGGGTCAGCCCAGTCGCCCGTTTCAGGCATCATTGCAGATATTGGAGGGTGACCAACACCGTCAGGGTGGTTATAGTACCGGTCTGACTCAGGGCCGAGGAGGTATTCAGACGGGTTCCTCAGGTCGGGGTGGTTGGCCTCCAGTTGTGAGCAGGTTGTCTCAAGGTTGCTTTACTTGCGGGGGGCTTGATCACTAGTTTAGGGAGTGCCCTATCTCCAGACCAACTTACCAGCTCCTCAAGCAGCGAGACCGATATCAGCAGTAGCACCTCTAGCTAGGGGAGGAGGACAGTATCAGGGTATTTGGGGAGGTCCCCGGAGAGGCAGGACAGGTGATAGGGTGGATGCGCAGGGTAGAGGGGCCCAGGGCCATTTCTATGCAACTCCAGCCAGAGTAGAGGCCGATGCATCGGATGATGTGGTCACAAGTACGGTTCTTTTATGCCATCAGTCCGCTTCAGCTTTATTTGATCCTGGTTCTACATATTCATATTTGACTGCTTATTATGCTCCTCGATTGGGGGTGAGTCTAGAGCCTTTAGTGGTACCATTGCGTGTGTCGACCCCTGTGGATGATTCTTTAGTGGTAGATCAAGTTTGTAGATCTTGTGTGGTGACTATTCTTGGGCAGGACACTCGAGCTGATCTTATCATACTTAGTATATTGGACTTTGACTTGATTCTAGGTATGGACTGGTTAGCCCCTCATCGAGCGTTCTTGGATTGTTATGCCAAGACCGTTACTTTAGCCATGCCTGGTATTCCCCCAGTGGTGTGGCACGGTTCTTGTAGTCGCACATCGGTTGGGGTGATTTCTTGTATTCAGGCCCGGAGGCTAGTGGCTAGCGGATGTTTGGCTTATATGGCTTATGTTAGAGATGTTAGTAGGGAGGGCCCTACGGTGGATTCAGTGCCTATAGTTCGAGAGCTTAATGATGTGTTTCCTGCCGACCTTCCAGGCCTACCCCCTGAGCGAGATATTGATTTTTCCATTGATTTGGAGCCGAGTACTAATCCTATTTCTATCCCACCGTACCATATGGCCCCCGCAGAGCTCAAGGAGCACAGTGGTCAGCTTCAAGATCTCTTGGGTAAGGGATTCATTGGGCCTAGTCATAGTGTATCGCCTTGGGGTGCCCCAGTCCTGTTTGTGAAGAAGAAGGACGGTACTATGCGGATGTGCATTGATTACAGGCAGTTGAATAAGGTGACGGTGAAGAACCATTACCCCATGCCTCGTATTAAGGATCTGTTCGACCAGCTTCAGGGTACCTCAGTATTTTCTAAGATTGACTTGAGATCCGGCTACCATTAGTTGAGGATTAGAGCAGCAAACATCCCTAAGACGGCATTTAGGACTCGTTATGGCCATTTTGAGTTCCTAGTGATGTCTTTTGGGTTGACTAATTCCCCTGCCGCCTTCATGGACTTGATGACTCGTGTATTTAGGTCGTATCTGGACTCCTTTGTCATAGTCTTCATTGATGATATCTTGGTGTACTCGCGGAGCCATAGCGAGCATGAGCAGCATTTGAGGATAGTGCTCCAGACTTTGAGAGATCATCGGCTTTATCCCAAGTTCTCAAAGTGCGAGTCCTGGCTTGAGTCCGTAGCATTCTTGGAGCACGTGGTGTCCAAGGATGGCATTATGGTGGATTCGGTGAAGATTGAGGTTATCCGTGATTGGGCTAGGCCCACCTCTGTGACTGAGATTCGGAGCTTCGTCGAATTGGCAAGGTACTACAGGTTTTTTGTTGAGGGTTTTTCTTCTATAGTGGCGTCTTTGACTCGGTTGACTCGCCAGGATGTTCTCTTTGTGTGGTCGGAGGAGTGTGAGACGAGCTTTCTAAGGCTTAAGGAGTTGCTTACCAGCGCTCCTATATTGACTCTTCCAGTTGAGGGCGAGGGCTTCACGGTTTATTGTGATGCATCCGGCGTTGATTTGGGTTGTGTTTTGATGCAGCAGGGTTGGGTTATTGCTTATGCGTCAAGGCAGCTTAAGCTGCATGAGCGCAACTACCCCACTCATGACTTAGAGTTGGCGGCGGTAGTTTTCATGCTTAAGATCTAGAGGCATTACTTATATGGAGTTCATTGTTAGAGCTACACTGCTCATAGGAGCCTTCAGTACATTATGACCCAGAGGGATCTTAATTTGAGGCAGTGTCGTTGGATTGAGGTTTTGAAGGACTATGATCTCTCTATTCTCTACCATCCGGGCAAGGCGAATATGGTAGCGGATGCCTTGAGCCGGAAGGCAGTGAGTATGGGTATTCTAGCCTTCCTTTCTGTTTCGGAGCGACCTTTGGCTTTGGACATCCAGTACCTAGCCAACCAGATGATCAGGCTTGATGTTTCAGATACCAGCCGGGTGTTAGCCTATGTGGGAGTTCAGTCATCCCTGTTTGATCAGATCTGTAGTCGTCAGTTTGAGGAGGAGTCTTTGGTGGCACTCAGAGATAGAGTATTGGCAGGTGATGCCGGACAGGCTACTCTAAATTCAGATGAGGTGTTGAGGTTTACTGGCCGTATTTTTGTTCCGAGAGTTGGGGATTTGATTCAGCTGATCCTTAGCCATGCCCATGATTCCAGGTATTCTATCTACCCTGGCACTGCTAAGATGTATTGTGATTTGAGGCAGCATTACTGGTGGAGCGGTATGAGGAGGGACATCTTAGATTATGTGTCCCGTTGCTTGTGTTGTCACCAGGTGAAGGCCAAGCATTTGAGGCTTGGAGGTGAGTTGCAGAGATTACTCATTCCTAAGTGGAAGTGGGAGCATATCACCATGGATTTCATTGTAGGCTTGCCTTGTACTTCTAGGGGTGTTGACAACATTTGGGTCATCGTAGATCGATTGACCAAGTCAGCACACTTCCTTCCAGTTCATACTTCCTTCAGTGCTGAGAGGCTAGCTCGTATCTACACTCGGGAGGTGGTTCGTCTTCATGGTGTGCCTGTTTCTATCATTTCAGACGGGGGTTCACAGTTCACTTCTAGCTTTTGGAGATTATTTCAGGAGGAGTTGGACACCCTGTCGATCTTAGCACAGCATTCCACCCGCAAACTGATGGCCAATCAGAGCGTACTATTCAGGTCCTTAAGGATATGTTGCGGGCCTGACTCTTGGACTTTGGGGTCAGTGGGACCAATTTTTGCCTTTGGCAGAGTTTGCGTACAACAACAACTACCACTCTAGCATTCATATGGCCCCGTTTGAGGCCTTATAAGGTAGGCATTGTCGCACTCTAGTAGGTTGGTTTGAGTCTACAGAGCCTAGGCCGCGTGGTACATACTTGCTTCAGGAGGCCTTAGTGCATGTGAGGATGATTCAGGATCAGCTCAGGACGGCTCAGAATAGATACCAGAGCTATGCAGATCGCAGGCGTCGACCGTTGAGATTTTCTGTTGGTGATACGGTATTCCTCTGAGTATCGCCCATGAAGGGCGTGATGAGATTTCGGAGGCGGGGCAAGCTTAGCCCCAGGTATATTGGGCCTTTTGATATTTTGAGGTCAGTTGGTGATGTGGCCTATGAGTTAGCCTTACCTCCAGCATTCTTAGCTATTCATTCAGTTTTCCATGTTTCGATGTTGCGCCGGTATGTTCCAGATGAGTCTCATGTGATCCAGTATGATGCAGTTGAGTTGGATGACCGTCTGACCTATATCGAGGAGCTAGTTTCTATTTTGGCCACAGATGTGAGGCAGCTGAGGTCTAGAGTCATTCCTACGATTATGGTTTATTAAAGGCATTCTCCAGTCGAGGAGGTTACCTGGGAGACTGAGCGGGAGATGCGGAAGCAGTTATTTTTAATACCATGTATAATAATATTCACTACTCCTTATTTTTATGATAATTCTTCATATTTTTCTATTAAAAAAATTACACTATACAAATATAATTTTTATTTATGAATTTATTTGACTAATTCTTATGTTTATTTATATTTTGATTTCTCATAAATCCTCTTTTACTTTAAAAAACTTAAGAAGAAAATTCTATTTTTAAGCTAAATAAGAAAAAAGTTTTATTTCTAAATACATACGGTACCATAGTGGGAATGCACACACAAAAATATTTAAGTTAAATAAGATGAAAGTTTTATTTTTTTTTTAAATGAATAATTAAAGCTTCAAAGAAAATATAAAAAACACTAAATAAAGTGAAAGGTAATTTTGTAAACAAACAATTTGTTCTTAAAATTTATGCTATGCATATTATTTTAAACACAACAAACCAAACACTCAATAAAAAATAATCTCAGCATAACTTATCCCATCATAACTAATCCCATCATAACTTATTTTCAAACCAAACGATCCCTAAAAGTCTAGTTTTCTGATGTTTTTCTAAATCCCCTTCTACGAGCTGGTCCACGGCTCGTATAACTAACTACAGCCAGTACATGGGCTCGTGAAACCTTGCACCATCAACTTTTTGAAACTTTTAAATTTTCAAGTTACCTTTTACATTTCTAGGGTGTTGCACACCTGCTATAGCGGCTTGAATGAAGACAGAAACTCATAAATCCTCCATAAAGCCCCCATTTTGCAACACAACTTCGAACCTTGACGCTTCAAACTAACCCTTTCACGCCAAGTTCAATATCGGGAGTTTTACTCACTCTAATTAACTTCCAAAAATCCCTATAGACTCCCTAATTTCTTAGTTAATGGAAAATTCAATCCACATTTAGACATTAATCCCAATCCTTTCCCAGAATGCCCTAGACCTCACCTTACTCAAATTTCTTCTAAGACTGGCCTAGTCTAAAATTTTCAAGTCACTACTCAAAAAGTTTTTTAACCATTGGTATACCCATTACGATCGGAAGGGGTTGTTACAATAGATACCAACTTAGCCATCACTCTTTCTCGAGTGATCAAACAAGAAAAAGTTGGGCTATGTCAGAAAGAGTGTAGTACCTGAATCCTCAAACAAGTGAGGGTACTTGTCTCATATGTACTTATCAATTTCCCAAGTGGCTTCCTCAACTGAATGATGTTTCCATTAAACATTTAATAATCTGATCTCCTTAGTTCTCAATCTCCGGACATTCCAATCAAGAATTGCAATTGGCTCTTATTTGTACTGAAGATCCTTGTCCAACAATATAGAGTCCCACTAGATAATATAATATCCATCCCCGTGGTACCTCTTCATCATGGATACATGGAACACTAGATGAATCATGAACAAGCTAACTATAAACCATTGGACCCACACTATTAAGAACCTTAAATGGACCAATGTAACAAGGACTAAGCTTACCCTTTTTGCTGAACCTCATGAATCCTTTCATTGGTGACACCTTCAATAAAACTTGTTCACCAACCTAAAATGTCATGTCTCTTACCTTGCGATCTGCATACTCTTTTTGTCTGCTCAGGGCTTCTAGTTGTTTGGTTTGGATACTCCTTCCCTTTTCCTGAGCTTTCCTTACTAAATCCACACCCAAAAGTTTCACATCACCAGCAGCGATCTACATCCCCTTCCATAAAGTGCTTCAAAAGGTGTCATATCTATGCTAGAGTGATAATGTTATTGTAAGAGAATTCACATAAGGGTAAGATGATTATCTTAGTTACGTCAGGATGAATCGAATATTGCGAACCATGGAACTTTGTCAACACCTTCTGGATCAATTCATCAATTTAGGGTCTTCATTGGTCAACTCATGGTCTTCAAATCTCCAAATCCTTTGGCAGTTCCTATGGTCCATCCTTTGACTTGTACCCAAGACCTATGGCTTCTGGTACAAGTCGTGGTAACATTATCCTCCACAAAGTTTTCTTTCTACGCCTCATAGGTACGGCTCATACCTTACCTTGTGTCCACTGATACTCAAAGTGCACAATCTCAGGATTTTTGCATGAACACCTCTTTACGGCCTGTACTATGAAAGTAAGACTCGTGATTTGTCTCGTGCCGCTCAGTCAAAAGTCACTAGCCTCAGATGTTTTCCACAGCCCCTAGTATGGATGTAGGACTCATCCACCATCTAGTGTAAATTGGACCTTAATATCTTAGCCTCTAATCGTTGCTACGCACCTGAGTACAACTCGTGGTCAGTACTTAAGGCTCGTACTCAGGCCTGCCCAAGTCATACTTGGCTCATTTTTCAACAATTCTTTTTCTTTGCTTTCAAAACTTGCTTTTCTATAGAATCACAATAAAAATACATCATATCCACATAAACATACTCAAGAACGCATAAAGTTTATATGTTTTAAGTGTCTAAGTGCCGAAAAATCTCGGTACATTATACCTCAATGAAATTAAATTCCTAAGCAACTTTTCTTTTCCAATTCATCACAATCAATAGCTTCAACAACCTCACAATGCTCTCAAAGAGTAGTATTCAATAATCAAAGATAATAAATTCCTAAGCAACCTTTCTTTTCCAATTCATCACAATCGATTGCTTCAACAACCTCACAATGCTCTCTTTAATAATCAAAGATAATCTAAGTCTAAAGGAGTTATTCTCCACTATTTATAGCCTAAGCTACTATTACAAAAATACCCTCAATGAAATAAGGGTATTCTTAGTTAAGAGGCTTGCATTTCAAGAATAACCATTTTGCATTCATAATCCTTTTTTTCATTCTTCCTTTTACTTCCTCTTTGACATGCTTTCGAGCTTCAAGCATTCATTCCAAATCTCTTCCAAGCTATGGAGTTTGTTTGAGTTCATATTGAGCTTTGTCTAGTTTATATACATGCTTAGAAAAACCATATTGTTCAAAATCTTATAATTGTTTAACATAAACTTCTTTTTGCAGAAATTCATTCAGAAAGATTTGATGTCCATTTGATTAAATTTTGGTTTTTCAATTTAAAACTTCAAGACATTAACTTTGTGTTTCAGTTCAAAACTTCGATTTTTTGACCTTAAGTTTAATTTTCAATTTCAGTATCCTTAAAATTCAATATGTTTAATTCAAACTTCAGGGACAGTGTATCTTGAAGTTCCAACTGTGTAGTTCAAACTTTAAATTTATGTCCTAAAATTTAATTGTTGTGGTTCCAACTCAAATCATTGGAGAAAAAAAAATGTGGATAAGAAAAAACAACGTCAATACTGACAAATTTGATGTAGTTTTTTTGCTATTTGTTGTAGTTTTTTTTGCTATTTGTTGTAGTTTTTTTTGCTATTTGTTGACTAAAATGATGCATATGTTCATGAAATTGTGTTATATACTTGAATTTTAGGGTTGTATATCCTTATGTTTGAGTTGAGTATTTCAAATTTCAATTGGTACACCTGTAAAAATAAAGGTGATGAAGCTTATACAATTTGATAACATGTTTGATTGCGAAAGAAAAATCCTCATTGATGTGGATAGAGTTGTTCACGATTCGATTTGAATTAGTTTTTGATTAAAATTTAAGTAATTTAATTGATTTTTAAATTATTAAATTAAATCAAGTCAATATAATATATGTATTGGTTAGAAAGAGATGTAATCGAACTCCGTGAATTTCATGGCAAATTTAAAGTACTTTAATATATATAATTCATAATTCAAAATGAACTTTCAAATGAACCTTGCATTTGTTCAAGAAAATTATAACATTTGTCGATATAAGTATATCAGATCTACTACAAGAAAATCAACTTTTTGTGGACAAGCCTTTTTGTTATTTCTTACTTAAATATTATTAATTTATAATTAATTTTTTTTATGAAAAAACCTATATAAGAGATAAAAATTGTGTATAGAATTTGTTGATTCGGTTCAATTAGTTAATTCGATATTGATTTTAATAAAATAATATCAAATCAAATATTGTCAGTTTTTAAAATTGTAAAATTAAATCAAACCTCAAAAGTATCAATTTATATAATCAATCTGGTTCAATTTTCTATTTGAATTGATTTTTAGCTAAACCATGAAGAAACCACATTAAAAAGAAGACGATAATGAAGATGACACAAATGGTTACACTTTGAAAGGAAAAGGGTCAGATATACCCCTCAATTTTGCGATTTAAAGTTGATATACCCCTTGACAAAAGTGGCTCACATATACCCCTATTGATACACAAATGATCTAGATATACCCTTTTGATATAACAGGAGGGAAAATAAATTAATTTTTAATTTTTTATTGGCTTATTTTTTAAAAAAATATTTTTTGAATTTGTTATTTTAATGGTAAAATTTATTTTTTACTCATTTTCTTATAAAATTTATTGTAGATGTCCCAATTTACTTTACAGATACAAAATTAAACTATAATATAGCCTCATAAAATTTAGTTTTAATTTTTTTTTTTCCTTGTGTTTTTATCTTTTTCCACTAAATTTTTTTTATTTCTCATATTTTTATACTAAAAAATAAAATTAAATAAAAATAGAAAACTCAAATAATGATAAGAAAATAGATCTATAAGAGAGATATTTAAAACTCTAATTAGTCGTTGAATTAAGCAAATCAAAAAAATAAATCATGTGTGAGAAATCAAATATAGCGTGAACTTTGCAAGAAGGATCATATATATACCCCTACATGGATTTTATCATAAATAATAACTAAAAAATCTAAAAAATAAAATTTAAAATTAATGTTTTCACTTTCATTAGATGAAAAGGGTATATATGAGTCACTTTTATAATGGTAGGAGTATATGTGAGCTGCTTTTGTAACAGTAAGGTTCAGTGTTATGAAAGGCGCTCGCCTTTCGCCTTTGGCGATAAGGCGAGGTGAGGCGAGGCGAGGCCGTGTCGCCTATCTCTAGCGAGGCGAGGCAATTTCACAAAGGCGAGGAATGGCGACAGAATGGCGAAAGATGACATGGCGTGGCGAGGCGATAGGCGTCGCCTTTTTATTATTTTTTAAAAAAAATGTCTGATTTAATAATTAAAAGTCAAAATTAGGGTTTTTTGGGGGTATTTTTGAAAACCTTCACCTTCGCAAGTCGCGACCTCTTCTCCTCTTCTTCTCAGTTTTTCGCGAGTCCGAACTCTTCTCCTTCGCGACTGCTGCTCCTCCGCGACCGCGACTGCTGGTCAACTCAGGTACGAGACCTTTTTTTTTCTTCTTCAGTTCTTCTCTTCTTCTCTTCTAGTTCTTCTCTTCTTTTCTTCTTCTTCTCTAGTCTCTACTCTCTACTCTGTTTTTCAGTAGTGAGTGGCTGAGACTGTGCTCTGTTTTTCAGTGGTATTGTGGTAGTGACTAGTGAGTGCTCTATTTTGTTCATTTGTTGTAGTGCTCACTACAATCTACAATCTGTCTATATTTTTTAAAAAAAAATTAATCCTTCATAATTATTTCTTCCCTACTTAATTTAGTTTTATACTAATTAATATAGTATTTATTTGTCCATAAATAGTGAACTCAATGGCGTCGGATGGTAACAAAAGGAGGGACATTGGAAAGAATTATGGTACTCAAGGACCAATAAAAGATCCAGTTGTATTTATTTTTTGTAAAGGTACTTATAATGGTGGTATTACTCGACACAAGCAACATTTAGTGGGTGGAAACAAAAATGTAAAACAATGTCCAAATTATCCGTCGGAGGTTAGAGAAGAGAGAAGGGCTTATATGGCAAATAAAATCACCAATAATCCGAAATTTCAAGTGAGGCAGCCAGAAGAATTTGTTAATATTGATGATGATGATATGGATGAATATGTTGAAATGATGCCTCCCTCCAAAACTCAAAAGATGTCTTCTAGTGGAAGTGCATCATCCACGGCATGGAACGTGACGAAAGGCCCTATGAATTTCTATTTTCCACAAAAATCACAACCAAAAGGAGGCTTTGAAAACGGAGCAGGAGCAGGAATTGATGAAACCAAGAAAATTCTAAGAGAGCGTGCGATAAGTGCTTTCGCATTATGGATGTACGATGCGGGGCTCCCTTTTAATTGTGTTAATTACAAATCGTTTGATAAATTTATTGAGGCAATAGGACAACATGGCCCCGGAATGAAGCCTCCTACATTCCATGAAGTTAGAGTTACTCAACTAAAAAAAGAGGTGAAGAAAGTGGAAAAATTGTTGATGAACATAAAGTGCAATGGACAAAGTTTGGATGTTCCATTAGGATGGACAAATGGACGGCACAAAATGGTAAAATGATCATCAATATTTTGGTGAATTCTCCAATCGGTAGTGTATTTCTTGGTTATGTTGATGCTAGCAATGAATCTACCGATTCTACCAAAATGTACAATTTGTTTGAAAACACTATTGAAAGAACGGAGAAGGGCCTAAAATGCCCCTCAAATATTTGAATTGATACAAAACTACCCTCCATCCACCTTTCGGTCCTAAAATAACCCTGCCGTCAACCTTTTGGCTCAAAAATACTCTCGATGTTAATCATTTGGCTTATATTTACCCTTATTTTAAATAGCTCCCTAAAAGTAAAATTATTAATTTTTTATTTATTATGTTTCCTAATATGATTGGTCCAAATTTACACCCTTCTCAAATAAATAATAAAAATCATATTTTAAAATTTTATCTTTTTATAAAATCACATATGATTCATATTTTGACCCGATAGTACACTCGAAAATAATATTCAAAAAATTATTAATTTCATGATATCTTCCTATTGGACTAATTTAAATCAACCCCCAATTTATTATAACACAACTCATACATGGGGATCCAACTAAAATTCATACTCAGCCCGACTGATTGTCCATCTAACAAAAATTATTATATTTATTAATATAAAATTTTCTATCAATTATCCAAATGTCTTGTTCATTTCCTCTTTTTATTCTTTTTTTAATCTCTCATTCTTAATTAGGATATTCTGGACTCAAACTTGAAATGGACTTACATGTTCATTCTCTTTTAATTTGTATTATTGTCATGGTGGGATGGGGGTGGAGATATGAGAAATGATTATTTTTATTCTTTTATTTTGAATTTTTGGTACACACAAAAGAAAAATGCATTATATGTACATATTTGCTTAATTAAATCATCTTTTATTGAACTAATTATTTCTATATGAATGTCATCGTTGTTTTCCTCCTTTTTCTCTCTCTTGTTTTTTCATAAATTGAAAAATAAAATAAAATTTAAAATGGTGGACAAGATCCAAATAAAAGAAAAACGGAAGAGAGGAAGTGAAGGGGTTTGGGGGAGGGGGGGGGGGGCAGTGTAGAGAGTAGAGGACTAACTTCTTTTTTTTATTTTCTATTTACTATGAAATACAAAATCAAGCAAATCATATGAGCTCATATGTTAAGTAATTTCATTTTTTAAACGGAAAAGGGCACTAGAATGCCCTTAAACTATGAGTTTTGGTACAATATTGCCCTCCATGCACCTTATGAGTATGATATGTTAGACATAAGGGTATTTTTGAGCCAAAAGATTGACGTCAGAGGTATTTGGGGCCCGAAAGGTGGATGAAGGGTAGTTTTGTACTAATTCAAATAATTGAGGGGTATTTTAGGCCCTTCTCCGTTGAAAGAATTGGATCGGAAAATGTTGTACAAATTGTCACCGATAATGCTAGTGAGAATGTTAAAGCGGGAAGCATGATGATGGGTGAGTACCCACACATTTGTTGGACTCCATGTGCTGCTCATTGCATCAACTTGATATTTGGTGACATATTCAAGATTAATCCATATGCTTCAGGTAATATCACTCTCCTATCCTCTAACTTTCTTTATAGAGAATATTTAATACTCAATAACTACTAATTACTATAATATTACTTTAACGTCTTTTAAGAAGTCCATCAAAATACATTCTTACATTAGTCAAAGGCCGTTGTTGTTGAACTTGATGAGAAAATTCACCAATCAAAGAAATTTGGTGAAATCGGCCAAGACAAGATTTGCAACGACCTTCTTAACTTTGAGAGTTATGCACAAACAACAGAAAAACTTGAGAATTCTAGTCCTCTCAACCGAATGGACTTCAAGTAAATTTGCAAAGGAAACTTTGGGGAAAGAAATTGCCAACCTTCTTATTTCTGCCCACTTTTGGAATGATGTTGTTCGGGCACTTACAGTTTGTGGTCCTTTGACAACAGTGCTTCGTTTGGTGGATGGGAGAAAACATCACCAATGGGCTATATTTATGAAGCAATGGATAGAGCCAAAGAAACTATTGAGCGGGATTTTGGTGGAGTTAAGAAGCAATATGAGAAAGTGTTTAACATTATTGATGCAAGGTGGTCAGACCAACCATCGGCCTTTGCATGTTGCAGGCCATATTTTGAACCAGGATTGTTTTATAAAGCTCATAACGATGGCACTCTACTAGCTAGTCTATGGACGAAGTATCATGCATGTGTTGAGAAGATGAACCCCGATATAGCAATACAAGATTTACTAGTCGCTGAGCTTCCTAAGTACAAAATGACGGATGGACTATTTAGTTGAGGTTAGGCTCAAAGAGCCAAAGACACAAGGTCACCGGGTAAGTGAGTTGATTTAGCTCTTTATAGTTTATAGTTTATACTATAGTTTTACTTAAATTATTTGACTTATTTTTATTCATTAACCTTTAAATTTATTTTTTACAGTTGAATGGTGGTTACTAGTTGGTAGTCAAACTCCAAATTTGCAAAAGTTTGCAATGAAAGTATTAAGCCTAACTTGTAGCTCATCCGGATGTGAGCGAAATTGAAGTGTGTTTGAACACGTAAGAAGAATATTTTATATCCTAATTTCCATATTATATTATTAGTATCTATTAGTTAATATCTATAACTTATGCGCAAATTCATTCCAAAAAGAGAAATAGGCTTGCACTATCGCATCTCAATGATCTAGTGTACATTAAGTTCAATAGAACATTGAAGCGTCGTTATGATGCACGTGATACCATTGATCCAATTCTCTTGGATAATATTGATGAGTCAAATGAATGGTTAGTTGGATGCCCCGAAGATCAAGAAGATGAACTAGTATATGAGGAAGGTGATCTTACTTGGGGTAGTGTTGCTACTACAATTGGAGCGGACGAGAGTATCTATCATCTTAGGAGAATTTCTTAAAGATCAAGAGCACTTGACAAGGGCAAAGGAGTACAAACTACATCTACAAGTTCAAGTAGGATTCAGACACTAATTGATGAAGAAACCGAGGAGGAAGAAGATGAGGAGCAATATAATCATGATGAAGAGGATGTTGATCGTCAAGATTTGGATAATCTTGTAGAAGAATAGACTTTTAGAGTTCTAGTATTGCTTGTCAATTGTATTATGAATTATTGAGTCATTCAAGTTCTAGACTTTTAGTATCTACTATTAGTTTTTGAATTGAAACATTTGCTAATATTTGTTATTGATATTGAGATTTTGGATATTTATATATGCAATTAATATTTTAAATTTTTGGTATTAATTGGTGCCTCAATTCAAAAAGGTGAGCGCCTTGCCACGAGGCGAGGCAAGCCCTTGTCGCTTTTCGCCATCCAAAACACTGGTAAGGATATAATATATAAAATATTTTTGTAACGAGAGAGTATATCAACTACAAATGACAAAATTTGGGTAAAATTAGAAATGAGGGAAGAAGTTTGGACATTTTATAGATTTGACTTTAGAGAAAACAAGTGGTGTAGTTTGGCTGAAAATTATGAGCCGCTGAAATGGAGCATCTCATAATCAAATATTATTAGCGTAATAAAACCCAGAAATGTCTGCCCAAACCCAAAGTTGAAAGAAAGAATCAGTCTTCCATGGCTTCTCTGCTGAACCCACCTCTCACTCAGCCTCAAAACAAGGTGAAAAACATTCATCTTCTACTTTTCACATTTATTTCCTTTTATCAAAAAATTGTATTTGAATTTGAAAGCTTTCTTATCTATTAGATAGTTGGTATTGGAGTGACTGTCTTCTATCAATATCCGGTAATCCAGAAGAGAATGCCCTAATGGAATGGACCTGGTGGGGCGGGGGGGGGGGGTGGCGCTATTCTCTTCTACTCTCCTCATCCAGTTCCTAGTTTCTAAGCTTGTCTAATTGCTTACTCAAACAAGTTATGAGTAATCTATTAAAATCAACTGCAATTAGTACAAAATCTGCTATTTTGGAGTAGATAGTTTTCAGGTTTTTCAAAGTGGAGTACTTTCTTTTAAGAATAAACCAAGGCCTCTTTTTACAACAAAATTGGTTATAAGCTTAGTGCAATGGTTTGTTGTCTCAAAATATAGTTTTAACTCTATTAAATAGGCCTTGATTGGTAGATAAACCTATATCTTTGTGAACTAATCATTGATTGATTCTAAGGTTTTTGTCTTATATCTGAGAAAATTTCCAGATTAGATGGCCCCCCAGTGCTTTGGTCTAGTGATAAGAGATAAACTTGTGATGTGTGAGTTAGACGAACGTCACAGAGTATTTAAGTGGAGAAAGGTAGAGGGGCAGGCTCATCATCTATCGAGTTTTGTACCCTGCATTATTGGGATTTCTCGGTTACAAAAAATAAATCCAGATTAGCTGGTACTTCCCCATTCTTTATCAGGTTGAGTCTCATTTTATCATTCACAATTGTAATTAAAGAATAGGGAATTAGAGTAAACTCCTTGACCAAAGAAAGTGAAACAGAAAAGAAAACAAGTTGACGTCTTGTTTGTTACCAAATTTAGATAGACAATCTTAAAGTTTGTTTATTTTGTGCTTTATATGTTGCAATGCTTGCTGCTTTCAACCTCCAAGGCAGTTAATGTAATTGGAGAAAGGAAAACCATTGAATTCTATTCCACTGTGTTTACTGTTTTTCTTTCAGTTTTTTGTTTGAAATAGCATTATATGATGCTTTTAATTATGTTATACACCTATCACACTTTGTATTTTCCTACTAATGGATGGCTCAAGAATGATATAAAAGGCAGCTTCACCTGTACCACTATTCATGGGTTTTTGTTCATTGTTTCTTTCATTTTGTTGATTTTCTGGATATGTTCTTAAAACCCCCTCCCTATATTCAGCTGAACCCTGGGGGTGTCCTACCTGTATCTACTAGTGGAATACCAAACAAAAATTTTCAGCCTTCTTCAACAAGATGGAACCACAGGCGTTGTTTGCTGATGAGAGCTAAAACATCGGTGAAAACGGATATGCTGGCAAAAGATTCTGTAGGCAGCGATGCTGTTGATGATAAGGGTGATCTTTCTTTTCCATCTTAAGCAGCACACAGTCAGAATTTTCATTGGATTTCTTTATATCTTCCTTCAAGAAATAGCTATTGATGATGAATCCATGAAATCCTTTGTGACCCTTTGGTCATGCATGCAATTTAGTACTAGTTTTGTTACTGTGTGAAGAGAATAAGTGAATCTGTTCCTACTTTTGTAATCTTAAATTTATACAGACAGAGTGTCACGACCCGAGCCTACACCCTGGACGTGGCCGGCACTCGAGAACTATAGTTGGTCCCCAAGCGAACCCTCATCCTGGCTGACTACAAGTGGACGACTAACTCAAGCATACACAAGCATCAAACTGAAAGAAATGCTAAATCAACAGTGTAGTAAATCTCAAAACTCTCTGAATATACTGAGTATTAAACATAAGTTTTAAAGAAAACCTCTGAAACTGAAAGACTCTCCAAAACTGTCTATCTATGAAGCCTCTACTATATATAGACGAGTATCGGGACAAAACCCACGACTACTCAAAATGCTACTAAAACCAACAACTCATTAAACTAGAGTCCCTTGGAAGCAAGGAGACCTCACTCGAGAGTTGACGAGCGGATGAAGTGATCTCAATGGACTCTTGATGAGGATCCTAAGTATCTGTATCTGTATCTGCATCATGAAAGATGCAGGTCGAATGACATCAGTACAAGGAATGTACGAGTATGTAATATAGCTGAATAACAAAATAACTGAACTAAAACTCTGGCAGTAACTCAATTGAAATATAATATAAATCATGATGGAAAACTCATTTAAACTCTTACCGAAAGAATGCAATAATAGCATATACTGAACTGATTAGACTGAAAGAAATACTCAACTCAATGTAAAGCATGATTAGAGATAAGATCATTTAAAGCTTCACAAAGTACAATATAATAACTCAAAGAAAATTGTATGTGAAAATACAATGAAAGTACTCTTTACTCTATTAGGGAGTTTCTCTAACCGACAACCATCACTATGAGCTACGTGATGATACAGTGTCTCACCCACGCTGCCAAAACTGTCATATACCTTGCCGGGGTATAGGACACCTCAACTAAGTGGATCCACTAAGCTCTGCTTGAAGGCACTAAGGATTCATCTAAAAAGTATGATTCTTTACCCATGTAGGCTACATGGCTTATGAGGAATGTGAGTTGTGTGAACTCATCTCCATATCGGTGCTCAATACTACTCCCATTAAATATATATACTCATGCTCAAATGTATAAAACATACTCTTTCTCTGTTTAGAGGTAATTACTCAAAAGATCCTCTTAAAAGAGGTAACTGCTCTGAAGTAACTCTGTACTCATAAACTCATTTCTAAAGGAAAGTTTCTCTTTTCTCAATTTAAAATTGTTATCTTTGGGAATTACTTAGTTCCCTATACTTTTCTCGAAACTCATCTTTTTCTCTTTCTCAGAATCAATTTTAAAGACAAAGCATTTGTTCTAAAAAGATTCTCAAACTTACTTTCTCAAAATTCAGTTTAAATCATTGTTGATTAAAAAGGATTCTCAATAATAACTCAATAAAAGATCTTGAACTTTTCTCTTAAACTCACTTTAGTTTTGAAAATGCATTAAGACGTATGAGTAGGAAAATGCATGAATTCTCAAAGGTATAATATGGAGTCTTTAGGAGCTAATACTAAGAAGGGAACGTAGTCACGACTCAAAGGAACACATCCGGAATGAAACACGGAAGGAAAAAGGCCGGGCGACCCCTGGCACACTGTTGGCGCTGGGCGCCAGGCCCCAAACTAGTGACCCAGGTTTGGGGCGCACTGTTGGCGCGAGGCGCCAGGCCCCAAACTACTGGGCAGTAATCTTGGCGCCTTGATGGCACGCTGCCCCACCCCTCTGCTCAGAAAACCGATGAATTTTTCAAGCCAAAATAGGATCCCACTAGTTTAGAATTGAGTAATTCCTCCTAAACTCTTCTTGATTGTCAAACCCAACACGAATTCATAGAAACTTTCATACAAACCCTCTTGAAATGCAACTATTACCAAAGATCCACAACACAAGAATTCACAACTTCCATTGTTAAAAAATTGAACCAAAATCAAGAACTATGCAAGAATCCTTTAGATACAACGATTTTGTGGATAAATTAGATGTATGGCGTGAGGACGAACAAGTCCATCACGGTGAGAAGCCTTACATACCTGGAAAAAACAATATTCTTGGCGAAAATCAATAGAATCTTGAAGAACGCTTGAACCCTAGCTTTTCTCCTCTTGGAACGTTGCTCTAATTCCTATAAGTGTTAAAGAACGTGAAAAGAAGTTTTAACACTGATTAGATCATTAATTTGGTTGGAAAAAACGTGGTCAAGGCTTAGATGGAGTGGGAAAAGACCAAACTACCCCTCTAGAAAATCTGATGAGATGCCTTAAAAGGAAGGTTCACTAAAACAGGCATATCTCTCTACTCCGAACTCGAAATAAAGCAAACTCGGTGGCGTTGGAAAGAGGACTCAAAGACCTTTAATTTGATAGGTCATGGGCCATCTAATTCATTATGTACTGAAAAATATGATCGTTTGAAGTTGATCTAAGTAGAATTTTAGGTCAAAACTTACTCGGTAGGGAAGCTTTCAACTCAACTTTGTGCTAGGGGATTCTAGTGACCTTAATTGATATCCAAAATCATTCCCATACTAATGAATTGTCCTTAGAATCTAATAACAATTAAGAATCACTCGGTACGACCTTATACGCAAATTCAAAAATGGCTCGGGTCTTAACTTAGAAATTTTCGGGGTGTTACACACAGACAAAAGGATAATAGTTCCAAACTAGCTTAATAAACATAAGTTGGAGGTGTGATATTCTTGTTCAAGATTTTGATACATGCTCAGTGAGTCAGTGACCATAATCTATTAATTGTTCAGCTTAAGGTTACATAAGGTGACATGGTGAATACACATTTTATTGGTAAATTTATGCCATCTTTCTAGGTTTTAGTTTCATATGGTTTGATAGGTTTGCACCAGAACTCTTACACATAAATTATTTGATCACCGAATATAGAATGGGAAAATTGTTAGGCCGAACTGATCTTCTAACATATTGTTCGTCTGATTTTGAATTATTACTTTGAGTTAGTGCAGATTTTGGAGTTGTTTGCATGCACCACGTTGGAATACTATGTGAAAACCTTGAGAGGTCATTAGACTTTTACCAGAATATTCTTGGTAATCTCACTTCACTTTGTAAATGGATGACAAAATTACAGTTGAAATACATAATTTCGTAGTTCTGAAAGTTTCATGGATTGATCAGGACTAGAAATAAATGAGGCAAGACCACATGACAAGCTTCCCTACAGAGGTGCTTGGTTGTGGGTGGGTTCTGAGATGATACATCTAATGGAGCTTCCAAATCCGGATCCCTTTACTGGTCGGCCTGACCATGGGGGCAGAGATCGTCATACTTGCATAGCAATTCGCGATGTGTCTAAGCTGAAAGCTATTCTTGATAAAGCTGGTATTACCTTATTCTTGTTTCACCAATGGTAAAAGAAAAGACTCTGGATATATATTTCGCTCTTTGTTTTCCTTTTCAGGCATTCCCTACACTCTTAGTCGCTCTGGGAGACCAGCCATTTTCACTCGAGACCCTGATACTAATGCACTAGAATTTACTCAAGTTGATGCTTGACAGGATCTGGACTGCTTGCTCTCCAATTTGTAATCCTTATATATAGTTAAATATATAGCTATTGTGAATATACATATAGGGATATTCTACAAGTAGAGTCAACAACTCTTTGAAGCACTTCAGCTATTAGTGGCTATGCCAATCCCCACAATGTCATGTGTTATTTATATGATTTGAGCATCTGTGGTTGATAATATTTTCGCGAATGTATACCAGTTACTCATCTGCAGAGCTTTATGGCCCAAGTCTTGAACTGTTCTTTCTGTGATCCATTCGAAGTTCCACCAGACTATATACTCTTCAAGAATGGTTATTCTATATGTAGCTGCTCTAGTTATATTAGTTATTCTCGGTTTTGCCTTACTTCCAACGATGATGTATCACCTGTTCAGCATCATTGCTCTTGAAGACATTACATTTGCATACACGCAAGGTTGAACGATAATATGCATGTTATTTGTTTCTTCATCCCCAGAATTTGAAAAACAAAGGCTTTTTTCAGGACAAATGTCAAATGTAAAGAAAGCAGTCTACATGTTTCTGGGTTCTTTACTATCACAAGCAATATAATGTCTACAAGACTACAATTGTTGCTACTATACACTTTTGAGTAATGTCAATGAACAAGAGTGACACCTATCTTTTGTTCTCTCGACACCCTTCCAACAATATCTGAAAAATGTCTGGGTTGTTTTCCTTCCAATATTTCCTTTAATTGCTTCTCCAGGCCTTATTTGGCTATGATATATGCACAAATTATACGGTGTTTTGAATTCAGGCCCCATTTTTAACGTGACCTCCAATCTTGTATGGCAAGGTGTAACGTGTGGTTCTGGGTAAGCATCTTGTGCTGCAATATCTGTTTCGTCACAGGTGAAATGTTATGTCTGTCAACCCATGCCTTTATTGCTGTATGCTCGTATGTAAAGCCATCGGCTGCTATATGTGGCTCTTCCATTACCTTCTGCAAAGATGTTGCAGAATAATAGAGCAGAGAGCGGAATGAGATTCAAGGTTGCAGAAAAGAGCACTTCACAAACTATCAGATTATCTCATCGAATTTGAATTCTTACCTGAAGGATTGGACAGAAGTACTGGCTAGGTGCCCTAAGGCCTAAGGTTTCCCTGTACCCTGACATGCATCTCTGCAAATTCGAAAAGTTTTTTCAGAAGTGGAAGAACTTCAGTCTCAAGATCTGGTCTATCTCTGCATCTAAGCTTACAGCATTGTAGAGCCATCTTAGATAGCTCCTCTGCTTCAATCGATGGCCATTCTACAACTGACTTATCAAGTATATCTGCGAGCGAATTAGTGTCTATAGCTTCTTCAAATTTCATAATAAGGCCATTAGTATGACAAGCCGCCAATAGTTGAAAGTGTTATTATTCCAAAAGCATACAGATCAGACTTGGGTCTCAGAGTTCCAGTTCTTAGATACTCTGGATCCATGTAAGCAATGGTGCCAGCAAGAATGGAGTTCCTATACTCAGTAATACTTTCTGGAACAATATCTGACAATTTTCGCTAAACCCACATCTCCGATTTTACTCACGTAATTTTTGTCCAACAATATGTTTCTGGGCTTTAGATCTCAATGAACGATAAGATCAGGCTTTGAGTTGTGCAAGAATGCAAGAGCACATGCCACTTCAAAAAGTATCCGGAATCGAACAAACCAGGGAAGAGGTCTGTTTTTTCCTTAGAAAATGTGATCTTCCAGGCTTCCATTTTCCATATACTCATAAAAAAGGCAGCCATTTCCTGGAGAGGCTACAAGCAGTAAAGCAGTGTGTGGGTGATGCAACTGGCTTAGAACCTCAACCTACAAATGATTGAATACGTAATTAATCAAAAGTGGGAAGTTTAGCCAGAATGACATTGCCTAAGTTCCCTAAAGTGAAAAACTTACTGGCGTGGCATAGGCATCTTATGAGGTACTAAATAAGCCACATTGATATACAAAATCAGAGAGTATTTGACTGTAGCTCTTTAAAAGAGGAATCTATTAATGATATGAAGTCGGAAGTACTATTTTGTGCAGATAATAATGCTAAACAAGTGTTTCAGACAAAAATGCACATGCGCTATGAACAGCAAGCAGCCATGGCCAAGAATGCATAAAATATTAAATAACCAAAAAAATCAATAAAGATTGAGGAGAACCTCTTTTAGAAACTCCTCTTTCTTTAATGATGCGTTCGGATGAAGAACTTTGATGGCAACAGGGGTATGATCAAGGTTGCCTTTGTAAACTTTCCCATATCCTCCTTCACCAATCATCTTAGACTCGGAAAAAGAATCAGTAGCCACCTGAATCTCTTCTCTAGTCAGTCTCCTATACCTGCCATCACATGAGAGTAGTGCATCGACAACTTTTTGTTTTTCTAAGGACTGTTGGAGAGCCTTCAACTCTGCTATCTGCCTCTCACAAGCTTCTTCGGCGAGCAACTTTCTTGCTATCTCGACCTCCTTCTCAGTTTCTACATGTTTCTTCTTCAGTTCAGCAGCTGTTTTCCTTAGGCTTTCTTCTCTTTCCTCGGCTGCATTCACTCTTCTTGTTTCTTCACAGCATTTCGAAGAAAGTAATTGGACCTGAAAGACAGTCAGAGAGTCATATTCTGATATGTCGATAGCAACAGTGGACACAGGCATCAGGTATTTTTCCCTAGTGACTGAGTTACTATACTCCTCCAAATGTTCTACCGTCACTTCAAATGGAACTCAAATTAGGATAAACAAGAACTTGATTGTGACAGACTGCATAAAAACTTTGTTCATTTCAGTATGAAAGAAGAGCACTCAAGAATTACCCATTTCGAGGTAAAATAAAATAGATCAAGATTTTACCTTGTTTTGGGCATGGATCAGATGTTCACATGTTTGGTTGTACAATGTTATGGTGTTTCGTAACTCTTAAGTGCAATCTTCCCATTTCAACCTGAATGTCTGACTGCTCAATGACATCAAAAAACTACCTCAACATAGTAATACATTTCCCCGTTACAAGTATATTATACTATAATATGATATTGGAATAAGAAAGTACAATATACGAGAAAGCTTGCTAAAAAGAATTAAAGAAAAGGTCAAACTCACATGTTCTGAGTAAGTAGAAGAATGGCTACTCTTGACTGCCTCCAGACCTGCTGCCGATTCTTCTAGATCTTGAATGTATCTTTGCTGAGGACTGATATGATTAGAAGTGTTCCTGTAATGAACCCATATTGTATTGAAATGGATAATTGGGATTACACGTACAAATATAAGAGTTCATTGTTATAATTACTCTAAACTAGCAACAAATCTTTCAAGGGAAGAAGAAGAAATAAAAAGGAAGAAGGGAGGAAGGTTCCAGAATTAATCCAAGTAACTAAGAAAGTAAAAGACAACTTCATAACATAGTCCTAATAGATTATTTTACTATTCTATATATAGGCATCTTCCCAGGGTCCCAAATGTAATTTGACATATTCCCACATGGGTCCTCCATCTTAGTTATATTCATAACAATTCTTCCGCCCTTGAAAAGAACCTTGTCCTCAAGGTTCCAGTACAGCATCATCATTTTAGGAATTGGAACGTACTTTGCGTTGAGAGCAAATTTTGTGGCACGAGTATCATTCGAGTACGCTCTAACTGCTCCACTATTTGTTTCCATGTAAAAGACATCACCAACAATTGTTATGGATGCCAATGTCAAAGCCATCTTGGCAGCAAGCTCAAAGGCCCTTTCACTGTATGAACTTTCTATTAGTTCAGTGAAGGCAACCAAAGCTTGAAGATGCAAGCCATACAACCAACTTTGAGACATGCCCATAGTAATCTTCCAAGGCAGAGCAGCCACGTAATAATGTCAAAGCACAAGAATTTACTAAGAAGCTTGGCATAATCTACAAGAACGAAGTACATACTTCCAACATCGATTATGTCCACCTTCGGAGCAGTAGATGGAAGGATCTGCAGGAATGATAGAGCACCATGCCCGAGCTCCACATTAGTCCCTCATCCATCACAATTGAAACTGTGTCAAGCATTAACCCATCGACCCCTTTGATGTACAACTGATATTTCAGCTGAGTTGTGCTACTTTCTTGCACAAACCACAACCTATCGTCCATACATTGCAAAAGTACCTTGTGCAACAACCTTTTATCATGAAAAATCCAAATTAGCTCTTCTAACTCGGTACAATAGCATGCATAGGGAAGACTGTCATATTGATGACTCTCATTCAGAAAGGCACCGAGCTTTGTGAGCATGGCGTCCTCGCTTCGTTGTGAGGAGACACTATTACGAAAAGCATAGATATGTAGCATATACGAATAGCTTGTTGATGCATTGTGGAATACATGGATGCCAAAGCTTGTCTAGATAAGTAGCGAAATTGCAGAAAACCATTTGTCAACTTTTCTAGTGTGTGTTGCTCAATATCTGCAGCATCTGGCTCCTTATGCAAAAAATCATGCACAGCGGGAACAGGGTGAGAAGATCCAGGTGTACCAACAAATAATATAGACAACCCTTCCATCTGACCAGCAAGAGTCCGAATTCCTTCAGCTTGTTGTTGTTGAGGCGAAAGCAGCGTCCACCCCACGAGATCAGCAGCACATCCAGTCCATTCAAGTATTTGTGTAGGCTGAGAAATCACCAGTTCAAGATTAAGTGGCCTTGAAAAATTCCCAATCTTACACTCAGAGTCGAAAGGCAACAGAAGAGGCAAGCCAGGTTCTACTTGTTCTGATGAACGAAGCTCACTCAATAAGGGTAAAATTGTTGCACGTGCCCTACTATCAGACAATGGACAGACATAAGATCTGAAATGTCCAATCAAATTATTAGCAGTCTTGACTAATCCCCTTATGTTTGGAGCAACTTTATCCGAAGAACCCAAAAGAACAGACGGAGAATAATCAAGAAACTCAATATATTTGTGCTGCAGCAGCCCAAAGGATAGATGGAGAAAGATGGCTATGTAGTTCCCTGTTGGCTTCCATGGATAGATAAAACAGTTGTTTAAGGTTTCAACTCCACCAAGAACAACATGTATATTTTCTTCAACTATCCATGCAGCCCATAAACTCATGTGTATATTGGATAGTAGTAGAAAGACTTCTCTAATGGTTGCAATCAAAAGAGGCATTTTTTCAATCAAAAATCGAAGATGAATAGCATTACTGCCGTGATAATCTACCATAGTTTGAGGATTATCCATTCTCATTTTCCTCTCAAGGGATTGGTCACTCGTGTAAGTGACACTAGTCAAAGGGTCATAGTGGCATAATATCCTTAGGGTTGAAAGGCGCATATTCATGTCGTGGTGGCTGAAATTTACAGAACCTAAGGCATCCACCACTTTTCTTGCTACATGTGCAGAGTGAAACCGTTGATGTAGTACATCAATAACCCTCTAGGGATCGACCTCTACAGACCTCAACTGATCAATTATGTATGTCTCCACAATAGAAGTAGAAGCCCCATCAAGAAGATACAAAAATGAGTTTTCTAGAGATTTACCCATTAGCTTGTACGAATTACAAAAGCTTGTCAGATTATCACTGCATTCAATCAACAGTTCAACTTCAGCTATATACTCACAGTCATACAATATTGCAACACATCTACTTCTTTTAGCAATTTTGTCAAACAGTTAATGGGCATTTGATGATGAACTTGAAGGATCAATAAAAAGAGGAGCGCAACCAGAATCATCCGGAAGTTCTTGCCCAGTGTCGACCCAATTGGTCAAATAACAACAAATAGCAAGTATATAGAAGTCGTTCAAATAGACGCCAATATGCCCAACAAGTATTCGACCAATATGAAATTTCTTACGTAGGAGCTTAATTTGGTGGCATTGTCGGATGTCAAAGGAATTACTTACCTGCCCAGTATCCACTCACTTGCAATCGTGAAGGCTAAAACTTGGCAGAAGCAAACCAATAGTTGTGCTCGGACCACAGAATTCTGCAAAAATATATATCGAACACCTTGCAGTCAAACGCCATGTCAAGCTTAGCCTTTAACTGGAAGAGTCGGTCCCTTCACTAAGAAGGACAAAGGAGAAAATTCAAGCTCGGTAGCGTCGATAGAAGCACTGAATAGAATGGAAGGGGAAATGTGTTTTGGTATTGTACAACCAACACCAAGAACAGAAAGCTGTGAATCCAGACACAATTTCACGAAATCAGCCACCTCGGTGTTACTATCATCATAAGCTGACTCTAGCACAGAGGTGATAGTTGTAGCATCTGAAATCTCAGGAGTATCAGTGAACGTGGAGTCCAATTGCATCTCCTCCTGCAGCAGTGACCGCACATGGCAAATACAAGAGAGCATACGCTTGTTGTTCGCTTGTAGCTCCTTCATGGTTTCTTGCAGCACCTTCATCGATTCAGAGAGGGTGTTGAATTGAGCATCAAACATGGCAGAAGGGTAAGACGCATGGAGTACGAACAATGAAAGCACCAATGTAATGAACCCATATTGTATTGAAATGGATAATTGGGATTACACGTACAAATATAAGAGTGCATTGTTATAATTACTCAAAACTAGTAACAAATCTTTCAAGGGAAGAAGAAGAAATAAAAAGGAAGAAGAGAGGAAGGTTCCAGAATTAATCTAAGTAACTAAAAAAGTAAAAAGACAACTTCATAACATAATCCTAATAGATTATTTTACTATTCTATATATAGGCATCTTCCCGGGTACCAAATGTAATTTGACATATTCCCACATGGGTCCTCCATCTTAGTTATATTCATAACAATTCCCATGTAGAGATGTTGGAGGTTTGAGATGTGTAAAGTCTGCAAGAGATGATTCTCTGCTATGAAATTCTATCGAGGCACAAGACACACTGGATTCTTGTTGATTGATAGTATGAAGTTCAGTCTCTGTTTTAGAATAGAAATACTTGTTGGAAGTTAGAAACTACTATCCTAGGAAAGGCAGAAAGAGATGACCAAGGAGATCCAAGGTAAATAACTGAGCTTTTCTATGTACCAGCAGATGACAAGGGATTCAAGGAATTTTTAACAAGTCCATTCGATGACACCACATAAACATCAAAACAGGGGCGGACCCACATTACCTCAGAAAATTTTACTATATATTAATATTATGTTTAAAGGTTTATGTAAAATAAAATGACACTATTTGGTAGTAATAGTCTGATGGCGCGTTGGTTAACTGTTTGGTTTTAGTGTTTGGGGTCGCGGGTTCAATTCTCAATAAAAGCTTGTTTTTGCAAAATATATTACTCATACTAAAAAATATTTTTGCAAAATATATTACGATATTACTCATGCTAAAAGAATGTAATTAAGTAGTCTTGAACCCAAGACCTCCTTTAGCTTAAAATTAATTTAAACCAATGAGTCAAGGAAGTAATTTATTTATAAATGCGATGGTAAAATTGTTAACTTACTTTCTATAAATATCGACACCGCTTATAGAAGATTTTGCGTACGCCACTGCATCAAAAGACTCGGGAACATGTGTGAGGATAGCTGATGGTACACCTCCATCCTTCTGTCTCCTGATTAAAAAGTTTGTCACAATTAACAATTGAAAATCAAGAATCACCATTGTATCATGTGAAAGGTCAAGTTGCTTCCCAAAGATCAAAATCGTCAGATTAACACAACTCCAACTATAGAGCTTACGCAAAACAATTAGATTAAGCATGATCAACTACAGTTTAGGTAACTCTTGATGCAATGTAATCATCAGGACAGGACTTCAATATTACCAGTCAAAATTTTCCTATTTAAAAATGTTATAATTGGACAGTTAAATTGTTGAATTGTGTGACCATCTCTAATCGAAGTTAAATTTTTTTGAAATGGTAAGCAAATGTTCTATTACTCCACCAGCACTAAGATGGTGCTATATGTTACAAATGTAGCCTGACAGAAAATGCAGTTCCACTACTAATCAGTGAGAGTACTGAGAAAATCTATGAGCCTAGCAACCTCATACATTTTCCATTTTACACCACAAGCGAAAAGTGAAATCCTATTGTACTTTAGTGTTGGAATGTTTTCTTCCTTTCTCCGAAACTTCTTTGATTTCTTTATTTCTATATCACCCACCAAATACAAGCTGGGATGGTTCTCCATATCCACCAATTTAATTTGTTAGATAAGTGAAACCTTTTTTTATTTATATTGCAGTTTGTACTAGTTTCCACAGGTCAGAAGTTTGTACTAGTTTCCACAGTTTGTACTAGTTTCCACAACCATTCTATCTTAATATACATCTAACCAACTAAAGGAAGAGAAAGCTTACACTTTTTCTTTTGCATAGATTCTTAAATGGGATAAATATTTCTTCACAGTTAGCCCTCATATCCTCTATATACATTTCCACCACATTATCATCAAGCTCATTAACTGGAATATTTTCTCCTGCTATAAAATTCACCAGTCATAGATATTACAAACGCAGAAGTTTAAAATGAGAGCCACTTGCTGACAGATCAGTTATAATATTAGCATCCAATAATCATACATCAAGATCGAACTAAGTAATCTTTAAAATGGTGCGTGAAAACCGAGACAATTTAGTCTCAAGTAATACATACCAAATACTTAATGAACCTGATCCAATCAGTCAGCTCACTTTCATGAAAAGGCGAGTTAAAAAGGTAAACGTTTTTGAATTTCTCTTCCTGACATACAACAATTGCCACACGTTTCTTTCACAAAATTTACCACCATAATGAAAACAGCTACCAAACTATAGTGTGTGTGAACAAAGTTCTACATTGGAAATTGAATAGTAGCTACATATAAGTGATGATAGTGTTTTAATACCATGAGGCCTCCTGAAAATGCCTGTTTTGACCCAAGGGAAGACGATATCAATCTATGCTCAAGTCTCTTTTAGGATGGTTAAACTCTACATGTGGTATTAGAGTCAATGGCTTGATGGGACGAGTATGGAAATGACTTTAAGTAGCTCTCATATTTCAGCTCATGAAGAGCTAAAGAGCAATCTCATCAGAGTGATGGTGTAGGATGTGTTTATTGTCGTGGCCCATAGATTGAAGATAGACATAGAACGCGAAGATTGGGGACTTCTAGCGGCCATAAAATGTTCTTGATGAATTGGTGGTACATAGTGAATCTCTAATAAGCTCATGAATCTCATGATGGGTCATATGGTACTTAGTTTGAGGAGGAAACTGTTGTGTGCAAACAAAGTTTCACATTAGAGGTTGATGAGAAATAGAAACAACATATAAGTGTAGAGATACTCTTAATAATAGTACGAGTACTTTTGGAAAATAGTGAGGTTTAGCCCAAAGTATATAGGGGTCGTTTGGTACAAAAATTAATAATGCAGGGATTAGTAATGCATGGATTAGTAATGCAGGGATTAGTAGTGTACGGATTAGTAATGCAGGGTTTATTTTTATCAAGTGTTTGGTTCATTGTTTTTCACCTCATGTTGTGTTTGGATTAAAACTTTATAAAAAGCTTCTTTCCAATTATACCCTTGAATTATTATGTAATTGAGTCAAGATAAATAATTGCTGGACAATATTATTTTTTCATGGTCTTCTAACTAGCTATGAGAAGAACAATTTTGTTGTCATGTTTGCTATTTTTTCACTTAAATTATTGAGGATAAATAATTATCATCTTAGTAAATTGACCACTTACAAAATATCAATTTTCAATTTTAAAAAGATAAACTATCTACTTTTAAAATCGAAAAGATGGTAAACAATAGTAAAATTCAATAAATCATCTACGTTTACACCTAAAAATTGTAAGTTGTAGTTTTAATGTGTATGCAACTTTATAAATTGTTCAAAGTACAAATAACTAGCACAAAAATATATATATATATATATATATATATCAACAAATAATACATTCAATTAAGATCATAAACGTCATGGGGTGATAAATTTGTCTTTTTAATTAATAAATGTTAAACAACTCACATCTATTTGTATTGAATTTATTTAGTAACAAACAACTCTCTCTAAATAATTTGTAAGCTAATTTATTTAAATAAATTTACTAGTACAAATATAAAACATAAAACATAAAATCAAGAAAATAAACAAAATAATTAAAATGATTTGAGGGATATTTTTGTCTTTATATAGACCTATCACATGGTATTATATCCAATGTATTACTAATACCTCCAAATGGAATGTATTAGTAATACATCCTATAATACCATGTATGAGGTATAACTAATCCATGAATTAGTTATACATAGACACAAAATCCTACCAAACATAGTATTAAATAATACCACACATAATACATGGATTATTTCTCCTAATACTCCCTACCAAACGACCCCATAGTATCATACAATGTTAAGAATCACATTTGAGCGGGTTAACCCATAAAATTAAAATTCTATCCAACTTTTAGCTCTCTAAATAATCGGGTAGATTGCACTAAAACATACTGTAAAATGAATCAATTAGAGATACATTTACTGTATTTCAAAACCCCTATACAAAAGAAGAATGTCTTAATTTAGTAGGTGCTGAGTATAGTGAACTAATCTAATCATCCATATATGACTTATCAAATACGTAATAGAGAGTTATGAAGCAGAATTTACAGGGAGTTGGAATTGCTGTGACGATAGGCATGACATGAATGAGGAAAAAGCGATGAGCATTAGGCAACAACTTGTCTATAGCCCATCGGACGGCTCGTTGACTCCCCCCAGCTTCGGCGCTCTTAACTGCCAACGCAACATTGACCATCGCCGCCGCAGCTGGCGGCGGACCATCCCCGTCGACCTTCATACTTTAGAAAGTGATCAGCACACTACAAGTACAGACTTATTAGTTAAACTTGATATTAGCTCGCTTTGCCAGCACGGGCCCAATATATGTTACTCCTTCCGTCCATTTTTAATTGTGATGTTGTGCTTTTCAAAAATCAATTTGACTAATTTTCAAAATTAAATTAAATTACATTAATTCGATATTTTAAACAAAAAATTTAGATATTCAAAAATCATACGAAAAGTACTATAAATTATAATTTTTTGCATATCAATATGATGAAAAAATACAGTGTAAAATGTTAGTCAAAGTTTTTATAGTTTGACTCTAAAAAGGAAAATCATGCGATTAAAAGTGGACGAAGGGAGTACTTTTTTATCTCAATTTATGTGATACAGATGAAATTTAGAGAATCAACTAATTTTTTGTATGTTTTTTCAAAAATATTTTAAGTTGTTAATTTGTTATGATTTATAAATTTTTTTAAGTCATTTTCGAATAATAGATGTTATTCCTTTTGTTCCAATTTATGTGACATATATGGAATCAGGAGAGTGCACCAAATTTCTTACATGTTATTTTAAGTATTTTCAGTTGTTAATTATAGTATCATTTACGTAACTTTTAATAATATATATTGTTCCATCTATTAAAATTCATGTGTCACCGATAGAATTTCAAGAATCAACTAAAAATTTTCTATTTTTTTAAAGAATATTTTAAGTTGTTAATTATTGTGATTTATAGTACTTTTAACGTTATTTTAAATATATAATATATAATAGAATATTTTAAATTGTTAATTATTGTGATTTATAGAATTTTCAAACATATCACATTTGTTTAAGAGTAGTGTGTTTGTAGCCTCTTATTAGATAGTAAAATTATTTTAAGTTGTTAATTATTATAATTTATAGTGTATGTTACGTAATTTTTAAATTTGTAATAAAATATTCTAAGCTGTTAATTATAATAATTTATAGTATCTTAAACGTATTCTTTGAATATATGATAAATTAAAAAGAAAAATAAAATAAATAAATTAAAATAGAAAAAATAACCACAAAATTTGAACAAATTTAAGTACGTAACATTTTTGTACTATACTTTATAAAATATAATATTATAAAATGAGCAATTAATATTTTCAAATATTAATTTGCCACAAAGTTTAAGTGAACGAAGAAGTTGTGAAATAGAAATAAAGAGAAGGAAATGGTTTGTTGAGGTGGGGTCCATAAGCAAAATTGAAAAGGTGAGAAATAGGGGGGAAACGGGCCCACATGCATGGGAAAGCAACGAATTTTTCGGCTGAGACAAAATAAAAAATAAAATATAAATGAACTTTTATGTCAAATGATTGGAATGTACAATAGTAAAGCAATCGCGTACAATAGTGGTTAAGCATAGTAATGAAGTAACTATCTATATTACCCCCGGCTAGGGAAGCAGGCATGTTGACGAACACCTGCTTCCCTAGCCTCTTATATATAGTACTAGTAAGGATATGTCCGGGCAACATGAGCAAAGTATTATAGGAGATACAATATGTTTTGCCTAACAGTGTATAGTGTTATGTGTTTGCTATTTAAAAGATTGTTACTAATTTGTACAGTGAAATGTTGCGTAACCGTCTTCTTCATTTTATCTAGAGTATCAAAGTACCTGAAATCAAAATATGAAGCAAAAATTAGTTTGGCAGTGAGCAGTTGTCAAATTTGGAAAACACATAAGGGCTATCTATAAGAGATTGTGTATGCAGAGCAGTTAAAAATACACTGCAAGTTGACACTAATTATAAAAAAGAAGTTAAGGATACTTACCCAAAGATGACCCCTGTCTGGACAAATTTTTCCACATTATCTTCTATTCGCAAGTGCAGGAATAGCCATGTGATCAGTGAAAGAAAGATTGTGATGCCTACGTGAACTTGATGATCTTTTGTGACCTTCAAAAGTACAGTATGGTTGAAGAACAGGACTTTCCAGTGAAAACGGAAGAACTATTGGAACAGGAAGTTTTACATATGATATAATTCCAGGTTGACATTGAGATAAAACAAATGCAAAATTGCAAAAAATATCACTGCTTAAGTGTGGTTTTATACACAAAAATGGAGTTCCTATACTATTTGCATATTTACAAACATAGAAAATGGAGCTAGCAAATCATTATAAACTGACGCTGAAATAAGAAATTTAAAAAGAGACTTTTGTCTTCTACTAAACAAAACAAGGTGTTCCTCTTCTCATCTTCTCTCACATGGAGTTATTATTTCTACGAAAAGTCCAAAGTTAATACAAAGAGGAGTTAAGAAAATGGGAAATCTCAGAGAATTTGTAGAGCATAGTGAGTTTGTTTACAGAAGCAGAGCTAAGAAATCAAAATCAAGTGTAAAGTATGCTCACTTGGATACAACTATGAAGTCGATGATTGGTGGTCAGCCTTGTGAAAACTCTTGTTGGTAGAGCATAGTGAGTTTGTTTGCTCTCTTTATTACTTCGTCAATATATCTGGCAATGGAGTTCATAAGACAACATTTAGTATGGCATCTTTCCTTACAACTTCTCATATTATCAAGACAAAAAGTTATGTCCTTGAAACATATGTTAGATCAAACTTTCCAGCAAATATCATCAGTTAGAAAAGAAAATGGTAACTATAGCAGACAACATAGGCACAAATGCAATGAAGAGGAACTTGTGCCATGGGTTCTCCCTAAGAAAACTCGATGACAACATGTTGAATGAGTCTGGTAGCATATGTGTAAAGCCCGTAGCTAGTATTATTCTGATCATGCTAGTGACTAAGATGAAATTATGGCTGATAAAACTCGAGGAATGAAAATTATGTGCCTGGAATTATGTCAAGAGTAGTAACTTTCAACCACAAAAGGGAGCATAATTTTTAAATAACCCTTTTGCCGCAAAAGGTTCATATCATAACTTACTTGAATTTGAAGACACGTTGCACCGGGCCAAAAATCTCATTCTATGCTATCAATGTGTGCCTTAAATTAACATTATTTGAGGATTTTAGAGATGAAGGATATAAAGCATATACCTTGACATTTGAACTGAATAAAGTAGCCTTTGATGTTAATTCTATCATCACCATATTCAAGGGTGGCAGAGGTGTCACAGTCTTCTCCTATGTACCTAAGAATCTTGTTAAATTGAAACTTCAAGTTATATGCCAAATCATTGACTAAATTTTGTGGCTTAAAAGATAGATACTTTAGGAAATCTTCCATGGAAGTAGACACTTTAGATTTGCCATGTGACGAAACAGAAGAAGAGCCTCTCGGGAGGACTATTTTTCACTTAATGATGGAAGAAATACAGACAGCAGACGGTACTGTGATGAAATTGGGAACAGAACAGATACCTTACAAATCAGTTTAGGGTTCAACTTTAGGTTGGAAAAATGCAAAGAAATGTGAAATATGAAAGTTTATAGTTCTGGTTGAAAACTTATAGTTCTGAAAGCAGAACATAAACATAATGGGACAAGAAGAGGGAGGAAAAGAGAGGGAGTACCTGAGGATGTTGTTCAATAGTTGTCTTGAAGGGATAGCCAACTATACGTGTCATTGCACATGCTTTTGCCTTCTGTACAAATTCATCATATACTTGGTTCATGTATGTAGGTACGGGAACCAGTACAACAACATTGGTCCTACAGGCAGACAAAACTATAATCATGCGGGGCAATTATGAGTACTTATTTTTTTGAAGAATCTGTCTGACCTGATTAAAAGAAGAGTGCAAAATGTGCTAGCTCGATAGCATGATCAACGTCAACATCGTCGCACAAGTGAATTAGAAGGATTTAGTCAACAGCCGTTCAAAATGGAAGTTGAATATGCCTGAACAATTTAGGATTGATTAAAAATATAGTTGTATCAATCACAACATTGGAGTAATAGGTCATGGATCATTAAAAGTGTGTAATAAGATTCGTAGTTGTCATAGCAAAGGCATATCTATACTTGTTAATGCAACAAAGTTACCTGAATATGGAAATTTTTAGTTGTTTTTGTGAAGTGAATGAGAAACATTTACCGATTCATAGACTAAATTGTAGAAATCTGAACGATACTATATAGGAAAATTTTAGGTGACATTTTAAAATAGAGTTCGTAGTCGTCATAATAAAGGTATACCTTTACTTGTTAATGCAACAAAGTTACCTGAACATGGAAGTCTTTAGTTGTTTTGCTGACGTTTCTGTGAAGTGAATGTGAGAAACATTTGCCGATTCATAGACCAAGTTGTAGAAATCTAAACGGTACTATATAGGAAAACTTTAGGTGATATTTTAAAATAGAACTATAGAAGAGTAAATTAACTAATTTTTTACAAGAAGTTAAGTATAAAAAATCTTACCTGTTGTTAGCTAAGTGAATGTTTTTTGAATAATTTCATTGTAGACTATGTTGTATGTTGAGTGATCATCGTCGGAGTCAGAGGTCAACGGCCAAATTAGCAGTTTCACTCCTTCTGAAGTTTTAGCTCTTGATAAAGCAACATAAAGTTGACCATGGGAAAACATAGGCTCACGCAAATAAATTCCAACAAAATCCAAAGTTTGACCTTGAGCTTTATTTATAGTCATAGCAAAACATAAGCGTATTGGAAATTGTGTTCATTTGAAAGGAATTGATAAATTTTCATCTTCTGAAGCTAATAAAGGTATTATTGGAATAAAGACATGTTTATTCTTAAAGTCACCGCTAGCAATTTTTGCACTTATAACATGCATTTTGAAATTACGACATGTTAATCGTGTACCGTTACACAAACCTTCAGAAGGATTTAAATTTCGTAGTAACATCACTGGGCAATTTTCTTTTAAAGTCAATTTGTAAGGTGGCAAATTAGCAGGATTTAAAGTATGGAGATAATCTTCAAATTGACTTTGATCAATTGGTTCAACAGTTTCATCGATTGCAATAAATGATCTTGCAGTATTTGGAAATTTAGATATCAGCATATCATTTATTTCATGAACATAATCATTTTTGGTTGTCAAAATCACATGAGAAGCTAATGAGGAAGAATCATGAAACAATGAATCTATATTAGGGTATGTTATGTTAAATAACTCTTGTAAGGATTGTTCTTCAGTAGTAAAAGGAATGAGTAAAGAACTGGGAATTTCAACTTTATCCTCAAAGTTAAGCTTTTCTTTTCCGTCACCGATTCTCATCAAGTACTCTGGAAAAGCAGGATTTGTTCTTGCACGCATATTCTCTGATAGGTGTAATTTTTCAAGTTGGTTCCAGATTTCTGAGTATAATAAACTTTGAGAAATGAAGTCTTCTTTTTTTCCATTTCGAACAACGGAAAGAGTTTGTCTAAAATCACCTCCTAAAACAACCACTTTTCCACCAAAAAGCATTCTCGTATCCATTAGATCTTTTAACAGTAAATCAAAAGCTTCAATGGTCTTTGCTTTAGTCATTGATGCTTCATCCCAGACAATTAGTTTTGCATCCCGAATCAAATATGCAAGTGAGCTTTGTTTGCTAACATTACAACTAATATTTTCATCAACATTAATAGGAATCTTAAAGCGTGAATGAGCAGTTCGTCCTCCAGGAAGAATAGAAGCTGCAACACCAGAACTTGCAGTTGCTAATGCTACAAATCCTTTAGATCTTATTGTTGCTAATAAACTTCGGTATAAGAAACTTTTGCCAGTTCCTCCTGGGCCATCAATAAAAAATGCTCCGGCTTTATTAGAAAATATTTTATCAACAATTATAGTATAAGCTTTTCGTTGTTCTGTATTTAGTTTTTTCTCTAATAACAAATCTTCTTCGGAAACTCTTATATTTCTCTCAAAATGAACATCTTTTGCCTCTTTTTCGATTGCAGAAGGTTGAATATTCTCTGGAACAAGTTTATATTCATTTATATCATGTCCCATTGGGTGTAACTCATCATTAATATGGTTCAAAACTCTGTGCCGGACATCTCTTAGTTCAATACTTTTCAAGTTTGTAAAATCTTCAGACATAGAGTCTTCAAATTGTTCCCATAACTCGTTTGGATTAGTAGGATTACAATAAACTAATAATGTAGCGAATAATTGTCTTAAACTATATGGTAATTGATAACTTACAGCTTCAATCATACAATCAACTAAGCTGTTATCAGAATGTAGTAATCCCCTTTTTTCTGCAGATTCCCTAAATGTAGTACAATATGTCACTACAACAAATTCGATTATCAGGGACAAATAATTTCTTCATTTATAAATCATATTTCGTCACTAAAAATCCTGTAAGACGGAAAATAATTCGTCCATTAGTCGTCATTAAATGTGTGTTGCTAAAAGTATACAAAGACGATTTAGTGCTTCGTCGCTAAAAGTATTATATTAACTACATAAAGAAAAATCGTACCCAAATGCATAAATATTTGTGACAAATTTATTTGTCTTAAAAAGTATAATTTTTTTGTAGTTAATAGTATGCTTTGTCACTAAAAAGGTTATTACTACAGACAAAATTATATCTAATTTCGTCACTATTAACTATATTTTATATACAAAAAATTATGTTGTTTTTTATTGTTAAATCAATTATTCACTTGCAATTACAATACTTTCCTCTTTCAGATACACAAATAATTTCTTTTCCTATTATCCCATCCCAATTTTTTTAACCCCTCCCCAAGAACTCCAACATTATGCTTTCTTGGGGACTCTAACTCACAACCTTAAGGTTGGAAGTGAGGAGTGCTTACCATCCGATCAACCCTCTCTTGTCTATCATTTTTATTTTATTTTTAACTTCATTCACTTTTTTCAAATTTAACTTCTATAGAAATAATATATTATATGATTATTTATATACATACACAAATGCATGAAATTTACCACCCACAATTCATTCATATGTAGATTATATTTTAATTAGATTGTATGTTTTTCAAAATATCTTTAAATATATTCAGTACGATTCTGTCATTTTATTTATTTATTTTTATAAATTTAAAAAATTATTCAGTACAATTATAAATTTGTATAAAATTTCAATTTCAATTTTATTTTTTTTAAAATCTAATAATCAATTCAATTCGATCAGTAAATCAATTGTTTTAAAAAAAACATCGATACCCATAATTATAGTCCTTCATCATAATATATTTGAAATCCCAGTTGGTTAATTTCTTTCATTTGTGCTTTCATTTTTAGTTTATTTCAATTTTCACATTGATGGAAAAAGTTAATAGAAATTCATGAAATATTTCACACCTTTGCAAAGTCTAAGTTTGTAAGTCGATATTATTTCTGTATAGTTGCTCTACGTACGTATGTGGAATCACTATTAAATATGCACATATTTTTAAACAGAAGTAAATATATCGACTTAGTCTATGCAGTTTACCAATCACAAAATCAATAGACACGCACAAAAATTAGCACCAAGACATGAGAAATTATTTTTTCTATCGTCTTTATCGTTGAAAGTGTATCAAATAAAAAATAAAAGTGTTAAATCAACAAATATTAGTGATCTAGTGGTAGAATGGTACCCACTCACGGTATTTATAACCTGGATTATATTTATCAAATGATGCATTTTATAATTGTGTAATTCAAGAAAATTGATGAATTGAATTTTTTCATTTTTACAAAATCGACCGAATTCGTTGGTTTTAATTTTTTCCCTCACCAATTAACGAATGAACTCTGTCTATTTCTTATGAAGCACTTGTATTATTCTTTTTGTAAGTTGTCACTTGTAATTATGAACAATTGTAGCAAAAAAAATTGTATTTAGCTATGAATTTTTTTGTAGCAAATAGTTGAATTATTCACTACAAATTTTAAGTCGTCGCTATTTAACACCTTACATATTTTGTGACAATTTTTTGTTGTCACTAAATTATAGATTGATTAGAGACAATAAAATGTTTGTCACCAATTATTTATATTATTAGTGACAAAAATAAATGTCATAATTAAATCTAAATTTTTATAGCTAAAACTTATAATATTTAACTACGAACTCTAATTTGTCGATATTATAACAACATATTTTTTTAGACGAAATTTTTTTGAGTCCAAAAATTAATAAATTTTAAGACAAAAAATAATTTGTCATGAATTAAATACATTATTAGTGACGAAATAATGTGTCGCCGATAACTTTAAATTCGTGACTAACACTACTTAACAAATGGCGCCAATTAATTTTTTGGTGGGAAATTTTAGTGGACAAAACTTTGCTACGAATTTTTATGTCTCGTCACTAAAAGTATGTGTCTCATATATTTAAGCACGAAAAGTAAATTTTGTCACTAAAAGTGAACAATTAGTGACGAATTTGACGTCGTAGCTAATAATTTCGTAGTTATATATCATATTTGTTGTAGTGTGTTCCATTGATCATTCAAAGATCTTCATATGATTTTGGACCCCTCACATTCATAAGTAACAATCTAAGATAATATCTTTCTCCTTCTGTAGAATGGCATGTCACAACACGTCCAATAACTGTACGTTGTTTTCGGCGTGTCCACATTTTGTATGAAGTTGACCATATAAAGTATTGAGGAAATTCTTTGTATAATAGATTAAGCTGTTGAGCATCCTCATTTGTTTGGTTCATAACAAAGAATTCAATCAACATTGTTTTTCTAATCATTGGATTTCTCATAATTGTATTTATACTTTCAGTGCTTTTGAAAGAAACGTATTGTTGTCCTTCAAGATGTAACTGAAGATGGTAAACACTCGGTGTCATCTCGCTGATAGGAAAACCAAATAAGCGCCATGTAGCTTCAGGCAAAGAGACCCACCGAGCAGATTGATATTCTTTTATTTCATCAACCTCTGTTTGTTTATCGTTCTCATGTCTATAAAAAGCAATTTTATAATGTCCTTTGCAAATATATTTGTAAAGGTACTTCACAACTTTAATGTCAGAACTTATTTCCACATTCATATGACAATTAAACTTGGCTAGTAAAAATGGATTGTATGGTACGACCCAGGAGTTATCAAGATATTGCCCTCTAATTTTTATAAGTTCTCCTCTGTGTTGTCTTTTGTAAATTGGATATGAGTTTTTGCCTTTTGATGTTTGTTCAATGAAATCTTTAGGATATTGGAATTTACAGTAGCCTTTACTTTTCATACATGAATTTGTAGGATTCAAATGACCACAAGGACCATGGATCATATGATGTACAACAACTGAACGTAAGTAAGCTTCTTTATTAGAATCAGGTAATTCAGCACGAATAATTCTGTCATATGAATCAGGTGTCAACAATTTATATTCATTACAAAGAATAATAAGGAAATGTGCATGTGGAAGACCACGTTTCTAGAATTCTATACTGTACATAAATGTAGCAACCTTTCCATAGACATTTCTCTTTAATATATCAGTTTTTAGTTCTTCAACTTTCCCTCGAAATACTCTACTAATCAAATCATGTCTGTTTTGTGCCTCATCAGTAGGTAACAAATGTTCTTTTATTTCAAGCCACATTGAATTACAAGTCATTGTTAGAAATAAATCAGGTTTTCCGAAATGTTGTACCAAAGCGATAGCATCAAGATATCGTTGATGCATATCTCTTGGTCCTCCAGTAAATGTGGCAGGAAGGAATGTTTGTTTTCCAATTTTAGTAGCATCTCTTTCACCATGTCTTAAGACATCCAAAAGACCTTGAAAAACTTCCATTCGAAATAAGTCTGGATTGAAGAAAAAGAAATCTAGCCTTTGTGTTTCAAGGTTTATGAATACATCAACGATATATTGTAGGAAAATTCTTCCAGTACGTAAGAGTTCATCATTTTCATCATCTCGCATTTGAATTTTGTAACAATAATATTCACGGCAAGAGACATTATTCCTTTTTTTTCTTTTGTTGTTCAAGTACTTCAGCTTCCATATCAAGAAAGTTATCTATTGTGCACATGTTTTTAACACTAGGTAAGTAATCCTGTTCACAGTAGACATGACAGCCGGTTGTATTTTTTGGCTGTAGTATTTTTTTAATACCACAATGCCACCCATCTTGACCATATGGAAATAATAGTGGATACTGTAAGGGATCGTAGCATTCATAGTAGTAATTAACTAATTGACTTTTATTACTGTGAGGGTAAATTCGAATATGACGTTTCAATATAGTATGTACTCCTTCATCAACCCATATTGCTGAAACTTCTGATGTAGTAGGTAGGTTATATACTCGTTTATCTAAACCCGAATCACATTTCAGTGCAATGTAAACTTGTGATAGTTCTGGTACATCAGTTAGAGATTTCAGGAAAAAAGAATATGGATTAACTTGCAATATGTTCATCAATTTTATTATCATAGTTTCATGAAGTCTAGTGGAACAAGCAATTCTATTTGCCACCTCATTTTCATTGTCATAGAAGTATAGTTATAAGTTTTTTCCCTTTCCAGTTGCAGGGTATAAATCATCAATAAAGAGGTACATTTTTCCTTGAACTCTAAAGGTATAAATACCATGATATCTCTTAGCCAAGTCTTTGTCATATTTTACCCCAAGCGAAGTAAAAGCAAACATGTTATTGTATGTCCTAACATATGTTCGAAAATGTTGAGACTCTTCGGAAGAATTTAAGAATAAATCTCGTAGTTCTGTAGGCATTTTGTGTGATGTAAGCCTAATCGAGCCATTATCGCAACAAAATCCAGGCGATTCATACTGAAATCTTTTTACACCGCAGAATTTACAATTTGGGACAACTTTGAGAGGAGTATACTCAGATTGAGATTCATTAACATTTATGAGACGACCTCTGTTGGGCCTATTTCCTAAATATCGCAAAATTGGTTAGAGCTAAAAGGAAAATAGTGAATACTATTCTATGTCAGGAAAATAGGGAATACTATTCTATGTTGAAATTAAGACAAACCTCTATTTGATACATTGGCCGAAGTAAGAGTACTGGGGTCAGCAGATGTGGTTGATGTGGATCCTAATATAGGAGTAGATATGAATTAGAGAAGCAAATGCCTTATAGCATCCGGAAGCTAACAAAAATAATATGATTGTTATACTCGCCTATTTCAAAGACACAGGAAGGATGAAACAAACTTTTTCCTTTCGAAGAAGTGTCAGCTAAAGTATGAGCTTCAGATGTAGCAGCTAGTAAATAAAGATGAAGTGCGGTATATAAAGAACATATGCATTCAGAGACATACAAGTATGTAAAGAGCATAAATTTAACTTACTAACCTTTTGTTGACGTAACATAAGGCTCTCTTAATATGGGAGGATTGTTCTGCTGAAACGGAGAATTAGATGTGGAAGATATTGACTTGACAGAGTTATTGAAGGTAGAAACTTGTAGAAGACGTCTTGTTGACTCGAGGTTTCTTGTGCGCCTTTGTAATAGTAATGTCTCTTTTTGAGTTGGCAACATTTCTTTATATTTTTTGCGCCGATTGAATTTCATTTCAGCATTTGCATTAGACAAACATGGACGTTTGGTCTTTTGCTCTGAATGTGTCATCTGCATACAGGCAGCCAAGAAATTGTACACACGGATAAGACATGTATGCGTGAATGAAATCGCTCAACTGAAAGCTAGTGCAATCTTGTTTAATTTGGTTATTCTGTGGTGCTGCGTATTGTCATGTTTTACTGAAAATATCTTTTGTGTGTTGTGTTCATCTGGTGTTGTGTCGTGCCTATCTGATTTTAGCCAGTACTAATCTGCTATGATGAACTTTTTGAGTTACAACACGCTCATTTGTTGATTTAGCTCATTCAACTAACATACTTTCAGCTCAACCCGTTACCCATCCATTTGACATCCCTTAATGTAACTTGTAGCCAAGAACCGATTACAGAGGTAGTAAGCCTTTGATGATAACAATATTGAATATTTCGACCTATTCGATTCCTACAAAGCAGAGTTAAATTGAGAAGTTTATGAATTTATTTTTTCAAATAACTACTGGGTGTAGGATTAGGGAGAAATAGGAACACGGAAGCCTCAAGTAACGATATCCAACAAACCAAGAATAATCAAAAAATAGATTTCTTGAAGAAGCCGGATTCTTCCGAGAAGGGAAAATTGTGAATCGCCTATATACGAAAGTTAACAGGCAAAAATGTTGGGCTAGGTTTTCTCCAGAACTTAGGGTTCTTCTATTCAGAAAATACTCACCTGAATCAAAGAAGCGGCAGCAGGCAGAGGCAAAGCGATAAACTTTAGTGAGTATAAGCGGAAGCAACGAAGGTGGAGGAAGATGGAATCTGTGATTTTCTGTCGGATAAAATTGGTGGAGGAAGATGGCAGCTGTGGTTTTCTACCGGATAAAATTGGAGGAACGTGTTAAGCCAGAAAGAAGGCAAAAAGTGAAATGACAACATTGCCCTCATGAGGAAGCACACATGTCGACTAAGTGGTGCTTGGTAAGCTCCAACTCCGTCTTATATAATAAGAGAAAAAGTAAAGTAATAATAATAATAATCCTGACATAGCAATAAATAATTTGAGGACGAGTAGACCGGGTTAATTAGTTGATTGATTGGCGCCGGTTCCAGACATGTCAAGTGCATAGGCCGTCCCCCCAACTTTTTATATTTAATTACTAGTATTCTATTTGTACCCGTGCGTTAGCGGATATTTTTAAATATCATAATTTTTTAAAAATAAAAATAATTTATAAAATTTATTATTGACTTGTTAACTTTTAAAAAAAATAGTTAGAATAATATATTATTACTATTCATATAAACTTAATGTTTTAGTACACAACTTTATTTGTTATAATATTATTCTAATAAAATCAGACTTTAAAAATAATGTGCATAATTCTATATTTAATTTTTTTATTTTTTAATTTATACAATATGCAACTATAACTATATAAATAATTGAAGCTATATATATATATATGAAATATTAAATTAAATTTGATCTTCCATTAATTCTCCAACATTATTTCTTAAAGAGCCAGTAAAATATGCTTAGAAAATTATTTGAAGTGATTGAACATATTAACACCCTTAAGGCAAAATCTAAACGAATGTTCTCACTCCCATGAAAGTTTCTGTGCTATCGTCTTTGAAACTTCAATTGCTCTGTTCTTCTTTTTATCATTCCGTTTCATATTGATTTGTAAGAGTAATAGATGAAACTTATTTTTCAACCACTAAAACTTTGAAAACTCCTACAAGTACGACAAAGTGTGATAAAGTGAAGAAGTTGTAACCACTCCAAAATTATAAGTATTAATTTACATTTAAAACTTTATCTTGTAAAACTAATCAACCACTTTTAATTCAAAATTTAAATTATTCAATTTATTTTTATTCGAAAAATAGATAATTACTAATCAAACATATAAATTCAGGCAATTGCTTATATTTGTAATAATAATTTAAAATTTCCTACAATTAAATGAACTTAAATAAAATAAACAACTATTTAAGCATTTTCTCTCTATAAATGTGTAAAAACAAAAAATTACAAAAAAAAAATCCTAAACTGATTTTTTATTACATTCCCCACAAAGAATCCAATTTTTTACATTTATTATTTTACTTTTGGACAATCAATTTTTAAACTGATTTTTTTAAAAAGGTAAAAAGTGAACCTGTTAAATAATCGTAATTATTTATTTTGTGATTTTTTTTTAAATTTAGTTTAAGATAACTACTTATAAAATAAAAGGTTATCAACACGATTTTTCATTGATTATAAGAATATGTAGTAATGGATGGATAAAGGAGAGTTACGAAACTGTTTTACCTGAAATTGTTTTTTTTTTCAATTAAAGTATCATTTATATAATTATATAAAGGACTTTTAAAATTAATAATAATTAAAATTAAAATTAGACTAAAATATATAATTATGCATAAGAAAAATTATCTGAAACTGATTTTATTTTCACGCACACTTTTTTAAAAATTAAAATTTTAATATTTAATAAATTAATTTTTTTAATATCTGATGTTTAGAAAAAAAATGATTATGACTGGTGTTGAAAATTTTAAAATATTAAGTATGTTTTTTTTTGTATGTTGACATTTGTCATTAGTTAACTTAGTTTATGACATGCGTCTTTCTTTAATAAAATAATTGAATTTATACTCTTATTATTTTATACAAAATAGGCATTTAAAATAAATTAAAAAATTATTACTAACTAGAAAAAATCACTATTAAGTTTAGAATAATTTAAAAAATGTTACATTAAAAATAATAAAAGATGCTCATCTTTCTGGCTTTAATTATTTCATTGAATTAAAAAAAAAATTAGACTTTTAAAAAATAAAAATTGACAGTAATAAAAATATATATATAAAAAAGAAGAAAAAACTACTATTTTGCCTTAATTATCTCAACAAAACAGATAGAGAAAAAACGCTTTTCTTTGCAATCTGAAATTTCAGTTTTAAACAAACGGTAATCCTTTTTTTAAAAATAAAATAGTAAAAAAAAAAAAAAAGAAGTATAAAGCAGCTCTTTAAAAAAACAGTAATTGTAACTGTTTTGTCTAGTATCTCTTTATCCCTAACTAGTATAGTACCCCGCGCGATGCGTGGACATTAATAAATTAAATTAGAATTGTAATTTTATTTATTTGAACGTGTTAGATCATATTAAATTAACAAATATCTAACTATTATGTTATTTTGTAATACAATGTACCTAATAATAAAATAATAATTGAAGAAAAAAATTATAAATAAAATCATCAAATAACTTTTTGATGTACTCCAAATATCATAATTAGATACAAACAATTGGAAAGTATAAAATAATTTTTAAAAAATAAGGATACTTTAATTTAGAGAATATTTGAAAATCTCTCAAAATAAGTTCTTCTATATTATCTTAAGGGAAAAGGCTCAAATATGCCATCGAACTTTTAGAAAAGGCTCATTTATGCCATTCGTTAAAAGTTTGGCTCATTTATGCCATTGTCGTTTAAGAAAAGGCTCATTCATGTCATTATTTTTTAACTCCGATTTTGTAAAACCATTTTTACACCGCAAACAACTTTTAACACTTTTCAATTGAGGTTTTTGAATCAAATGTACTCTTTTTGCTTCTTCTTCCTTAAGAACACCAAGAACACATAAAGAACATCAACAATTCTCAAATTTCAAACTTCTTCAATTCTTCACGAAATCATTTCAAATTTCAAGGGTAGCTTTCCTCCGAGCTAGGTACCAAAACTCAATATTTTTTGAGCTCGAAGTCAACCTAACTCGATAAGACACATTTGAAATTTCTTCAAAATTTCAAAACTTCAAAACTTCAACATTCTTTAATGGTAGAATTTTCTCCACAAATTCAAATCATTTAAAATTTTGAACATAAACTGAAAAAACACTAGGGAACAAAGATCTAATATAAAAAACAACAACAAAAACATGAATCAAAGTAGATTTTTGAAAATTTGGGATTGATTTTCATTTTTTTTGGAATATTTCTTTTAATAGGGGTGAATTTTTTTATCTCCACAAATGATTTAGAATTTTAGTTTTTTTTTAAAAAAAATTGACGATGTGGCTGTAATTTGAGGTGATTTCGCGAAAAACTGAAGATATTGAAAATTTCAGAGTTGTTGATGTTCTTCGTGTGTTCTTGGTGTTTTTGAGGAAGAAGAACCAAAAAGAGTACATTTGATCCAAAACTCTAATTGAAAAGTGTTAAATGTTGTTTGGGGTGTAAAAATGGTTTTGCAAAATTGGAGTTAAAAATAATGGCATAAATGAGCCTTTTCTTAAACGGCAATGGCATAGATGAGCCAAACTTTTAACGGATATTATAAATGAGCCTTTTCTGAAAGTTCGATGGTATATTTGAGCCTTTTCCCTTATCTTAATGTAGATACAGATAAAGTGTTAGTACATTTTACCTTCTTCAAATCTTACTTGTGAGATAATAATGACTATGTTATTGTTGTTACAAAATATAAAGTGTAATTAATAATTTATTTATTTTTACAACCTAACTTTTGAATTTTAGCTTCAATTGTCATACATAAGATTTATATTTTATTTTAATTTTTTTCTATACATTCTCAAATTTTATATCAAAGAATTTAAATATTTTTTTCTTTCCATTCTTTGCATATCATTGTTACATCATCTATTATTTAAATTTTTGTATGTATTCTTTATTAATTTACTTTATTGATCAAATTAATTTAATGAATAAATAAAATCACATTATATCTATTATTCTTTTATAGATCAATTTCTCTATTATGATATCTTAGTTAATATTTTTCGTTTATGTACCAATAACCTAAATGATATCATAGTTTATTTGAAATTATAAACTTTGAGTAAGTCTAAATTTAAACAGTAAAGTCTTTTGACTAACTTTGTTATAAAATTTGTTGTTTGTTATTATTAATGAATATAATTATTTTAACACATGTAATTAGTATGAAAAAATAAACATTTTGAATATGACGCATCACATGTTAGAAAAAACTATATATTGAATATTATTTATTATGGTATTTATTGTGTGCGATAATGTATGTGAAAAATGGGGTATTTTAAAGTTAGTTTAGGCTATTAATTGTCACGATCCAAAATCACAAGTCGTGATGGCACCTATGTTCCCAATCGATAGGTAACCCAACCCAACACTTTTACCAATTCAATTCAATATTAATAATGGGAAAACTAAGCGACAAGTAGAATATCTCAACAACTAAGTCTTTCATAAGTATTAAATGCAAAAAACTAAACTATCACCCAAGTTTTAGTTTCATAAGTACAAGAGCTTCTACAATATGATACAAGTCCAATCTAAATTGACAAGTCTAAACGAAACATTTACTCTATCTAAATACTAAGACATAGAGGGAGGTGTGGGCCACAGAACAGGCAAGCAGCTCACCACAACTCCAAGATAACTCAACTCAACTCTGAAAGCTCCACGAAATACCCTCGAGTTCAAAACCCAATCTGCACCACAAAAGAGTGCAGCAAATGTAGTATGAGTACGAAATCACGTGTACCCAGTATATCTCATAGACCGACAACAAAGAAGTAGTGACAGGAGTATATAAGAAAATAATCCTTTAATTTTACAAGTTCATATTATAGTTATAAACCAAGTTTTCATCAAATAGTGATAGTCAAATGTCACGTAATGTCCAAACACCAATAAAGCACATAATCAAACAAGAATGAATGATGTAATGAGATGCAATGCAATGTGACACCATGAAATAATATGCCTCAGATGCCAAGTACTCTCTCAACCGTATATACACGATACTACTCGGAAATACATCGAGAGTTCGTGACCCATGGGGGACTCGCGAGGTCCATATACCGGCACAGACGATCTCCACGTGTCTGTGCGGACGATCTCAACGCACTATCATAAAATCAACAATTTCCGCACAGACGATCTCCACGTGCCCAAATTATAATCATAACATCTCACAATCCCCAGCACGGACGATCTCCACGTGCCCAACTTCTAATCATAACTCGATCTCAACACGGACGATCTCCACGTGTTAGACCTTTACTCATACTCAATCTCATGTCAATGCATGTTCACAATATGATATCAAAAAGGGGGATAATGAAGCATCTCAATAAATCAAATGTCGCTATGACATGTAATCGTTGCACTTATCACAAATATACGGGTTCAATAAAGAAACACAACCACACAAAATAAAACAAGTCACTAATACATCAGCTAATACCCATATGCTTTGGCATTCTCAAATTACAATCTATCATATTATAGTAATAAACTTTCCCTTTGATAACACCGGTACTCGTACCAATGCCCGTCACACCATTTGTACGAGATGCCCATCTTTCGCCCTTACCCATTGTCTATTCCATTTTTAATCTTTAATTAGAAAAATGTCCTTCAACGAAATCTAGAAGTCTTAACATACCTCGAACGTCGAACACGTGTCACGAATCCTCAAGATTTCGCGTTTCCCTTTTGTAAAGCTTCATAACATTCATAATCTATCAAAAAATGCATTATTTGTAAGTAAATGTGTCCGTAGACGCCCATATTGCTATACTTCCATCCCGAACCTCAAAGATCACTCAAAAGGTTGAATCAAAACCGACAAGAACAAACCTATAATTTTAGTGAGGCTAAATCACCCATAAATCATAGAGAACAAATTTATAATCAAATTCCTAATCTTGATACTAGTTAATTTTTCAAGTCTCATATTTCATAAATTCAAGCCTAGGGTTAAGTCTCAATCTCATCAATTAACATAAATCTAGTGATAGTTATATAATACAATACATCTAATATTTAATTATCTATCTCAATATTCGTAAGAAAATAGAAGTTCTAGCACGCTATTCTTAAGAGATAATCCCAAACATGAAGCTGAAACACAAAAATTATACCAATTTACGTAGGAATCCTACTCCCACCCTAATATGAATTTTGCTTAATAATTGAGTCATCATTTTTCCATAAATAATCCATTTTTTCTTGTCCCCCCAGATTTACAGAATCATATATATATATAAAACGTTGCATCAGCAACATATGGCTTCAACTTTGCTAAATTTCAATAAGATCTATTAATATAATAATAATAATTATTCAGTTTTCATCTATTCACTATATTACACTAGCTATAGAAAAGACCAAAAATTAATTAGTAATTATTTCTTACCTGAACTTGAAGTATGAGCATCTGCCATTCTCTCGTCTGAGGATATTAGCCCTAATAGGTTTATGTTATAATTTTTAAAAAATCTTCTTTAACTTATTTCAATAAATGGGTCAAGTGGTATAGGGTATTAAATAAATTATGGACTTGGCCTATTAACCATCAACTAAATTAATTATTTAAAAATTATCTATCAATTTAATAACCTTAGTTAAACGAATAGTTCAAAATTCCTATTTAATATTTTATGAGAAGAGTCTTTTATGATAGAAAGAGGTCTAGTACTCAAAACGACCTAGCGTTTCATTACATCATCTACCACTAAAACAAACGTTCATCCTCCAACGGTAAAATAAATAAAAGCAATTGAACACTTAAAACAAATAGAGATATCTGATCCACATGTCCGACTCGTACTCCTAACTAGCCTCCTCAACTGGATGATGCTTCCATTGAACCTTTACTAAAATAATTTCTTTCAACCTCATCTTTCGAATTTTCCTATCCAATATAATAACTAGCTTCTCCTCAAAAGTCAGATTTTGATCAAGTAACACAAAATCATACCGAATCACACGAAAATCATTATGATGGTACTTCTTCAACATCGAAATATGGAGTACAGCGTGAACACTCGACAAATTAAGTGGCAAGACAATTCGTAAGTCACCCCGCTAATATTCTGAACAATCTTGAAAGGACAAATATACCTTGAGCTCAATTTGCCCTTCTTCCCAAATCTCACTACAACCTTCATGACTGAAACCTTCAACAAAATATGTTCTCTAACCATAAACTTTAAATCGCGAACCTTTTGATTTATAAAACCCTTTTGTCTACTATGAGTCATGAGAAGCCTATCCTCAATCAACTTAACCTACAAATATGTTTCCCCACGGCCTAACCTCAAATGCATTAAATCAACTAATTGAAGATCAACATCTTCTATACAACATATCGAATGGTGTCATCTCAATGCACGAATGGTAATTGCTATTATCTGTAAACTTCACAAAAGATAAAAATGATCCCACTGACCACTAAGGTCAATCACATAAGTTCAAAATATATCCTCAATGACCTGAATAGTCCATTCAGACAAACCATGAGTCTGAGGGTGAAAGATTGTACTAAGATTCACCCGAGTACCCAACTCCATCTACATAGACCCTCAGAAATGAGATGTAAATTGTGTACCTCAATCTGAAATGATAAAAATAGGCACCCTATAAGTGAACTATCTCCCGAACATAGAACTTAGCTAATTTTTCTGAATTATAAGTAGTCTGAACCAGTATAAAATGTGTGGATTTGGTCACTCAATCCACAATGACCCATATAGTATCAAACAAACCCCAAGGAACGTGGCAACCCTACCACAAAACCCATAGCAATCCGCTCCCACTTCAACTCTAGTATAAACATTATTTAAGTCATACCTGCAGGATGTTGGTGTTCATACTTCACTTAATAACAATTCTAACACCAATATACAAAATCTACTATGTCTCTGTTCATAGGACACTACTAATAATGTTACTTCAAGTCACGATACATTTTAGTAGCCTCTGGGTGAATAAAATACCTCCAACTATGGACCTCCTCTATGATCAGTCTTGTCAAATTACCTATCCGAGGAACACAAATACAACATTTTATCCTCAAAACTACCTCACCATAAAGAATCACCTCCTTGGATTCACCTTGTAACACCTTTTCTCATATCTTACGCAAATTTACATCATCAAACTGTTGAACCTGAATATGCTCCAATGAGGACGACCTCGCCTCCACGTAAGCCAACACCCTACCAGGTTTTAAAATATCAAGTCTCATAAGTTATTGAATAAGGACGGTGTTTTATTCTAAATTAAAAAAAAGAGTTTAATTAAAGAGAGAGTCGCCACATAATTTTTAAAGAAAAATCAAGAAAACTTTATTTCAAAAAGATTTAAAAACAGAAAATCAATTTGAAATAACCAAAAGGGTTCGAGGGTTCAATGTAGGTGTTAGGCACTCGAAATGTCCGCTAACTTGCAGTTGACCGACAACTTGAAAATATTTGACAAACTTGAATAAAACTAGGCACCTTTTTACAAATTTTCACACTTGAACCAATTTTTTAAAGGAAAGGGACATTTTTTGTCTAAAAATAACTAAGTAAATAATTTAAAGCATTTTGAAAATCAGTTGGATAGGAATTGTAAATAACTCAAAATGGGTATCTTTTGGGGATTTTGAATTAAGTTTGAACTTTAAGATTGATTATCAAATAAACAAGTAATATAATTAAGCAATATAGTAAAGAGAGAGAGAGAAAAGAAGAGATTTGGGCCTTTTGGGCCTGAATTGCTGTTTTTTAGCCTTGGGCTCAATTCCCGTTTTTGTATACACATGATGTACATCAGTGTATATAGGCCGTATTTTAGCCCATTTTCATGTATATCGGGCTGTAGACTAAATGTATACAGCCTACTTAGCCTCCAAAATCTGTAATTTTGCGTTCAACCTGTATTTCACAGCATTTCAACCTGTATAGTAGTGTATACTGGTGTATACTGAGGTATACAACACATTTCTGGCCTTCCAAGACCTGTAAGCGCACATTCCGGCCCTGTATTTCAAGTATTTCGAATACTTGGGGACCTGTTCTTCGATTTTCATATCCTTGACGAGGCAGACTCAAAGGAAAAAGCAATTGGGCCTCCATGGCCCAATTCGAAGATGCAAAGGCCTCTATGTGGAGTCCGATGGACTCAATCCAAGGGGATTCATGCAAGGAAAATAAAATAATAAAGATTAGGACAAGGGGAAGAGCCACAACAACTCAATATAAAAAAAATACAATCACATGAAGGCAACACGAATTCCAAATTATGATATGACCTTAAGATAGCAAAATTACTTGCAACTTGGTTCAAGAGTTATAAACACATCTAAATAAAATTTAATTGAAAATGCCACCAAGCCTCACCAAACTGTATTGGAAAGAATTTCATCACAAAACCATAAATATTTCAACTCACCCCTAATAAAAAAAAACTATTATGACAGAACCCAAACTATCAAAACAAATTAATACATAACTTGGCTAATTGAGATGAACTTCAACAAGATGTCTTTACAACATCATGCACCAGAACACTTCAACAACGAAAATTAATGTGAACCAGAAATGAAAGGAAAAAAAAAAAGGAAAGAAAAAAAATAAATAAAAAATCTCATACCAAAAACTAAAGAAGCTCAATAAACACACATTATGCACCTTAAATTGCCGCCAGAACATGTACACTTGAAATTTAAAGCAATTAATCCTAAGAATTCTACTAGCAAAAGCACCAAATAAATGTATATGCTAATAAGAGATGCTGATAAAACTGAGAAGTCAGTTTTCAGGCTATTACCAATTTGACACAAGTTCTGCCATGCTAAACATAGAAAAGCCAAAACTTATACGAATACAAGAATTTGAAACAACTATGAAGGGGTATTATGGCATAAAGCAACAAACTACTATAACTCTCTAAAGGGATAGCAAGCAAGAAACACATAATAAGTTCATAAGGCCACTGATTCGAAGGGTTTTAAAGTAGACAAAGGACTAGCAAGTTAATCACGACAAAACGACATGAGAAAGAGAGAAGAGGAGGCTGTTTAAGGAAGAAAACGATAAGTGGGACATCATCACATACAACTTTAACATGTTAGCTGATTCCCTAGTTTCCATAGCTATACCAAAAGGTTTTCTATCCAACCAAGAGCTAAATCAAAGCCTCTTAGCCATCTAGACAGTAAAACTTGAAAACTCACAGCATGATAATGAGTTGCAAACATGATATTGATAGCCGAAATCAAAGCGAATCGCAGCCAGCATTCAAGCTACGCAAAAACATAAATGAATCTTACAAGGTTAGGCTAATATGATGAGAGTCGACACTAGCAAGTCAAATATCAGGGAAGAAAACCAAAACAATGCCTAAATAAATGACGAAAACAGAATCATATAACTGATACATTCAAGATCACAACCCGACTAACTTTAGACCATTTTAAATAAAACAGAACAGAAATTTCCAGCTTTTCAAACATGATTAAGCTACAGCGAAGCCAAGAAACGATTCAGAAAAGGTATTTCATCACTTTACATACAACAGACCATATCATTTTGATTCAAAACAAACAGAAAAAAGGGTGAAAAAAATAAAGAGAATGTACCTCTTTTGGAGCAGCGAACTTAGAATCGAACGAGCAGGAACAAGCTACAACACTACAAAGAGGATCCGACCAGCTTCAGTGAGCACAAAATGAGCAAGAAAACCCAAAAATTCAGACTCCAAAATCCTCACAGTGCCTTTAGCCTATTTGTATGTACTTCCTAGATATGTATACGTATATTTCTGGTTACTATCTCACTGTTTCAGTCCCTCCGTATATCACTCCCCTATATCAGTCTTAGTGCCAATTGAAAATTTTCCAACCTACAAAACTTCAACCCCCTTAACAGTAGCTAACAAGGGGATATATATAGGTGAAAATAGGGGCACAATTGGGGGGAAAAGGGTAGAATTGGGATGAACAATTGAGGCAATTTTGAATTCTCCCTCGAATTCGTATCCAAAAACAAGAACAAATACCAATTTGACCCTCCACTCGTAACAAATTCGAACGGCTAAAGAGAAGTGAACGTCTCGGATGATTTCGAGTGTACTCGAGCTCGACGTGGCTCAATCTTGAGCAACCAAGGACGGAATACTTGCAGGCTGCCACTGAATTACTGGAATTGCAGGGGAACGTTGTTGTACGTTTGTACTGTGAGCAGGGAGACGACGCTATGGCTGTGTACTGTTGACGCCGTGTCGCCTCCGTGTATTTCCGTGAAGACACCGTGAAAGCTTGTTGTTTGATTGTTGTGCGAATTGATGTTGTTCTGTTAACAGAACATTGCTGTTGCCGTTTGATGTTGTTGCTGGATGCTGCTGATGTTGAACAATAGTTGGGCCGGGTTTGGGAATGGGATTGGTGTAAGGGGTGGGCTGGGTATGAAGAAAAATTGGAATTGAAAATTGGCCAAAGCTTGGTCTTGCAATTGGGCTTAAAGGGAGGTAAATGAGTGGCTACAATTGAAATTGGGATAAGGCTATAGGAGTTACAATTATAGCAATCCCAAACATAGCCAAATTGAAATAATGAGCGAGTTTGACTAAAGGTTAAACAAGATGAATTAATACAATTTAATTAAAGAGCTTCTTAATCTCAACGAAATAAAATAATAGCCTTAATTATAAAATAAATAATTTAAAATTATAGCCATAATTTGAAATAACAAAATATTTAATAAAAGTGTAAAATCTTTTGAGATGATTTTCAAATATTTATATAATATACTAATTATATATAAGATTATATAAAAATATATTTATTATTTAAAGCATTATAAAAATATGACTAGAAATACTTCAAAACTTGAAAAATATTTTGAAATTATATAAAAACTAATTATTCTAAATCGTTTGAAACTTAGAAGCTCGAAAACTAATTCATATCGTGGAGGTCCAAAATTGGGTGTCAACAGACGGGTCATTCATAGTCAAAAGATGCCCTCTCACCTGTAACAAACCTAGACTGTCTATACCTACCACATTTCGACTCAAGGCATCTGCTATCACACCTTGCCCCAATGTTAAAGTATAGTAACCCCATAGTCCTTGAGCAACTCTAACCACCTCAGATGTCTCAAATTAAGATTTCTATGATGGAATATATATTGTAGATCACGATAATCCTTGATCACCTCACAGTACACACCATAAAAGTAATGCCTTCAATTTTTTGTGCAAATACTATAACTATCAACTCTAAGTTATGGATAATATAGTTCTTCTCATGAACCTTCAACTGTGTCAAACATAAACTATCACCTTTCCTTTCTACATCAATACACAACCAAGATCAATCTGAGAAGTATCACAATATACAATAAAACCATCTCCCTCTACGAGTAGAGTCAAAATCAAAGTAGTAGTCAATAAAAACTCGAGCTCTTGAAAACTCACATTACACACATTAGACCACTGAAAAACCATATTCTTTTGGATCAACCTATTCAATACGGATGCAATAAAAGATAACCCCTCCACAAATCATCAATAATAATCTGCAAGGCCTAAGAAACTCTGAATCTCGATAACTAAAATAGGTCTAACCTAATCCTGAAATGTCTCCATCTTCTTAGGATCCACCATAATACCCTTCTTGAACACTACATGGTCCAAATATGCCACCAAACTAATCAAAACTCACATTTTAAAAACTTGCATAGAGCTTAATCTTCTTCAGATTTTAAAAGAAAATCCTCAAATGATGCTTGTGATCCTCCCTAGTATCGGAGTATACAAATATATCATCAATGAAGATAATAACAAAGGAATCTAAGTGCGATGGAAACACCCCATGAAAAATATACTTAATCTAATAAATCTCTTACTCAACAAGTCTTGTTACTATTCTTTTAATTCCACTTAAGCATTGCAATATGAAGGGATAAAAATAGGTTGGGTGTCCTACTCTAAGCCAATACTAAATTCGATATAAGGATCAGGTGAAACACTTCTAAGAACTCGTCTACCATTGGAATAGATTCTAAGGAAAAGTTACCGATACTAGTATCACAAACATAAGTCCAATAGGTGATGCGTCACTTTCTCTTTTTACCAATTGAGACTTCACAATTGAAAATATCCTTCTCGAATAAGTACTGAGAGTTTCCTGCCACTTTATTTTAGGAATACTTGACAAATTCGAGGTTATTGTCTTAGCCTAATAGTCTGAAATTGCGTGATAGGGAGAAATTCAATTTATATTCAAAAGAACTAAGTCTATCAACGTGTCATGTACTACCAAGTCAACATCATAAGATCGATGTAATCGATCTACCACTAAGAACCATCTACATGTGTAGGAATATGTATAGACATAGGAGAAGAGTCACAAAGCATATCCAAATCCAAAATAATGTAAGTACATATGTAAAATGAAGTAGATCCACACTCAAAGTAAAAATGTAGTCAATCGAGAGCATATCGAACGATATTTTAAACAACCTTGGTTACCCCAATACAATTAGTTATTTGTTGATGTAATATTTCCAATCACCACTGTATTGGTCTAGGATCTGTGTAGAGATTCATAACTATTATGCACCCATCTCTATGAATGTTCTTATATAGCTTCATACAAGTATCCCTTTCAAGACCCTTTAACTAAAGAATCATTCTCCTCTCTTTCTTTCAATTAATATTATTGATCCTCAATTCAATATCTGAAAGGTTCCTCACAATATGAATTTGTTACTATTTATCATTAACACACCACATTAAATGTTCTTGTTGACTCCTATCCAATTTAGCCTTTTATACTTCCTTAATGTATTAGACTTAACCCACTTTGTGGCTTCTATAAAATGAATATCAACGTGGTCATAGTGTCATCCAACCTGAACTATTCCAATTCTCTTCAATATACCTCCACTTTACAGGATAAAAAAGGAAATCTGTCAGGCAAATGTTATAACAAGTCTTACCCTCTCAAACGTCATTAGAAGTGATCACATTTTATGTCTTTGTCCTTCCTAAACTTCTCCTCATAGCCTTATCATAATCACTATCCTCTTATTTGATAAGTTGATCTTTCTAATCTTACACTACTCTTAAAAACATCAACACTATATTAATCCATTACTCAATTAATCACTTATTATAAACACATGTCATAAACTTATCGTAATAAATTCAAACTAATTTAAAGTGTCCTTGTCTAAATCACACCTTGAGCAAACCATTTTTTTTAATTCTAACCTTAGAATCAACATTCTCATTACAAAGTTATTTTGATATCCGCTCAACATTAGTACTATATCGCATAATGTCAACCCCAGCCACTGGGTCCACATTTGAAAATGCTTTCTCACCATTGATGAGAGAATGGAACAAAGAAATTTTGACCTTAAATCAAATCCCATACGCACGATAAAGAATGGAAGAATAGAAGTTTCCTAAAGTCCCATAGCCTCTCGAAGATGAGTAACGGACGTCTCCGCATCGATCCGCAAGACTCTACTAGACTCAACTCATGTACTCATGAGACTAATGAACCCAGGGCTCTGATACCAATTTGTCACGACCCAAAATCACAAGTCGTGATGGCACCTATGTTCCCAACCGATAGGTAAGCCAACCCAACACTTTTACCAATTCAATTCAATATTAATAATGGGAAAACTAAGCGACAAGTAGAATATCTCAACAACTAAGTCTTTCATAAGTATTAACTGCGGAAAACTAAACTATCACCCAAGATTTAGTGTCATAAGTACAAGAGCTTCTACAATATAATACAAGTCCAACCTAAATTGACAAGTCTAAACGAAACATTTACTCTATCTAAATACTAAGACATAGAGGGAGGTGTGGGCCACAGAACAGCCAAGCAGCTCACCACAACTCCAAGATAACTCAACTCAACCCTGAAAGCTCCACGAAATGCCCTCGAGTTCAAAATCCAATCTGCACCACAAAAGAGTGCAGCAAATGTAGTACGAGTACGAAATCACGTGTACCCCGTATATCTCATAGACCAACAACAAAGAAGTAGTGACAGGAGTATATAAGAAAATAATCCTTTAATTTTACAAGTTCATATTATAGTTATAAACCAAGTTTTCATCAAATAGTGATAGTCAAATGTCACGTAATGTCCAAACACCAATAAAGCACATAATCAAACAAGAATGAATGATGTAATGAGATGCAATGCAATGTGACACCATGAAATAATATGCCTCAGATGCCAAGTACTCTCTCAACCGTATATACACGATACTACTCGGAAATACATCGAGAGTTCGTGACCCATAGGGGACTCGCGAGGTCCATATACCGGCACAGACGATCTCCACGTGTCTGTGCGGACGATCTCAACGCACTATCATAAAATCAACAATTTCCGCACAGACGATCTCCACGTGCCCAAATTATAATCATAACATCTCACAATCCCCTGCACGGACGATTCCACGTGCCCAACTTATAATCATAACTCGATCTCAACACGGACGATCTCCACGTGTTAGACCTTTACTCATACTCAATCTCATGTCAATGCATGTTCACAATATGATATCAAAAAAGGGGATAATGAAGCATCTCAATAAATCAAATGTCGCTATGACATGTAATCGCCGCACTTATCACAAATATACGGGTTCAATAAAGAAACACAACCACACAAAATAAAACAAGTCACTAATACATCAGCTAATGCCCATATGCTTTGGCATTCTCAAATTACAATCTATCATATTATAGTAATAAACTTTCCCTTTAATAACACCGGTACTCGTACCAATGCCCGTCACACCATTTGTACGAGACCCCCATATTTCGCCCTTACCCATTGTCTATTCCATTTTTAATCTTTAATTAGAAAAATAGCGTTCAACGAAGTCTAGAAGTCTTAACATACCTCGAACGTCGAACACGTGTCACGAATCCTCAAGATTTCGCGTTTCCCTTTTGTAATGCTTCATAACATTCATAATCTATCAAAAAATGCATTATTCGTAAGTAAATGTGTCCGTAGACGCCCATATTGCTATACTTCCACCCCGAACCTCAAAGATCACTCAAAAGGTTGAACCCAAACCGACAAGAACCTATAATTTTAGTGAGGCTAAATCACCCATAAATCATAGAAAACAAATTTATAATCAAATTCCTAATCTTGATACTAGTTAATTTTTCAAGTCTCATATTTCATAAATTCAAGCCTAGGGTTGAGTCGGGTGGGTTGCTAGGCGCCATGATGGCTCGAGAGATCGGGTCGTGACAATATATGAGAAGAATAAATGTATGAGTTTGGGGTTAGTAATTATTAATTTGGGTTTAACTATATGGGTGAGTCAAATCCAATAGTGTATTAGGGAAAAAATATTATACACATGGCAGAAATAAAGGTGGACACATGGCACCAACAAAGTATGTTCAAGGAAATTATTTTGATAGAATGATTGGTCTCAAATATGTGTTCGATGAAGATCAACCGTTGAGAGTTAGGGAAAGTAATATTCCAAGACAACATTTAGGACCCATTATGGCCATTTTTGAATTTCTTGTCATGCTCCTGTAATATTTATGGATCTCACGAATAGAGTATTCAAGGTATATTGGGATATATTCATTATTGTGTTCATCGAGGACATCTTGATCTACTCCAGGAATGAGGAGGATCATGCAAGTCACCTCAAAATAGCTCTTCAGACTCTTAAAGACTGTGAGTTACTTTTCGAGTTTTTGAGTGTGAATTCTGATTAAAGTCTGTGACATTTGTAGAACACATAGTGTCCAACGAAGGTATCCAAGTTGGCTCACAAAACATAGAAGCAGTAAAGAATTGGCGCAGACCCACAAACCCAACTGATATCAAGAGTTTCTTGGGTTTTGTCAGATATTATATAAAGTTCATAGAAGGATTTTCATCTATTGCATCTTCTTTGACTAAGTTGACCTAGAAGAAGGCTAAATTTCAATGATCTAATACTTGTGAGAAAAGCTTTCACGAATTGAAAACTCGTTTGACTATTGCTCTAGTGTTAACCCTAACATAGGGTACATAGAGTTTTGTTGTGTATTGTGATACGCCAACAGTGAGCCTTGGTTGTGTTTTGATGTAAGAATGATAAGGTGGTATCTTATGCTTCCTGACAGTTTAAGACCTACGAGAAGAATTATCTAACTCTGGACCTTGAGTTGGCAGCTGTAGTATTTGCACTAAAGATTTGACGACATAATCTCTATGGAGTGCATGTGGATATATTCATTTATCATAAGAGTCTTTAGTACATTTTTAGTCAGAAGGAGTTGAACCTCAAGAAAAGAAGATGACTAGAATTGCTTAAATATTAGAACATGAGTATGCTCTACCACATAGATAAGGCTAATGTTATTGTTGATGCCCTTAGTAGATTATCTATGGAAAGTACAACCCATGGAAGATGAAAAGAAAGAATTTGCCAAGGAAATGCATAAACTTGCACATTTGGGGGTTAGTGTTGTGGGCTTGGAGGAAGGTAGTGTGCTTGTTCAAAATAGGGTTGAATTATCCCTAGTGATGGAAGTTAAAGAAAAGCAGAACAATGACACATATAACTTTATTTAAAGAAAGAAGTTCATAAACAAAAGATGATGACGTTTGAACAAAAGGGAGATTGTGTATTGAGGTACCACGACAGGTTATATGTTCCAAATGTGGATGGACTCAAAGATAGAATCATGAAAGAAGTACACAGTTCCAAGTATTCTATTCATTTAAATTCCATCAACATGTACTATGACTTGAGAGAAATCTACCAGTGGAATGATATGAAGAGAGACATTGTAGATTTCGTTGCTAGGTGTGTGAATTGTAAATTGGTTAAAGTTGAGCACCAAAGACCAAATAGTATGGCTCAAAATGTAGATCTCCCTAAGTGGAAGTGGGAGATCATCAACATGTGTTTTATAACCTTACCGCGATCTCACCAACAATATGACTCGATTTGGTTCATTGTACAAATGATCAAGTCAGCTCATTTGTTGTTAGTAAAGACAACAGACCTAACTAAGGAATATGCCAGATTATACATCTGCGAGATAGTAAGATTTTATGGTGTTCATTATTCATTATTTCAGATAGGGTTGCTCAGTTCATCGTCTAAATTTGGAAGTTATTTTAGAAAGGTTTGGGTTAGAAGGTAAATCTTAGTACCGTTTTTCATCCTCATAGAGATGGTCAGACAAAGGATACAATTTACACACTATAAGATATGATGAGGGTTTGTGTCATTGACTTCCAAGGGAAGTTGGGACGATCACTTACCTCTCATAGAGTTCGCATACAATAATAGTTATCACTCCAGTATTCAAATGACTCCGTATGAAGCTTTTTATGGGCGAAGGTATAAATCTCCGATTGATTGGTTCAAAATTGGTAAAGCAGGATTGATAGGGCCAAACTTAGTCCATCAGTCTATGAAAAAGGTTAAGATTATTCAGTAAAGGTTGAAGACTGCGTAGAGCCATTAGAAGTTCTCTATTGACGTTAGGTGTAGAGACGTAGAATTCAAAGTGGATGATTGGGTTTATTTAAACGTTTCACCATGAAGAGTGTCGTGAGATTTTGAAAGAAAGAAAAGTTCACTCATCTCTATTGTCACGACCCAAGCCTAGGGCCTAGATGTGACCGGCGAATGGGGAACCCGAAGGAACCCCAAACAAGCCTCATAGCGTATCATTACACATCCTTGGTCGCGGAAGCAATTAAATGACCATAAGCGATAAGCATAATCAAGGGGGAAATCGGGACTAAGGGAGCAAAAAAAAGAAATGATACATAAATACCATAGATGAGTCAAGCTCAAGCATAATACACAACTTGTCCAACACCACCTCTAAACATGAGTACTTAGCGGGGGCCAAGACAAACTACCGGGCTCACCCTCATAGTCAAAACATAACTAGAAAGGAAAAGTTTTATACATAGCAAAAGATCATGAGCAACGTCCCCGAAATGGAGGACTCACCAATAACCACTATAGAAAATCGTACTAGCCACGCGGAGGAGGATGGTCAAGCGGTGCTCCGGTCCCTACATGGTGACATCATGTAGGCATAGAGTATGCGTTAGTACATTTGAATGTACTAAGTATATGGGATGCAATGCAATGCTACATTAGATGGACATCATAGAAAAAAATGCGTAATCATACCCAATAGATAGCATATTAACGAAATGATATGTATAATGATGCTTACATAAAAATCATATTTAGTGGGACGTAGTACATGTGTGGCGAGTGACCATCAATATAGTATTTCCAAGGCCTACCACCCCCTTGGAGAGGCGAAAGAGGTACAAACCCCTCAATATGGTTACACGGGCCTACCACCCCCGAGCTAGGGACCAAGGTACAAACCCCTCGATACGGTTATACGGGCCTACTACCCCCCGTACTAGGCAACCAAGGTACCAACCCCTCGATACGGTTATACGGGCCTACTACCCCCCGTACTAGGCAACCAAGGTACCAACCCCTCGATACGGTTATACGGGCCTACTACCCCCCGTACTAGGCTTGGTCGACTCACAACACTTATATAGAGAAAATCATATACATGTGTCCATTTCATCATCATTTCAGTAATTACATAACCATCCGACTCATAGGACGTACCTTGGACCTTCCCTTTCCTAAGAATTCTATAAATGGGCATTTTATCAAACACAAGGTGGGCAATTGTTCATGTAAATGAAATCATGTATTTCAAGAATACTAAGTCCAACCAATTCCAAAATCCATATAAATCAGCCCACCAACAACATACATATATATATCAACCTTCATAATTTGATCATGGAAGCATGTAAACCATAAACATCACATAATAATTCCATTTCATGATAATATGCAAAATGGACCATAATAGGGTGTGTAGTAGTAATTCCATAATTCAAGAGTTCATAAATAATCATAAGGACCCATAAACTTGAAGTAGAAATAGAGGATAAATGGTTGGACTTGTGGAAAGGAAGGTTTCCACAATCAAACCCACATACCTCAACTTTGGAGAATCCTTGATGAAGATTGGAATGGAGAATCGAAGCTTGAGATTGAGTCTTGAATCCGGAATTAGAGCTTGAGATGTTTGAATTTGGTTGAAGATCTTGGTGGAATTTTTGGAGAGGGCTTAGAGAGTGTTTTTGGAGTTAAGAAAAATGACTAAGTATGAGACATATCCCCTTTTTATAAAAAAAAAAACGTCTCCAACCCGCCTAAAAAAATAGCTCACTGGAAATTGCAAATCTGCACAGACAGGTTTTACGAAAATGGTCATAACTCCCTCATCCTAACTCGGACTAAGGTGAAACCAAGTGCGTTGGAAAGCTAACTCAAAGAGCTTTAATTTAATAGTTTGCAGCCCTTCCAGTTCCTTGTGTGCTAAGAGATATGCCCCTTTAAAGTTGACCCTCCAAATCGCAATTTTTGCGATTTTCGAATTTTGATACGGTTGCTCTAAAATTCGGGTTAGACCCATTTCCCACTCAATTTGACCCCACAAATAAGAATATGAAGTCGAATTTCCGAAATCATGCACGGATTTTGAGATATATGGAAATTACAATTATAGGTGTTTCCGAAGCACATTTTCGGGCATTTGGGTCGTTTCAATATCTCCCCCTTGGGAACATTCGTCCCCGAATGTTAAAGAACGTACATGAGAGACACAAACATGGCAATTTCAGCCCACATAAGGATGCAACAATGCACTTACACCTTATTTCAAAACCTCAACATAGTTGTAAAACCACAATGAACTTGTCAACTTAAGCATGAATGTATGCAATGACATGGGGGCTGAACTTAAGACCTGAGATTTTATAAAGGGCTTAGATCAATACCTTAGGCTCGAGTGGAGTGGAAAAGATAAGGATATCGCCTTTGCATGTCCGCTTCGGCCTCCCAAGTAGCACTTTCAACTTGTTGATTTCTCCAAAGGACTTTAATGGAAGCCACATCTTTGTTTCTCACCTCTTCACTTGTCTATCTAAAATCTGGACCGGAACCTCTTCATAGGTCAAATTATCTTCAACAACACCCACAACATCAAGAGACACAATGGCATTCGGATCACCCACACACTTCCTCAACATAGACACATGAAATACCGGATGAACCAAATCCATCTCGCTAAGCAATTCCAACTCATAAGCTACCTTGCCAATTCTCCTCATCACCTTATAAGGACCCACGTATCTTGGGCTCAACTTTCCCTTCTTACCAAAACGAACCACACCCTTCATAGGTGTCACCTTCAAATAAACCCAATCACCAA
>JAGDQO010001967.1:0-21388 GCA_018342035.1 Solanum appendiculatum | reverse complement strand
AAGCTTAGTCCCTGTTACACTAGTCCTTATTAGATTGTGAAGAGAGTTAGTAATGTCGCCTATGAGATAGAGCTCCCGCAAAAGTTAGATATCGTTCATCTTGTGTTTCATATTTCTATGCTTAAGAAGTGCTTGGGAGACCCTTCACTTTTTGTTCCAACAGAAAACATTAGGGTGAAAGACAGTTTGTCTTATGAGGAGATTCTTGTCGAAATTCTTGATCGCCAAGTTCGCAAGTTGAGGACCAAAGAGGTCGCTTCAGTCAAAGTTTTATGGAGAAATCAATTTGTTGAGGAGGGTACATGGGAAGCCGAGGAGGATATGAAATCCAATTACCCGCACCTATTCGTTCCTCCTAGTGTCAATGTTGAAGGTACCATTCCTATCTCTGACTTAGTACCTTCTTGAGTTTGAGTAATTGAGTGAGTTATTCTTGAGCTTGAGACTTTGAGTTCTCTCATTGCATTCGTGCCTTGTATAATTTCCTAGCTTGGCCATCATTCGAGGACGAATGATCCCAAGGGGGAGATATTGTAACACCCCATAACTTTCCCTTTTAGAATTCGAATCTTTCGTCGTAAGTATCTAAGCTTGAACCGGGTGGTGTCCTATTTGTGCTTATGTGTTAAGGTTCATTACTATGAGTGGGAAGTGTATTGGAAGCTCTTAAGGTTCATAAGAGACCTCTAGCACTAAGTTGAGTTCAAAACCTTTCTATCGGTTAAATTTTTCGCATTAGTTCATGCAACGGTCAACTTTAAACGATCCTATCTCCTAGTATATACGAAATTAGGTGGCCCATTATCTATCAAATTAAAGGTCTTTGATTCCTCTTTCCAACGCCACCAAGTTTGCATCAATCCCAGTTTGGAGTAGAAAGTTATGGCTATTTTATCGAAGCATGTCTAGACTGGGCAACTCGGCGAGCTGGGGTTCAATTCGGCGACTCATCGAATGGGTTCAGCGCATCGCCAATTGAGCTCGCCGAATGGACCTGAAAACCCCCAAAACTGTTATTTTAGGTGATCTGAAACTGCCATTTGGTGGTCCGCCGAATAGGTCAACAATGGGATCCCCAGGTCACCGATTTGGCCGATGAGACTCGTTTAAAGGTCGTTTTTTTTAATTTTTATGATTTTCTTACGTTCCCAGAAGGGTATTCTTTACCTTTTACCCTCAATTAACTTTCCTAAGCCTATTTTATAGCCTAATAAACTCCCCATTCACACCCAACCCTCAAACAAATCGCATTCGCATGTACTAAGAGGTCTCTCAAGGAAGAAGCTAGCGTTCTTCACCTTCAAGCCTCAGTCCAAGGTTTCTAGTCAGTGTTTCCCTTTCAGGTATGTAAGGCTATCCATAACGTTTGATTGAGTTCGTCCACATACCCTACTTCATTTAGTTGAGTTGAGTTTGAGTTTTGAGTTTCCATGAATTGAGTTCTTTAATTATCTATAAATTCTATTGAGTTCTTGTGTATAATTACATAGGTATTGATGATGTCTATGAGTTGAGTATTTGAGGTATACATTAATGTCTCCATTCACATGAACCCTAATTGAGTTTTTTGCATTGGTTATTTTATGCATTGATGGAGTTTTTAAATCATGATTTTTGAACGTTTTTGAATGAGAATGAGTTGAGTCCGAGTTGAGTCTGAAAGGTTCTTAAACTTTTATTATTTTGAACATGAGTATTTTGAGTATAAATAATTGATTGAGATAAAGTCTTGAGGAGATATGAATGAGTTTGAAAGCATATTTTAAATGAAAGAATTGATGATTGAGATGAGATTGAGTTTGATGAGAGTCCAATGAGACTAGATGAAATGATTCGAATAAATTGATCTGATTGAGCATATGAGAACATTGAGTCTTTTGGGAGTAGTACTGAGCACCTATTTGGGAAAGAGCAAATAAGAACTCAAACCCCATAAACTACATGGTCAGCGTAGGATAGAGGCTATGCTTCTCTAGTCACAAAAAGAGGACATCCATTGATTGTAGATCCACTAAGCTTGATCGTCCCTTACATTGGCAAGGTATTGGACGGCTGCGGCAACGGCAGTGCAAAGCGTTGTATCATCACTAGCTCATAAGTGATGGTTGTCGGTTAGAGAAACTCCCTAAAAAATGAATGGTTTGAGTTGGTTGAGGTGCATATCATTGAGTCTATTTTTAAAGCATTAGTTATTTTTAAACTCGTATGCTTATTGAGTTGAGTCAATTTCAGAGATAAGTCCCTTTAGTCGAGTTGCATGATGTTGAGTATTATTGATCGTATTGCCTTTTAGCTATTTTACATACCGTACATTCCATGTACTGACGTCATTCGATGTATCATCCTTTTTATGATGCAGATGGTATTAGAGATCCTCAACATGCGCGTCGTTGAAGATCACTCCGTTCCAGCTTTTGGTTAGACCTCCTCGCTTTCGGAGGGACCTTTTTATTCTAGTTGATATCCTTTATTAGAGTAGTTCTTTTGAGGTAGCCGTGGACCTGTCCCGGTACCTTCTTATGATCAGTTTAGAGGCTTCATAGACAGTGACAGAGTAGAGCTGATGTTCCCATTTTAAACTTGTCTTGAAAAAAAAAAATTCTTATGATGTTGAGTTGATTCGAACTGAGTATTTAAACTATCCTTTTATTGAGTTTTTTCTTTTTAGCCCACTTGAGTGTCTTCTTTGATTCATCTAACTCTTCCGCTGAGTGATTGAATGAGTGATCAGACCAAGTGGTTCACTTGTGATCAGCAATGGTCTCCGAGTGCCGGCCACACCTAGGGTACCCTCTCGAGGCGTGACAGTACATCTCTATTTTTAAGACTGATTTGTGGTCTGGCTATCATCAGCTGAAGATTAGGGTATCAGATATCCCTAAGACAACTTTCAAGGCTCGTTATGGGTACTATGATGTAGCTACAGGTGTTCAGGATCTTCAACAGTTGCTTCATTGAGATCACTTTGCACTTCAGATAGCTTTGGTGAGCCTCCTTGCAATCCGGAGGACTCCACTTTTCTTTTTAGTTTACTCAGTTAGGGCGCCGTGGGTCTTGTTTCGACATCCATGTTGAACTATAGAGGCTTCATAGATAGATAGAGAGGAGGAGTCTCTCAGTATTTACTTTTCTTGATACGTTATACAAACTATTATATCTATATTGTTGGGTATTTTATAGTCAGTTTGAGTTGAGTATTTACTTTGAGTTGAATGTTCTAAATCCTATTTTCAACTCCTTTGAAATGCTTGAGTCATCCTTCCGGTAAGTAGTAAGTCAAGCCAAGGGTTCGCTCGAGGATCAACAATGGTTCTCGAGTGCCGGCCACATCCAGGGTGTAGGCTAGGAGCGTGATACTGTCCATATCCCATTTAAATGTATGCTGCAAATCTTTGTTTTACAAGTAATTCATGATACAAATTTTGCTGAACTTAGAGCAACTGTTGCGAGACTTGTACCAAGCCTAATTCTATCTTCCCATGAACAATATCTAACTGTTTGAAAAAGAATTATTGATTAGTGCACTATGTACTTCTAAAACAATTTTTAATTGGGTGCAGAAAGAATATGTGGATTATTTTATAGCCAAATCAACATTCTTCTTCTGTGCATGTGCATCTTGTTATACATACTAAAATAAATATCTATCGTTTTCACAATAATAATTCCAAATGATGTCAGTAATACCCAAAGAACAAGGTCTACCTTTTGAAAAAATGTTGTGGCGAATTGACCTCTAATAGTTGTTATAGCTTCCACATCAATATTGAATATAAAGAGAAAACTTAGCAAAAAGATACATAACTTGTAGTTTTTTAATATTCCAAACAGTATAAGACCAAATAGAATGACAATAAAAACTATAGCAATTGGGTCAACCCAATGAAAGACGTGCTTTGAAGGAGGTTAGTTAGAGAAGTCCATTGGAGTGACAATTCTGTAAATAACGAAAAAAAAATGTTTATATTAAAGTGTGTTATTTAAGTGGGGAAATTTAAAAAATGAGAAGAAACTATACATAGAATCCATAAAGTCTTTAAATCAAAAAAGTTGAGACAAAATTTAGATCAAGTTCCGTGTACAAATCATATATGCACATATTAACTAAATTAAATTACTCACAGAAGTTCCCTGTTCAACAACTCTTGTTGTTTGCTACTTGATTTGCATTAAAAAATTTGCTAGTGAACAAAGATTTTGTGAGTTATGTGGTAAAGTTTCATTTCTTTAATAAGTAAAAAATTATAAATGGAACGATTTTTTAATTTATCTAATCAATAAAAGCTTAAAATGAAATCTTACAAACTGTAAATTTACTGCTATTTTGCAATATACTCATTTTATTATAGGCAATTAATCTAACCCATTTTATCATTTATGTATATATATATATATATAGCGGCCCAATCGGATCCTCAGACTTTTTGTAGCGGCCCAGATACCTTATGTGGTAAAGTTTCCTTTATTTAATAGGTAAAAAATTATAAACGGAACGATTTTTAATTGGCCTAATGAATAAATGCTTCAAATGAAATCTTCCAAACTTCAAGTTTACTTTTATTCTGCCATATAACTATTTTATTATTGACAATTCATGTAATTTGTTTTATCATATATATATTTATATAGCAGCCTAATCGTATCCCCAGTCTCACTACAATAGCCAAGATCCTTGTCTTTGCATTAAAAATTTTTCTAGAGCGAACAAAAAATTTGTGAGTTATACGTGGTAAAAATTTTCTTTCTTTCATAGGTAAAAAATTATAAATAGAACGATTTTTAATTGGTCTAATGAATAAAAGTTCAAAATGAAAATTTTCAAACTGCAAGTTAATCGTTGTTCTACAATATATCTATTTTAATATTGGTAATTAATGTAATCCATTTTATCATTTATATACATAACGGTCCAATCGAAATGACCTAAATCCCCAGTCTTTGCATTAAAATATTTGCTAGGTGGACAAAGATTTTGTGAGTTATGTGATAAAGTTTTCTTTTTTTATTAGGTAAAAAAATTATAAATGAAATGATTTTTATAATTGAACTAACGAATAAAAGCTTAAAATGAAATCTTCTAAAGGGCAAGTTTACGGTTGTTCTACAATATACCCATTTTATTATTGACAATTAATGTAATCTATTTTATCATTTACATATATAATGGCCCAATCGGATCTCCAGTCCCGCTATAGCGGTCCATATTTTGCTATAATTGTCCGGACCGACTACTTTTTTTTATTTCTTTTAATTCGCTCTTAATGACATAATGTATCGTTATACCTGATCTTTCTTCTTTATTTATATTACTATCAATTGTTTTTCTTATAGTTGTCATGGTAGCACAAGAAAGAAAATATTCATCAACATAACACGTTTTAACGTATTTAAGATAACTAACAAAAATCATTGTTAGAATAAAAGAGATAGAGAAAATTAATAAATTTAGATATAACAACTGCAAACTAAGTTTCAGCTTTTTTTTAAATTTTTGTTCTTTAGGGAAATTTAGATTCAGAGTATTTGGATTAAAATTTAAAATTATGATTAAAAATAATATATTGATTTGGATACTTAGAAATGAGTTTAAAATAATACAATGATTAGGGTAACTAGAAATAAGTTTAAAATTATATATTTATTTGGTTACTTAATAAAGAATTAAAAGCACGAAGTTTTTTTAAAAAAATTCAATCAATTTTTTTTATCCTTCACTATAATAGACAAATTGAAAAACAGTTAAATATAATATTTTATTATATCAAGATATTTTCAAAAATTCTTTTTAGCCTTTAAATATGAATAAATTAACTCTCAACTTTTTTTTTATCAATTTTACTTCTATTAGCATCTTAGTAAAGTATCATTTTTTTTGCCCCAATAGTTAATAATTTTAGTTTTCTAAAGCTATTGATATTTTTGTATAATTTATGTTAAGTGATACTATATTTATACTTTTTCTTAAGAAACATCTTAAAATTTAAAAAATCTCAACAAAAGTTTATATTTTTGTGCGCATACATAACAATATTGTCTTAGTAATATATTAGTTAAGAATATCATTAAATAATAGTGAAAAGTGAATTTTAGATTTTATTCATAAATAATTTTCGTGTGTTACATCTCATCAATTTATTTATTATGGATTAAAAAGATATTTTTCTTTAGTTTTTTCACATTTTATAAAAAATAAATGATAGTGTGTATTTTATTTTTATCCATATAAAGTTGCTTTTTGTCCTTGACTAAAAGTTTGTGGATCTTAGAAAGTGAAATTTGAGTCTACTAAAAATATTTTAAGGCACTTATTTGAATAAAAAAATATTAATATAAATAAAAAATTATTAGGCTTTTGAAGAACTTAGATCTAAAATGAGGTAGATTTAGATTTGAAATTTTGTTTGTACAAATAATTTTTTTAAAAAGTTGTATTTCTATATCAAAAAAAATAATTATTTTTTTCCAACTGTTACACAATCTTACCAAATTACAAATTATAGTTGATAAATAAGGTATTAAAGTATCATAATACAAGATCCATCAACAGTAGGAATAATGAGCTGTTATAATATATAATCATCTCACATGGCATAAATAATCTTTTAATGTTGCGTATGAGTTATTTTTTACAAATTTAAAGTTATGAACTTTTTTTTTTACAAAATATAAATATATAAATCCAATTTATATATTTTAAAGTTTTAAAATAAAAACTTCAAATTTGAAATTGAGATCTCAAATGCAATGATCAAAGGCTGGCTTAGGACTAGATAGATGGGACAATCAATGGTAAATATGACATTATAAGTAATTTAGATTACTAAGTATCATAAATGTGTTGATTAATGTGTTAGTTGGATGCTCACTCGTATTAATAATTTTATTATTCTATAGTTTTTGTGCGTGAAAATAGTTGTAGTTGTTGCGTGTATGTTTTCCTTTGTTGAACTAATAAACTACAGAACGCAAATTATTTTTCTGCACATGGATTCCATCAGCCTTTTTAATCTACAAATATCCTCCCACATGACTATTTCAGTAAGAGTACATTTTGTTTTTGTTAGCTATTATAGCAACAAAACATATGCTTAGGGTCGTTTAGTCAATTGAAATGAAATCATGATATGAAATCATGATATGTTCTATTTCTCCTAATTGAGAAGGGGCAAATTTGGGTTGTTCCACTAACAAATACGAGCATATTTAGGACCAAATTCAAACGAAGAGTAATGTTATTCTGTTTAGCATGGTTGAATCAATTTTTGGTGTTTTCCCTATAAAATACCAAGTAATAAGATGACTTTGGAGCTACAATTAGGGGTTTGTTGGGTAATTTAGATCACAATTTGAACGATAGTATTATGAGTTTTAAATCAATAGTAAAAAAGACATTACTAACTCAGTTGACGTTGGGTATCATCATTTTTTAATGTATGTTCTCTACAAAGAAAAGATATTACACCCTTAATTGGTATTTTAGCACTAACAATTGGTCCACGAAGAGTATAAATTACTTTTATTCAAGTAAACTTTTAATAATATCATTATTAGTGTTACAAATGTATAGAACAATAGTTTCTTTGTTAATAGAGACATCTCTATTATTTCATATAATTAAAGCTGTAAAGTATTACCTAAGTCCTAAAACATTGGTCTAAGATATACAAATGGGCCTACATGATTCCATCTTTGGGCCTCATACAGCTCAAGGAATCATAGGCCCAAACTTTATACAATCCAAGAAAGACTTCGGATACTGTAATGACCCGATTGGTAATTTTTTATATTTTTTGTGAAATTTACCATTGTGTCCTTCTCAATTTTTGATCCCGAATTTTTCTTGATTGAGTTTTGGAAGTTGGTTCCAAACCTTGAGTTAAAAGTTGAGATTTTGGTAATTTTGAGTTTGAAAGGCTTAAGTTGCTTAAAAGTGGTTTTCGGAGTCTTTTGGAGTTTCGACTGTCGGAATAGAATTTCATTGATCTTATTATTAGTTCTGGAAGGTGGAATTTGATCTGTGACAGTTGTCAATTTCTGATTCTAAGTCTTTTTGAAGATTTGAGGTCCTAAGTTGTGAAATTGTTAAATTTTAACCTTTGGGTTGATTTTGGTCAACATTCAGAGTTTAGTTGCTCGAATCGGAATTCCAAGAGTTCAATTGGATTCAGGGGATGATTTTAGGCCTAGAAGTGGTCTTGGTTGATTTTTGAGAGGTCCCGAGCTTGTTTTTACCTTTTTAGGCGTTAAGTTAGTTTTTGGTGATTTTCACGGATGTCGAGTCGAGGAGACCTCGTATTCATGTTTTGACAGTTCCATTGTATCACGACCCAAGGTACCCCCTAGACATGACATGGCGTACAAGACCCCGAAAGGCTTCATACAAGCCCCTTCGCATGCATGGACAAGATAAGGGAAATCAAGAGTAAATAAAAATAAGTTCAAGTCATAAGAGTTTTATAAAATGAAGCGGAAATCTACATAGTCTCAAGCCATCTATGACATCATGGAGTGATGGGGACGTAACCCACGCATCACATACAAAAGTCTAGAATAGAAAGACATAAAAGAAATGAAAGAGTCTCGGTCCTCGAAGCATGAGCACTCACCAATCTTTAAGAATCTTTCAACTAGGCTCTAGCCACGAATAGATGGAGAAGAGTCGTCACACCCTACATCAACAAATCAATGTAGGCAAGAGTATGCGTTAGTACAATCAAGTACCAAGTATGATAGCTATGAACAAAATCATTAAAACATGCAAAAAGGGGACATTTTCATAACATGCAATGACCAAGCTAAAACATGAAAAAGGTTAGAACCATAAGTCATAAACCATGGTCAAAGCAAGCTAAACATCTTTACATCACTTGTGGAATATCTTACTAGCGCTTTAGTTCATTGTTTGTGGAAAGTAGCCTTAACCGACATGTAAGACCATGTGAGCTATCAACATGGAATCCGGTGTCTAACCCCACACCGATAGGGCCATCCTACTTTCCAAGGTAGGACCCTTTACTTTACTTGTAGCTTACGTGGATCTACTAGCTAGTGTCTATCATAGACCATCATCCTAGAAACCCAGCCTCTGCTATGGGAGAGCTTCCATCTCCATATCCTCTCGGTGCTAAGCATAAATCCCACAAAAAAGTCATAATTCTTATTCATCTTAATATCCATGGAATGGTACAACTAGAGTTACCAATCCAAGCTAAAGTTCATTAGGATTGACGTTTCATATTCCATGGACAAGTCCAAGCTTACGTCATTAGAATGGCTCCTTAAACGTTTGATTCAACTTTAGTTGAGGAAACCTTTCAACAAGTTATGAACCCTTTATGTGAGAAAAATCCTTTCACATTCATAGATTGAGTATTAAGTGAGAAATCCTTTCACAACTCAACAACAACATCATCCATGCTTCAATCTCAAAGCAATTCATAAATCATCATAATTTTCATCATTGAACATGCATACATTCATAAAATCCATCTTTTGATTATTCATAATTCATCATGAAATCATAACTTTTAGAAATCGTAAATCATGCATGGGTTCATATAAACTTCATAAGATTCATCTTCTTCACAATTCAACCCATCAACAAATTCAAAATTTTCGAAATTGGGGGAAATCACATGGGTTCATGAGGATTCATCTTAATTCATAAAATTCAACTCAATTCACGCTTCATAGTTCATAAAACAATCAATTAAATCAACATTGAAAAGAACCCATGACATAGAAGAAAACCCTAACTTCAATGGAGGATTTCTAACTTGTAAAATAGAGAATTTTGGAACTCTGTGGAGGAAAGGGCTCCGTAGATGAAGACTATCATACCTTAGTATTCAATTTCCTCAAGCAATTGATGAAGAAAACTTGACTTCTTGAACCCTAACTTGCCCTCTTTTCATTCTTCTCCAAGCTTCTAGAGAGAGAAATATTTGGGAGAGGAGAGTTTTGGGAATGTTTAGGAATGGGTAGAATTTGGCTTAAAAGGTTTATATAGGGTCTAGGTTAAGGACCAAACCGACTTAGATTAGGAATTAAACACCTAGGGAAAAGACCAAAAGGCCCTTTAAAAATAACTGTTGGACCCCTATCTAGTGTTAGACCTATGGTCCGTAAGTCAACCAATAGACCATCATGTCCTACCGTAGATAGATTCAGAGACTGTCAACCTTGGACCCTGCAACGACGGACCCTATGTACGGTCCGTGGGTCAACTTACGACCCATACATGGCCACCTTAGGTCCAATTCTTAGCCCTGAAAATTTAACTAAGTATGGGTCTCACCAACGAGACCTACCCACGGTTCGTACATGGATTGATGGTCCGTCCTGGTGAGCCGTAAAAAGTACTGAGGCTTAGCATTTTTAAGGAACCTAGACTAGCCAACCACGGGCCTGACCTACGGTCCGTAGGTCAGTCTACGAGCTGTAAGTGGCTCTGTTGGTGCTGGCACCAACAATTCCAGAAAAACTGAAATTATTTCCTTTACGAATCCGAGGTGTTACATTATCTCCCCCTTGGGAACATTAGTCCTCAAATGGGAATCAAGACATCATAAGAAGAGTAAGAACTCGAGATCTAATAGCCCAACATACATGCAATAATATAAATGTACATTTCCGAGGAGGAAACATCAACAAGCTAAAGCATATTCAAAATATCATTTCATAAAAGCTTTGTGCAACTCATATTCAAATGCACATAATCATAGAGAGATCAATCAAGCTATCTCATTTTCTCAAAATTAGAGTCTTCATGAACATGCATAAACAAGGAATCATGGAAACAACTATGACGCATGAAACCACAAGAATGAACCATGAGGAACTAGATACCTCAAGCTAGAGTAGGATCGGACGGAAAGAGATGAGGATATCGGGACATCATATCGGCCTCGGCGCACCCTCAACTAATTGATTCCTCCAAAGAACCTTCACGGAAGCAACTTCTTTATTTCTTAACTTTCGGACTTGTCGATATAAAATCTCAACGGGAACCTCTCCATAGGAAAGACTATCCTTTATGCAAAGATTCTCTAATGGCACTATAGATGTCGGATCGTCAACTCATTTCTTCAACAATCTGACATGGAAAAATGGATGCACCGACGCCAAATCATTAGGAAAGTCAACTGCATAAGCAACCTTACCAACACATCTCAAAATTTGATGTGGGCCTACATAACGGGGACTGAGCTTCCCTTTCTTTCCAAACCTCATCACACTCTTCATGGGTGAAATTTTCAAGTAAACCCAGTCATTAACATTAAATTCTAAATCCCTCCTTCTAACATCGGCATAGGACTTTTGTCAACTTTGAACCGTTTTCAACCTCTCTCTGATAAGTCGAACTTTCTCCATAGCCTCATGTACCAACTCGGGACCTATCAAAGCAACTTCACCAGCTTCAAACCAACCTATAGAAGATCTACACCTCCTACAATAGAGAGCCTCAAATGGAGCCATACCAATACTAGAATGGTAACTATTATTATATACAAACTCAATCAAAGGAAAATGATCATCCCAATTACCCTTGAAATTAATCACACAAGCTCTCAACATAGCTTTCAAAGTCTAGATAGTGCGCTCTGCTTGCCCATCGGTTTGAGGATGAAAGGCCATGCTAAGCTTAACACGAGTACCAAGACCCTTTTGAAAGGATTTCCAAAACTGAGAAGTGAATTGAGTACCACGATCGGAGATAATAGATAAAGGCACTCCATGCAACCTCACCATTTCTCTCAAGTACAACTTAGTATAATCGTACGCCGAATAAGAAACCTTGACGGGAATGAAATGGGCTTATTTCATCATACGATACACAATAACCCAAATCGAATCATATTGTCGCCGGGTGCGTGGTAAACCAACAACAAAGTCCATATTCAAATCTTCCCACTTCCAAGTAGTAATACTAATATCTTGGGACAAACCTCCCGGCTTTTGATGTTTAACCTTCACTTGTAGACAATTAGGGCACTTAGCCACAAATTCCGCAATATCCTTCTTCATCCCATTCCACCAATAGACCTCCCGCAAATCACGGTAAATCTTGGTAGCTCCGGAGTGAATGGAATATCGAGAACTATGGGCTTCTGATAAAATTTGTCCTCTTAGGTCATCTATATCGGGGACACATAAATGACCTTGATATCGAAGCACACTATCTTCCCCATGGGAGAAAGCTTCAACCGACTTCTTGAGCACCGCTTCCTTCAACTCAACCAAATTAGGATCAAGATCTTGCTTAGTCTTCACATCGGACACAAAGGACGATTCTGAACCATTGTGAATCATAACACCACCTTCACTAGAATCAATCAACCGAACACCCAATCGGGCAAAACTATGAACATTACGAACCAATTCTTTCTTACCATCCTCAACATGAGCAACGCTACCCATAGACAACCGACTAAGAGCATCCGCTACCACATTCGCCTTTCCGGGGTGATAGAGGACACTCATATCATAGTCCTTTAACAATTCAAGCCACCTCCTTTGGCCAAGATTTAGATCTTTTTGTTTGAACACATATTGCAAACTCTTATGGTCGGTAAAAACATCAACATGCACACCATACAAATAATGCCTCCAAATCTTTAAAGCAAACACAACCGCCGCTAATTCAAAATCATGAGTAGGATAGTTCTTTTCGTGAATCTTGAGTTGCCTTAAAGCATAAGCAATGATTTTTCCATTTTGCATAAGAACACACCCTAACCCAATCCTTGAAGCATCATAATAAACCACAAACCCATCGGATCCTTCCAGTAAAGTCAATATCAGAGCTTAGGTAAGTCTATTTTTCAATTCTTGAAAACTCTTCTCACACGCTTCAGACCAAGAGAACTTAACCTTCTTTTGAGTCAAAGCCGTCAATGGGGAAGCAATCGAAGAAAACCCTTCAACAAACCTCCTATAGTAACCAGCCAACCCCAAGAAATTTAGAATATCCGAAGGAGATAGAGGTTCTTAACCTCATCCGTCTTCTTGGGATCTACCTTAATACCCTTACCGAAGACAATGTGACCAAGAAAAGCCATGGACCTTAGCCAAAACTCACATTTACAAAACTTCGCAAACAGTTGTTGGTCCTTGATGACTTGCAATACAATCCTCAAATGATTGGCATGCTCACCCTCACTCCTTGAGTAAATCAAAATATCATCAATGAACACAATCACAAACATATCAAGGTATTGCCTAAACATCCTATTCATCTAATCCATAAACGCGGCCGGTGCATTTGTCAACCCAAACGACATCACTAGGAATTCATAATGGCCATATCTAGTCCGAAAAGTCATTTTTGGAATATCATCTTCTTTTACCCTCAATTGGTGATAACCCGACCGAAGATCGATCTTAGAGAAGTAACTTGCCCCTTGGAGTTGATCAAACAAAGCATCTACCCTTGGAAGAGGATACTTATTCTTAATAGTATCCTTGTTCAATTGGCGGTAGTCAATGCACATACGAAGTGAACCATCTTTCTTTCTAACAAACAAAACTGGAGCACCCCGTGAGAAGATACTTGGTCGGATGAAACACTTATCCAACAAGTCTTTCAATTGCTCCTTTAACTCTTTAAGTTCTACCGGAGCCATTCAATAAGGAGGAATAGAGATAGGTTGCGTATCGGGGAGAAGATCAATACCAACGTCTATTTCCCATTCATGAGGAACACCGGGTAGATCGTCGGGAAACACTTCCGGTAACTCATTTACAATGGGGACCGACTCAAGAGTAGGGGTTTCGGAATCCACATCCCTCACCCTAACAAGATGGTATATGCACCCCTTAGAAATCATCTTTCTAGCTTTAAGACATGACACAAATTGACCGTTAGGCATAGAATTTCCCACCTTCCACTCTAGGATAGGCTCATTTGGGAATTGAAACTTGACCACTCGGGTCCTACAATCAATAGAAGAATAACAAAAATGCAACCAATCCATCCCAAGAATAACATCAAAATCTAACATATCAAGCTCTACAAGATCAACATAAGTGACTCTATGGGATAGGAGACGGGACAATTCATATAGACTCTGTTAGCCACAATAGATTCACCAATAGGAGTAGAGACACAAAAGGGATTTAACAACACATCCGAAAGAACATCAAACCTCATAGCCACATATGGCGTCACAAAAGACAAAGAAGAACTGGGATCAAGCAAAGCATAAACATCAGAGTGAAAAACTTTCAACATACCGGTAACCACTTTGGGTGAACCCTCTTGCTCATGGAGCTTGAATTGCATAGAATCAATTTTGCTTGGGACCATTCGAACTCGAACCACTAGGTGGAGCTTTCTTACCTTCTCTTCCCTTAGCCGTGAGAGATGGAAAATCCCTTATCTTATGACCGCTCTTACCACAACCGAAGCAGCCATCCGTACCGGCTAAGCATTTGCCCTCATGTTTCTTCCCACACCTAGCACAAGTAGCCGATGAGAATCCACCACCATTTCCTCCTTGAGGCTTAGGGTTAGGCACCCTATCTTTGTTGAATTTAGGAGGAGCATTGGAGGAACCTTGACCAGAAAACCTTTGTCTAAACTTAGAACGACCATGTTCATCGGACCTTGAGTGTGAGAAATTACCATCACCGGTCTTAGCCCTCTTTCCCTCCCTAGACCTTTCCTTAATTTTCTCCTCTTCTATTTGTTGAGCATGAACCATGAGATGAGAAATATCCATATCATGGATAAGCATAGCGGTACGACATTCCTTTACCACCATTTCAGACACTCTCGAAACGCCATTTCAGACACTCTCGAAACGAACTTACTCATCCTTGCCCTAGGATCAGCAACCATAGTAGGAGCATATCGAGACAATTATGTGAACGTTCAAAGCATACTTTTCACACTCATGCTTCCTTGACGAAGATTGATGAATTCAAGAACCCTTGCCTCCCTCATCTCAAGGGGAAAGAACCTATCAAGAAAAGCAACTTTGAACTTTTCCCAATCAAGGGACCTGCATCAACCGCCTTCTCACTCTTCCATTACTCAAACCACACCTGAGCTACACCCTTAAGTTGATAAGCGGCCAACTCCGCCTTTTCCTTCGGCGTCACACCTATAATCATTAGCATCTTATACACCTCATTAATGAATTCTTGAGGATCTTCCTCAATCTTAGAATCATGAAACTCTTGAGGGTTCATTCTAGTGAAGTCCCTCACTCTCGATGCTGTCGTACCCACATTTGGGTTCACGGGAGCCACAACCTCCCTATTGGCTTGAGCTATCATGGCTTGAGCCAACACTTGAAAGGCAGCCCTAAACTCCGCATTAGTCACTTGGTCGGCAAAAGGGTCGGCCAGAACTTGAGGAGCTTGAGGAGGAGCTTCTTGTTCCACATTCTCACTCGCATTTCTTCTAGCATAAGCTCTTCGAGTAGTCATATCCTGAAATGCATAGGATAGGGATTAGGAGAGAGACATATAGAGTTACACTCTATCACACGACTTAAGAGTAATGAAAGAAGTGGAGTTTCCTAAACATCTTCTAGCCTCTCGATCATAAATGTGGCGCCCTTCACACTCATGAACAAGACTCTACTCGACGTGGCTTATGAGACTTCCTAGGAGCTTTCTAAAAACTTGTGCTCTGATACAAAGTTTGTCATGACCCAAGGTAACCCCTAGACGTGACATAGCATACAAGACCCCGAAAGGCGTCATACAAGCCACTTAGCATGCATAGACAAGATAATGGAAATCAAGAGTAAATAAAAATAAGTTCAAGTCATAAAGTTTTATAAAACGAAGCGAAAATTTCCATAGTCTCAAGCCATCTATTACATCATGGAGTGACGGGGACGTAACTCACGCATCATGTACAAATGTCTAGAATAGAAAGACATAAAAGAAATGAAAGAGTCTTGGTCCTCGAAGAATGAGGACTCACCAATCTTCAAGAATTCTTTAACTAGGCTCTAGCCACGAATAGATGGAGAAGAGTCGTCACTCCCTACATTAATAAATCAATGTAGGAAAGAGTATGCATTAGTACAATCAAGTACCAAGTATGATAGCAATGCACAAAATCATTTAAAAATGCAAAAAAGGGACATTTTCATAACATGAAATGACCAAGCTAAAACATGAAAAAGGTAAGAAACATAAGTCATAAACCATGGTCAAAGCAAGCTAAACTTCTTTACATCACGTGTGGAATATTTTAAAAGCGCTTTAGTTCATTCTTTGTTGGAAGTAGCCTTAACCGACATGTAACACCATGTGAGCTATCAACATGGAATCTGGTGTCTAACCCCACACATATAGGACCATCCTACTTGCCAAGGTAGGACCCTTTACTTAACTTGTAGCTTACGTGATTCCACTAGCTAGTGTCTATCATAGACCATCATCCTATGGGGGCACATAGGTAAGGGATAAAGAGATTGCTACTAGAAACCGGGCCTCTACTACGGGAGAGATTCCATCTCCATATCCTCTCGGTGCTAAGCATAAATCCCACAAAAAGTCATAATTCTTATTCATTTTATTATCCATGGAAAGGTACAACTAGAGTTACCAATCCAACCTAAAGTTCATTAGGATTGACATTTCATATTCAATGGACAAGTCCAAGCTTACGTCATTAGAATAGCTCCTTAAACCTTTGATTCAACTTTAGTTGAGGAAACCTTTCAACAAGTTATGAATCCTTTATGTGCGAAAAATCCTTTCACATTCATAGATTGAGTAATAAGTGAGAAATACTTTCACAATTCAACAACAACATCATCCATGCTTCAATCTCAAAGCAATTCATAAATCATCATAATTTTCATCATTGAACATGCATACTTTCATAAAACACATCTTTTGATCATTCATAATTCATCATGAAATCATAACTTTTGGAAATCGTAAATCATGCATGAGTTCATATAAACTTCATGAGATTCATCTTCTTCCTAATTCAACCCATTAACAAATTCAAAATTTTTGAAATTTGGGAAAATCACATGGGTTCATGGGGATTCATCTTAATTCATGAAATTCAACTCAATTCATGCTTCATAGTTCATAAAACAATCAATTAAATCAACATTGAAAAGAACCCATGACATAGAAGAAAACCCTAACTTCAATGGAGGATTTCTGACTTGTAAAATAGAAAATTTTGGAACTCTATCGAGAAAAGGGCTCCATAGATGAAGAATATCATACCTTAGTATTCAATTTCCTTAACCAATTATTGAAGAAAACTTGACTTCTTGAACCCTAGCTTGCCCTCTTCTCATTCTTCTCCAAGCTTCTAGAGAGAGAAATATTTGGGAGAAGAAAGTTTTGGGAATGTTTAGGAATGGGTAGAATTTGGCTTAAAAGGTTTATATAGGTTCTAGGTTAAGTGCCAAACCTACTTAGATTAGGAATTAAACACCTAGGGAAAAGACCAAAAACCCTTTAAAAATAAATGTCGGGCCATTTTCTACGGTTGGACCTACGGTCCGTAAGTTAACCTATGGACCGTCCTGTCCTACCGTATTTAGATTCAGAGACTGTCAACCTTGGACCCTGTAACAACGAACCCTATGTATGGTCCGTAGGTCAACCTATAGCCCATACATGGCCACCGTAGGTCCAATTCTTGGCCCTGAAAATTTTACTAAGTGTGGGTCTCACCTACGAGACCTACCCACAGTTTGTACATAGATTGACGGTCTGCTTGGCGAGTCATACAATGTACTGAGGTTTAACATTTTTACAGAACTTGTACTAGCCAACCACATGCCTGACCTACGGTCCATAAGTCAGTCCACGGTCTGTTGGTGCTGGCACCAAAAATTCAAGAAAAATTGAAATTCATTCCTTTACAAATCTGAGGTGTTACACATTGAGTCCAAAACATCGAGTATAATTGATTTGCATATCTGATTTGTGCGTACGGGTTCTGAACGAATCCCAAGGGTCAATTTCATGTTTTGTGTGTTGGCTGATTTTCTGATATCTGAGTTCTTGTGCACTCTGCTTTTGCGAGAGGTAGCTCTCTTTTGCGAGTCGCGCTTTAGCGAGGTCAGTGTTGCTTCTGCGAAGATTCAACCCCTGTCGACCTTCGCATTTGTGAAGCAACCATTACTTAATCAACCTTCGCTTAAGCAAAAGTTGGGTCGCAGAAGCGAGGACCGCATTTTTAGCGGGGTTCGCTCCTGGTCACTTTTACGACATCAAAGAGGGTTTTGTGACCATCAATTTTGTGGTTTAAGTCCCATTTCATCATGCTTGAGTTTGGGGAATCCTTGGTGGCGATTTTTGAAGGGTCATTCTGTGCTAGATCACTTGGTTAAGCCATCTTGATCCTAAATCTTAATTTTCCATTGATTAATTTGGGGTTTTAACATCAAAATGTGATATTTTGATTGGTGAATAGTGAGTATTTTCATGAATTCAAATTCTTAAACTAAAAATGGTGATTTTGATGTGGTTTTAGTCCCTTTTCAAAATAGTTTTCTCAAATGAGTTCCTACAGCCTTGAGTAATGTTTTCAAGTATTATTTTCCTGATTCAAACCTTCTTTTTCAAATTGGGGTTTGTGTTGATTGACCCACTTTTCAAGAGTATTGGTGTGGGTATTGTGATTTCCAGTAGATGATTGTGAATACTTGATCATTTTAGATTGTGTGGCTTTGGAAGTGACTCGAAAAGGGAAGACTCAGCTCTTAGAGCGATTAATTGATTGGTTTGAGGCAAGTGATCTCTTAAACATTGCAATTTGGTGGAATTGGTTATTTCTCTTCATTGCCTCTGTGTTGGAAGTAATCAGGAATGAGGTGAAGGGTTATTTTGTTTCACTTGATTAATATTAACCAACAAAAAGGGGGAAAAATGAAAAGTTCTCTTGATGATTATGTTAAATTGTGAATTGCCTTGTTGTGACCCTATTTGATTGGTTGGTGAATTGCTTGAATGCATGAAAGTGAACTTGAGTGATATGAATTATTTTCTCTCCGTATGGTGTTATATTGCTTGTGTGCATTGTATGATGGACACCGTGATGAGACACTTGATTGGAAAGCCGAAGGGAAATGGTTTCGGCTAGTGATATAAATGCCAAAGGAAAATGGTTCCGTCAAGTGCTATTTTGTGATAAAAACCGAAGGGAAATGGTTTCGGCAAGTGAAATAATGTGAAAGATGAAGGGATATGATTCCGGCTAGTAACATTGTGCCGAAGGAAAATAGTTCCGGCCAATGTTAACTTGTGATCAATCTACTTGATGCGTACATTTTGACATATTTGATGCGTATGTTTAATGCTATTTGTTGTGTTTGTTTCGATTTACTAATATATGAGTCGAACATGTCGTTATTTGTATATTGAGATGCCTTGTACTTGAGAGTAAATGATTTGATACTTATTGGTTGTTGAATTGTGACATTTGGCCTATGATCTTTAACCTTGAGACTTGTGTATTGTAGAACTGTTAGGTTGGGCTAATTTCTGTGCAGGTTGTAGTTAGTGGAGGTTCTGTTGGGATGGAAAAGAGTATTCGATTTAGCTAGGATACTTAGTTTATTAGGTTGCTTGCTGGGTACCGTGTTGGTAGCACTCACTCCTTGCTTCTACACTTGTGTAGGTTACGAGCTCAGACTTGTGTGATCTCTTTCTCGTGATTTTTTAGGCTTGTCAAGGACTGAAGAAGTAGCTACTTGTCACTTCAGTGGGCTCTTCTCTTTCCTTTTTCTTTAAGCTTTGTTCTAATTGAGAAACAAAAACTGAGACTTGCATGTATCTTTCAAATTTTGTATTTACTTTAAAGGCTTGTACACGTGACAACCAGATTTTGGGGAGTCGTTTAGAATGAATAAGGTTTCCGCCTTTGTCTTATTCTTGCTTTATTTGTTTCCACTTTTCTTTCGTCTTCATTGGATTAAGGTTGACTTGTCTTTATGGAAAAGGACGAGTGTTATCACGTCCATTTTCTATCGTGACACCATGCACCATGACAAATGTATACCGTATCTGGACACATATACAAACAATTATCCACCAAGTTAACATTACAAGAACCGGGGTTTAGGCCCAATAGAGGCCCAGGCTCAAACAAATTAGGCATAATAATCATGCCGGAAAACTTGTTATGCTCTTATTCAAAGACGGGCATCGACGCCATGAACGCCGACAGTAAGCCATACAAATTGTTGTAGCTCATTTGCAAAATATTTGTTTAGGGGTAAATTGGAAAGGATGTGGAAAAGATTTTGAGGGCAACTATGTCTTTAATTATGTTAATGCATGTATTAAAAATCTTTGCATTACTAATGCCATAAATTTTCATGTATTTATCATACATACCTTAATATCAAATAGATTGTATAACTAAGGTACTAGTTATACACAAAACTAATACATGCGTTATTTTTCTAATACAGTCTACCTATTAGGACACATCAATGTAATTGTAATAAAGCAATCGGCAGCAAGTTACCTACACGTCAAACTCTTCTAGATACTAGTTAGAGTTGTATTATATCTCTACTTGCCCTAATCCCATGTAGTTAGAATTCTATATACACCCATGTATATGTTATGTAAAAGTAACGATCAATAAGACAGATCAGTTCATATAGTTTTATATGGTATCAGAAAGCCTTGTTTGAATCTTCATCCTCTACTTCTCTTTCTCTCTCAACCTCTATCCACACCATGTTTTCCTCTCCTCCTCTTTCTCTTAAACATGCGCATCACTTTATATCCATTAAACTCACCTCCGCAAATTACTTATTTTGGAAAACACAACTCCTCCCTTTTTTGCGTGGTAAAAATCTTCTTGGTTGTATTGATGGAACTTTTCCATGTCCCCCTTCTCATGTCGCCAAAGTAGAAACCACTTATTCTCAACCCAATCCCACTCATACTCTATGGATTCAACAAGATAAAATTGATAATGAGCCTTCTTATTTCTTCCTTGTCCAAAGAAACTCTACCACTTGTTATTGGCCTTTGCACCTCTCAACATATATAGGACACCCTTACAAGATCTCTCTCCTCCCCTTCAAGCACTCGCATCCTTAGTCTTCACATGACGCTACAAAATCTAAAACAAGATAATCTTTCTATTTCCCAATACCTCCTAAAGGCAAAATTACTTTCTTATGAACTTAAGGCCTCAAGAAGGCCTCTTTGTCTCTCACACCTAAATATTTATATTTTCAAAGGTCTTTGTCCTGATTTCAAAGACCTCGTAACCACATTATCTGCCAGGGCTGAACCTGTTACTTATTCTGAACTTCATGGTCTCTTACTTAATCATGAATTTCTTCATGGTTAGCCCATATCCTCGTTAACCCTTTCAATAATCCCAAATTTCCAAACTACTGAACCCCACCCTTCTGCCAACTTAAGC
>JAGDQO010001966.1:0-15137 GCA_018342035.1 Solanum appendiculatum | reverse complement strand
TGTCTTCATTTACATTCCAAATTAACGTAAGATAAGAGGAAAGTTTAAAGGTCCTATTGCATAAAAACTTAAGAGCTTCAAATGTTATTTATATATACATATATATGTTCTTATGTTGATTATTGGGCTTGAAAGATAAGTTCATAAGTTCATGTTTCAAGGATGCAAGTATGTCTAAAGTTTTGAAAAGTACTTCAGTAAAGTAAAAAGTTTCTTCTTTGTAAAGGATGTATTACGTCTAAAGTTTTTTAAAGTACTTCAGTAAAGTCAAAAATCCCTTCTTTGTAAAGGGTGTATTGAGCATAAAGTTATATCAATTATTTTGGGAGTAGTATCGAGCACCGAATTGGGTTAGAGTCTTTTATGACTCGGAAGTCCCATAAAACTACGTAGCCAACGTAGGATAGGATAGCATTGATTCTTCATGCGACTCCTCACTACCTCTGAGAAGACCTATTAGATGGATCCATAGTCACAATATCATCCTATACCCCCGGCAAGGTATAGGATGGCCCTTGCAACGTGGACGAAACGTTGTATCATTGCTAGGCTCATAGTAATGGTTGTCGGTTAGAGAAACTCCCCACAAGTAAAGTATGTTATTCTTCATATTGTTTTTATTGCATCTCTTATTGTAAAGCTTAAAAAGTTTTCATGTCTTATTCATGTATCGAGATACTGTTGAGTAGCTCTTAGTCATTCAGTTAAGTTATCGGTTAATCTAGCCATATTACATACTCATACATTCAATGTACTAACATCATTCGACCTACATCTTTTAATGATGCATATACAAGTACTTAGGATCATCAACAGGAGTTCCGTTGAGATCACTTCATCCGCTTGTCAGCTTTTGAGTAAGGCCTCCTTGGTTCCGGAGGACTCCAGTTATATAAGTTGTCAATAGTAGTTCTTTTGAGGTGTCGTGGGTCTTGTCCCGATATCCTTTCTTAATAGTAGAGGCTTCATAGATAGACAAAGTTGAGGTGCTCTTCAGCATTTACTTTCTTTTGTGTTGTTTCATAAACTATAAGTATTGCTATTAAGTATTTTCCAGATTTTATGAGTTGAGTACTTGAGTTTAATGGATTTCATTCTGTTTAAGCCTATTATTGCTTGAGTAAGTCTTCTGCTAAGTAGTCAGTAAGGCCAAGGGTTCGTTTGGGGACCAGAAATGGTTCTCGAGTTCCGGCCACGTCCAGGGTGTAGGCTCGGGGCGTGACAAACTTGGTATCAGAGCACAGAGTTCAAGTATCCTAGGGTGTCTATGAAGCCGTGTCGGTAGGATCTTATTTATGGTTGTGAGGGCCCCACTTCTATAAACGAGGGACTACATACATTTAAGAAAAGTCTCCCTTCTTTCATACTCTAAATCGTGCAGTAGAACTGTGTCATACGGAAATTCTTCATACCTGTGCTTTTCTCAGATCCATTCAACTACCCCTCATACTCAAGGTAGTTGAAAAGCAAAGACCAGTTCCTTACCGATGAGTTACTCTAAGCAAACGTATTCAGAAAGTCATGAGACCGTAGAGGGGCTTGAGAGAAGCCATGAGTGAGCTTAAGTGTTTTGATTAGAAAGAATGCACTCTTATTCATATGAATTGTGCGTTCGACCTAAAAGTGAGATGTACTTCCAGACTCTCTTTTCTTAACCTTATTCAGGCGAGACCCGTATGAGAAAAGTGTGTTTTAGAATGCTTGGGTAGTATTCCCACCCGAAAGATAGTGCGAGTTGTGATATTATGAGCAGTAGAGTAGAAGTTCCCAGAGTTAGAAGTATAGTAACCTAAGGGATGAAGATAGTTATTGAGTAGAGTATGTAAGTTGTAGCCATGCACCGAGTAAGTTATTAATGAGGAGTTTTCCCTTATAGGTAGACTAAGAAGTGATGAGTTTGTGTAGATTTCACGATAAAAGGTAGAGTAAGAGTTACTAGTATGGATGAGTAGAGTATACTTTAACCAGAAGGGAGTTTATGTCAATGTAACATTATATTAGTGAAGGCCAAGTATAGGTGTTGAATAGAATAGAAGAGTATTCATGAGGTGATAGATCTAAGCTAGGCTTATGATTTTTAAAAGGAGAGCTCATAGTATTTAGAGGAATATAGAACTAATTAAGTAATGATATATAGTAAGTGGGTAAATAGTACTTTAGTTGTGAAAAGGAATGTGACAGTAATATGTAAGTATGTAGACTAAGATATAAAGATTGACTACTATTCATGAGGTTTTAGTGAGGGAGTGTTTCTTAATTTTACCTAGTACTTGTAAGTTAGTATAATATGTAGGCAATTACATTGATGTCCGTGTTTAGTACTAGACACTAAGCTTGAATTTGAGATGTGTCGTGATAGAAAAGATGTCCATATGAGGGTGATGATGTTAGTTTTGAGATCTGATCTAGTAGGATTGACCTAGAGTATGTGAGAAATTACGGTGTTACATTTTATAAGTTTGAGTGGTATAAGTATGGTATTATGACTCTTAGATGAGAGCAAGGGATTGTGGCTAAGCCATTAGATTAGCAAGATCATTAAGAGGTGTACCTGAGATCGTATGTAGTCAGACGAGGTTCTACTTAAGTTAATGATTTTTCATGTGTGCCTAGATAGTATATTTGAGCTGTCAATATGGAGTAGGCTGATGTTAGCATTATTTAATACCCTTAAGAGTTCGGTCGGAGAGATCATATATAGTTAATTATGAGCCTTTTAAATATAGTTCAAGTTTCCTCTAGTTAGGTAGATATGAACTTAGAGAGGAGGTATTAATAGACAAAGAAGGAGAAGTCAGACTATTAAGAGTTGGACTAAGCAACTCTATAAGCCAATGAGGAGAGGTTAAGAGAAGTATCTCAGAAAGAGGTCTTAGAAGGAATCTTAGTACCTGCACATGGAGAGTCTAAAAGCCATAAGATAAGCCTTTCCCGAGTATTAAAGTAAAGCGAATGTAGACCAGTTTAGAGATGATGGAATAGATCTATAGCTTTAAAGTGTCATCTTCAGACCTAAGGGGGAGATGATAAGATGAGAAACTAAGTCAAGTGTTGAGAATCAGATAGTGAGATGTTAGAGAGAGTTATGGTGATATATCAATCCATTCATACTCTAGCGTGTTCCTCAAAGTTCAGTCGTTACAACATTATGATGTCTTTTATATCATAATTGTGTCCAAGACTTATGCTCATACTCTTCAGACAGATTCACATCTATACTCAGTTTCTAGAATGAGGGGCAAAACCTTTAGCCCATTGATCTCAATCTTACTCCACAAAGTAATGGATATCAGCCTCATGATATGAACCTATTCAGAGAAGCACTCATGTCTCATAGTATGCTCAGTATTGCAAATTAATGATTTGATCTCAATGGCTAGCAACATAATGTTATGTCATTCATATTCTTATATCAAAATTCTTGAATGAACCGTGCTTATGATATTTCTCCTAAAGCTCTTTCAGTGATCCTTTTTAGTTAAGAGAATGATGTTGATGATAGCAGTTGAATGATGATAGAACGAGAAGATTGATGTTTCTTATTTTGGTAGCAGTAGTGTGCTTATTCCATCTAAGTTTATAAAAGTGGAGGAAGGATGAGTGAAGTTTTATTTAGAGTAATAGTTAAATGAGAGAAAGTAGTGGTTCTTGGTGGTAATGCGTAAACTTTCAATTGGTAGAGATGATGAGAGAAGGAGAAATTCTTAGAAGGACTGGTTAGTAGGAGTCCATGGAGTGGTCACAGTACTAGGCTTGAATGTGGTGTTGTTAACATGTGGATAAATGCATGATGCATTACGTGTTTCTTGATACAGGCTCAAGGTTGGTTGAATGCAATTATAAGGAGAAATATTCTTGGGGTGAGATTCCCTATAGAGGTATAAAAACCTGAATCTTGTGGTTTACATTAGTATAAACATCTCATGTGTAGCACCTTGTGACTTAGAGATTAGGCTTGAACAATAAGAGCAAGCGATTTGATTTAGATATTTGTAAGAGTAGTCATATACTTTAGTGGGAGCTATGAGTTGCAGCTTATAAAGTGTTGTAATCAGAAAGGAGAGTATAATTGAGAAGTGTTGCTAAGCTTAGAAGCGACCAGTTACATCCCTCAAGGCATAGTAGTCATATTCTTACTTCGTGCCTGGGTATCCTTGTTTCATATCAAATAATTTAAGATAGAGTGTGACTACGTTCAAACTCATGTATTTCATGACTTATGTGCTCTAGTCCAGTTTCAAAACTCTCAGTATGAATCTTTTCTGCCTATGATAGTAGGAAAGTTCAGAAGTCAAGGGAGATAGTGATAGTAACTCATTTACCTTTCATGATCTTTTTAACCATCATTCGAGGACGAATGATCCCAAGGGGGAGATATTGTAACACCCCAAATTTTTTTAAGTTAAGACCCGAATCATTCTTGAATTTCGTATAAGGTCATACAGAGTGATTCTTAATTGTTCATAGCTTCTAAGGTCACTAGAATCCCCTAGCAAAAAGTTGAGTTGGAAGGTTACCTACCAAGTAAGTTTCGACCTAAGATTCTACTTAGATCAATTTCAAATGATCATATCTCTCAGCACATAATGAGTTAGATGATCCATGAGCTATCAAATTGAAGCCTATCTATTTAAGACACTTCATTCGTTTTAGAAAAGAGTATTTTGGTCTTTTTCATTTTCCCACTAGGCTTAGCACGCTTTTCCTGACCTAATTAAGGGTATAATCAGATTCTAAAATCACCTATTCACGTTCCTAAACACTTAGAGAAAATAGAGCGAAGTTTCAAGAAGAGGAAAAAAGGGTTTTCAAGCGTTCTTCAAGATTCGTCGATTTCGCCAAGAACTCTTGTTCTTTCTAGGTATGTAAGACTTCCCATAGTGATGGATTTGTTCATCCTCATGCCAAGCATGTAATTATTTCGTTAATTCGCCCATATAATCGTTTATGTAAGTATTCTTGAAGAGTTCTTGAGTTTTAAGCTTCATTCTTTAACAATGGAGGTTTTGAGTTCTTGAGGTGAGGGTTTTGCGAATGAGTGGTGTTTCTTGATAGAATTTGAGTGGGATTTCGATAATTGCATGTTGGTTTTGTGAATCAAAAAGATTTTAGAAGAAACCAATCGATTCTAGAAGAGTTAGGAACCGAAATTGAGAAAGTAAATTCGTTGGGTTTCTGGGTAGGGAGCTGGCGTGGCACGCCACCATAGCGTCAGGATTTCTGATCAGCAATTTGGGGCCTTGCGTGCCATGCCAACAGTATGCCCCAAACTCTGGTCAGTAGTTTGGGGCCTGGTGCCCCACCCAGCAGTACGCCAGGGGTCATTTGGCCTTTTTCCTTCCGTGTTTCATTCCAAATGTATTCTTTTGAATCATGACTACGTTCTCTTCTTTGTATTAGCTCTTAAAGGCTCCATTAATCCTTAAGAGAGTCTACATGTCCCACTCACATGTCTTCATTTACATTCCAAATTAACGTAAGATAAGAGGAAAGTTTAAAGGTCCTATTGCATAAAAACTTAAGAGCTTCAAATGTTGTTTATATATACATATGTTCTTATGTTGATTATTGGGGTTGAAAGATAAGTTCATAAGTTCATGTTTCAAGGATGCAAGTATGTCTAAAGTTTTGAAAAGTACTTCAGTAAAGTAAAAAGTTTCTTTTTTGTAAAGGATGTATTACGTCTAAAGTTTTTAAAAGTACTTCAGTAAAGTCAAAAGTCCCTTCTTTGTAAAGGGTTTATTGAGTATAAAGTTATATCGATTTTTTTGGGAGTAGTATCGAGCACCGAATTGGGTTAGTCTTTTATGACTTGGAAGTCCCATAAAACTACGTAGCCAGCGTAGGATAGGATAGCATTGATTCTTCATGCGACTCCTCACTGCCTCTGAGAAGGCCTATTAGATGGATCCATAGTCACAATATCATCCTATACCCCCGGCAAGGTATAGGATGGCCCTTGCAATGTGGGCGAAACGTTGTATCATTGCTAAGCTCATAGTAATAGTTGTCGGTTAGAGAAACTCCCCACAAGTAAAGTATGTTATTCTTCATATTATTTTTATTGCATATCTTATTGTAAAGCTTAAAGAGTTTTCATGTCTTATTCATGTATCGAGATATTGTTGAGTTGCTCTTAGTCATTCAGTTCAGTTATTAGTTAATCTAGCCATATTGCATACTCGTACATTCAATGTACTAACGTCATTCGACCTACATCTTTTAATGATGCAGATACAGGTACTTAAGATCATCAACAGGAGTTCCGTTGAGATCACTTCATCCGCTTGTCAGTTTTTGAGTAAGGCCTCCTTGGTTCCGGAGGATTCTAGTTATATAAGTTGTCAATAGTAGTTCTTTTGAGGTTTCATGGGTCTTGTCCCGATATCCTTCCTTAATAGTATATGCTTCATAGATAGGCAAAGTCGAGGTGTTCCTCAGCATTTACTTTCTTTTGTGTTATTCCATAAACTATAAGTATTGCTATTAAGTATTTTCTAGATTTTATGAATTGAGTACTTGAGTTTAATGGATTTCATTCTGTTTAAGCCTATTATTGCTTGAGTAAGTCTTCCGCTAAGTAGTCAGCTAGGCCAAGGGTTCGCTTGGGGACCAAAAATGGTTCCCGAGTGCCAGCCACGTTCAGGGTATAGGCTCGGGGCGTAACAGTAAATTGTCGAATTACTTATATATATTGGATACCAATTATCCTGGTTCGCATATAAGGATGAAGAAAACAAATGAAAATCAATTTTTGTATCTTTTTATTTCTCTCTTTCCGTTCATAAAGGGTTTTGAAAGTTATAGACCAATTGTTGTAGTGGATGGCAGCCATCTCAGGGGGACTTATAATGGAAAATTTGTGTTAGCGAGCACTCTAGATGGAGCAGGCAATTGATTTATATTGGATACAATTTGATTCAATTACTATAATTGTATTTTTTTCTATGAAATATTAAATTTTGTATTGGTTGTATTCAGGAAATATATTTCCACTCGCGTATGGTATTGTTGATTCGAAAAATAATGCATCCTGGACTTTGTTCTTTGAACAGTTTAGAGAAGCTCATGGTTTAAAGGAAAATATGTGTGTTGTATCCGATAGGAACGTAAGTATTATAAAGGCAGTTTCGAGGGTATACAATGGAGTCCCACATTATGCTTGCACATGGCATATGTGGAAAAATGTGAAGACACTATACACGAAGTCACACAATATTCTTTCAGGAGTGTTTTATGCCATGGCAAAGGCATACAAACAGTCTGATTTTGATGATCTGATGAAAAAGGTTGAATAGGTTGATGTTTGGGTAAAAAATTACTTGGAGTTGGCTGGTTATGAAAAATGGGCTAGGGTATACGCAACAGTTGATCGAGGCTTTGTTATGACATCAAACATAGCTTAATGCATAAATGCATGTCTGGTGGAAGTTAGACAGATGTTTGATCGATGGAATTTCACAAATCATACATCTGCTTCTACTACATTCACTACACTTTGTGGTAAAGATCAACAAATGATTGCTGAAAATGGAGCACAATCAGTACGTATGACGGTATGTTGTATGCTTTTTTTTTTGTATTTCGTATATTGTAAAATTTGTATCATGCAACTTGATTGATTTGATTTTGTTTAACAGGTAGTGCCAACAAGTAATTATGTGCACAATGTTCATCATGAAGGTACAACCTTTATTGTGTGCCTGGAAAGGAAATCTTGTACATGCAGGAGATTCCAAATGGATGAAATACCATGTTTGCATGCTTGGGCTATTTTAAAGAAGAAGTTTCTTGATCCTGAACCGTACTGTTCTGACCTGTACAAGCAAAATACATTACTTGTTACATACAACAATCCAATTACTCCATTACCTGATCAAAGCGATTGAAACGTACCTAGATATGTTGAGAATGAAATAGTGAGGCCACCAAAATTCAAAAAAATACCTGGCAGGCCACCAAAGAAACTTCGTGACAAATCGTACAGTGAGCTATATGGGCAGAAGAACAAGAATTCATGTAGTACCTGTGGTTATAAGGGGCACAATAGGCAGTCATGCAGGAATGCACTGCGTATTGAATAGTTAGATATGTTTGTATTTTTTTTAACTTAACTTTGAAACTGTTGGTATATTTTGATTGTCCTATTTTTTTAACATAACTTTGAAACATAGGTTCAAACTACTTGAACATCTATATTGAAGATTTTATCTGAATTGTATTCAGTGGAAAGTTTGAATTTGACATTAATTATGTATTCATTTTAATATGTTACTTTAAAATGTCCTTGTATACTCATCTGACTTGTAGTTGTCATAGTAAAAATAAATGCAGCAATATTGATTTGATCAACCTAATGATGTGTAGAATGTAGAATACAAGGTATCTAATTATCGTGACTACTTACTTTAAAAGATCTATAAAGTTGTTTAAGTGAAAATTAAAGTGAGCACAAAAGTGATACAATATTGTTTAAGTGAAAATTGCAGTGAAAATGAAATACAAATCCTGATGATATACAATTATGATGAATACAAATAGAACGGATATGAAAATATAAAATACAAACATTGTTGGTATACCATTTGGATGAGTATAAAATTACAAAGAACTGGAAACCTTTTTGGCATTCAAAGTGAAGCAGAAATACAAGATGATGAAAATGAAATAAAAATCCTGATGATATACAATTATGATGAATACAAATAGAGCGGTTACGAAAATATAAAATACAAACATTGTTAGTATACCATTTGGATGAGTATAAAATTACAAAGAACTGGAAACCTTTTTGGCATACAAAGTGAAGCAGAAATACAAGGTGATGAAAATGAAATACAAATCCTGATGATATACAATTATGATGAATACAAATAGAACGGATACGAAAATATAAAATACAAACATTGTTGGTATACCATTTGGATGAGTATAAAATTACAAAGAACTGAAAACCTTTTTGGCATACAAGGTGAAGCAAAAATACAAGATGATGAAAATGAAATACAAATCCTGATGATATACAATTATGATGAATACAAATAGAACGGATACAAAAATAAACTACAATTTGGTAATTTAAGTCTTTCATTATGTTGTCGAGTGTTATTGTATCCGTATTTATAACATCACTAACGAACTCTACTATAATGCACGGAATGCATTTAAAAAAACATATTATACACTAAAACGAATAATATATGTCAAACCTTTTAAATGATAAATCAAATCTTCATAATGTTAAAACGATGACTTTGCATAATAAAATGCTATAAAAATGTTAATGTATAATAAACAAAAAACATTTAGAACCACGCAAAAGATTAATGACACTAAACCTATACAACTATTGTATTTCAATTGTTTCAATATCCTCACGAACTATGTGATTCTTGCTATGCCTCGAAGGTGCCTCACATTCAGCGATTGCTCCGGCATCATTCTTCTGTTGGCCATAGCTCCAAAGAAGTGTAGCGTATCTTGACCGTAGAGATATTGCATCGAAGTTACCGGCTGGATTTCCTTGTCCATAAGACAACCACTCGGCATAAGCAATCTGTATACAACAAAGGAAGATAAAACAACAATTAAGATACATAAATAAATGAGAATATTAAATTCAAAATAATACACCAACTTACAAGCTCCCGGGTGGCTGTTGTGGTATGTTATCAATGAATACTATCTCAAAGAACTCGTTCTCATCTTGACTTGAGGAAATATCTATTCCTCTGTTCTTGTAATAATCATTCATTGCCAATTTAAGAGGAATCAGTTGAGCCAACTTTTGTACCTCAGACCTGATCGCTGCATCATGACCTGCTGCTCTATATGAGTCGTAAACGTTTAAACATTTATCATTAAGAGACACTACGGCCAATACCCAGTGGAGTTTCTCTTTGAAATGTACTAGAACAAATATATGATCCACCAAATGGCAAGGGATAGCAGCATGCAATTTATAGCCTCTGATGTATTCACCTTTGACATGCTCTTCATCAGCACAACAAGCATCGCTTTCTAAATCTTCATACCTTTCCCAAATTGTTGAAATTTTTATTGTAAATACACAATCAACGGTTGTGTATTTATATCTGCTTCCAACTTCATACTTAGCTTTCTTTCGGAGATAATAGAAAATCACATTGATATGTTGTACCATATACAAAAAAGGATAAATAATAATTAACTAATAAGCATCATTAGTACTGAAAACGAATATATTTCGTAGTTACCGAGTCATCCAACAACTGTCCTTTGGAAGACAGCTTGTAGAACCCGTTTTAATCCTCTATTAAGTCAACACCAAAATTCATTGGCACAGAAATGTCTGCTTTCTTCTTCTTGTAATGGTCTTGATGATGCTGCCTATAATAAAATACAAAATGAAACAAGTAAACAACTTGAAATGAATTCAAGCTTAAAAAAAATGTAAACAACACATTTGAAAGATACTATCTGTAATGAAAGCAAAATACAAAATAAATATATGTGAGTACTTAAACTCAAATTGATACAAATATAGGTTACACCTAAAACTACAAATTCAACCAAGATGTAAACTGGATTTGATAATGAATACCAAATATAACAGCAAACTAAAATTCAGAATACAAGATACAACATTCAATTCAAATCCAGAATACAAAAAATAGCAGCCAAGTCAAATGCAGAATACAAAAAATAAATCAATTTCAGAATACAAAAAATATTAGACCACTAAATTTCTATAATGAATACATAATACAACAGCCAACTCAGATTCAGAATACAAAAATGCATCTACCGCGTAGATATTGTAATTAATGTCAAATGCAACAAACCAATTAGATTCAACAAACCAAATGTACCAAATCATTCAGATTCAGAAAACAAAATAATGCAATAACAACTCAGATACTGTAATGAATATCAAATGCAATATACTACTCAGATTCAAAAACACATAATATAAATTTCATACTAAAAAATAAATTCAGCACAAATAAACCAATTTCAGAACAAAAAATAATCAAAATGACTAAAAAATAAATACAATTTGCTCATCTAATACTTACTTGTTCTCATGCTTTGCAAGAAGACCTTCTCGGACCCATGTACGGTATGCATCCCACAAAGTTATATCATGATTGCCAGAAATAAGATCAAATATGAAAGGGTGTTTCAGTTAAAAAATGTGAGGTTGCACTGATGAACTACCTGAAATAATTACGAAATATTATATACATACATACAACTACATAAATGAAAATGATTTCAAAAAATTATTCTTAAAAGATTTTTTTTTTTTGAAATACTATACTAGCAGATGATCCAAAGGTTGTCAGATATGGAGAAGTATTAAAAGGACCTGGGCGTCTAATCCTATGCGTAGGTAATGGTGTCTGAGCGTGAATGATTTTTGTCTGATCTTCCATGCTGGTTTGTTCTTGCATATTGGTTTGTCCCTCAATGGTGGTCTGGTATTCCATGGTGGTGCTCTGATGTACAATGATGGTTGTCTCCGGTACAGATGCGCTTTTTATATTACTGAGACTTGGCATCAGATGATCACCCAATTCAAACTGTGACTCTGTTGTCACATCCATGGGATCCATAGACCGAAGAGGGACAGGAGATATGAATTGCTCCTCGTCTTTATTTTGAACTTCATCTGATAATTCATGCGGTTCTTCAGATAGTTGAGTGACTGTTTTTGTGGGTATATCAAATGCAAAGATTGGTTGATGTACTTGTTAAAGTCAAAATTGGTATTCTTTAATTCAAATGAAACTATTAAAAAGTATAAGTAACTCATCTATAAAATTAGAGAACGTACTCTTGACACTACAGGTCTTGGCGCACTTAATACAGCATCCATGTTCAACAGATTGTGGACAAGGGAGTTGACACAAAGACCCTTCAAAATATAAAAAATATTGAGCATGTATTTAGAATTTAACTATGTTAATTTTTTCATTCACTTACAGGTTGATCATCAATGTTGGAATCAGTGCAATCTGGCTTCTGGATGATTTTAACAAAAAAAATTCAAAATGTGCACTATAATAGTATTAACCAAAATTCTTTTTTGTATGCAAATAAATTGTACGAAATATACTTGATTAACAACATTCTTTACAGAATTTGATATTCCATCTGTCTGCGTATTCTCATAAGCAACCTGATCCTTGAAGATAGTTAAGAAAATTAAGAGAATAAATAAGAATGTGATAATGGAATACAAAATTAATAAGAGCATGTCATAATAGTTATGAGAATACATAAAGTGATCTTGAAACAATGAAATATAAATACCTATGTCGCTCCAAACTCATTTACGTCTACCCGATCTTGTTTTTTCGAAGAATCAGGATTTGTAAATAATGGTGATCTTTTACTACCTTCCATATCAATGTGGTTGTCCTGTATAACATGCAAGTAAATATAATATAAGTAACAATATTTATTAAAAACAAAATACCTTTTATAATTTAGACATACATTCTGAGCAGGCTATTTCGTCTTCATAGCATCCATAAGCATTTTGAATTTATCATTTATCAAATTGTGTATGTCTTTAAACTCTTGTCTGACCTGAAACTCACGTAATAAGTTATAAGTTCATGAAAAGTAAAACTATTAATGAATTTAATTAAAAATTATAGAAGTATATACCTCTTTCCTTAAATCGGAGAGTTCTTTCCTCAAAATTTGTTCATCAGATTGACTTGCATTTGGTATTTCGGATTCCACTACCGATAAAGAAGTGTGAGTAACTGTCTTCTTTATACCAACTTTCGATTTCTTTGGCATAATTTTTGGTTGTTGTACTTTTTTCACATTCTGTTTCAAGACTGGAGCAGGCTGATCCTTCTGTGCAGTTTGAACTGCGACCACAGTCGGCTGCTGCTTTGTCTTTTTTTTTAACAGGTGGGACTGGAGTTACAATTTTCCTTTTACCTTTTTTCATAAATGATGGTGGGGGTTCATCTTGAAAATCATCATCAGAATTTTTTTCAAAAATCTGATGGACCATCAATATTTTCAAAATCTGATGGATCATCAGTATTTTCAAAATGATGAGTCTGTATAATGACCTTCGTCCATGTTTTCGACACCCTCCGTTGGCAATTATTGGAGAACAACAAGTTTCCTTGGAGAAGAAACAATATTCTTGAATTTCAACTGACAAGCAAACAGTTAAACGATAATGAATGAAATTGTTAGTATATCTGAAATGAATATAGTTTGAAAGTAAAATGACTACAAATACACCAAATACCTTGTTATTTCCATCATTGAATATCTCACTCATCAATTTTTTGTAACGAGGTTTTGCTCCTACAATCTGCTAATTTAGAAGTCTAGGAATACATTCATCAATTTTTTGTGCAAATTTGAGGTCGACTGTGGCACTACCCTCGTATATCCATATTTGAAGAGCAATAGGCATACCACGTATTCTGTAAACTTTTCTAATAGTAGTCATCTTCTGGTTAATGCTCTTGCGCAACCAATGAAAAGCTTTCTTACCCCAAGGATAGTCTATGTATTGCCCACTCTCAACCAAATCAAAGTGAAATCTCAGAATTCTCTTTGTATTCTTTTCGCCGGAATAGATATATGTATGGATGAAATATAAGATGGTGAACTTTAGAGCATCCTCATCATTGTCATCCCAAACTTTATCATTGAATCTCTCCACCAAATCTATTCTTCGGATAACATTATTACCACCAAAATACTGTACGATCAATCTATTAGATTCTTGAGAGTCAAATTTGAAATCATCTTCAACACCAACACATTTTAACCCAGTTATCAATGCAAAAGTCCTAAGTGTAAATGTCAATATAGTTCCATTAATCCGGATAAAAAAAGCTTGCCGAGAACTACATTCTAGTTCTAGGGCCATACAACACCTGTGAATTTGACCTTGAGCAGCACAATCCCTGATTCTCATATAATAACCGAACCATGTTTTTTCACAAAACAAACTATACTGTTGCTCAGAAAGATGATCAATCAGCTAACGTTGAATACCATTGTTAACATAGCACTGCATGTGGGGTGCTTTCTTAGGTGGATTTTTGCATGGAAAGTCAATTCCCTGAGTAAATGAATTGTGCGAGAAACAATATGTAACTTAGAAAACATGCAAATACAAAAAGTATACAATAATGTAACTTATAAACCACACTGAATGAATACAAAAGTATACTGTAATGTAACTTATAATTCACACCACATAAATACAAAAATTATACCATGATGAATACAACACACCAGATATACTTATATAGCACCATTGTGAAAAAAAATAAAAGAAATACAATTTTATATTATATGGGATACGCTGTTATTACTAATAAATGAATATACCTTTATATAATAAACTAAATGAAACAACATGTAACTTATCATGAATATAAATACAAGAAGTACAATAATGAAGTAGCATGAAACTTAGAAACCACACCACACAAATACGAAAAGTATACCTTAATGAATACAAATTCAATCAAATAAAGTATCATGAATACAAACTGAAACAGAATCAAGAATTTTAAAAAGGAATACAACTAATAAGTAAATAAAGTAGCCATACCTTCTTATTATTATTATTATTATTATTATTATTATTATTATTATTATTATTATTATTATTATTATTATTATTATTATTATTATTATTATTATTATTATTATTATTATTATTATTATTATTATTATTATTATTATTATTTTTATTATTATTATTATTATTATTATTATTATTATTATTATTATTATTATTATTCTTATTATTATTATTCTTATTATTATTATTCCTATTATTCTTATTATTATTATTATTCTTATTGTTCTTATTATTCTTATTGTTATTATTATTATTATTATATTATTGTTATTATTATATTATTATTATTATTGTTATTATTATATTATTATTATTATTATTATTGTTATTATTATTATTATTATTATTATTATTATTATTATTATTATTATTATTATTATTATTATTATTATTATTATTATTATTCTTATTATTATTATTCTTATTATTCTTATTGTTCTTATTATTCTTATTGTTATTATTATTATTATTATTATATTATATTATTATTATTATTATTATTATTATTATTATT
>JAGDQO010001965.1:0-21974 GCA_018342035.1 Solanum appendiculatum | reverse complement strand
TTATAGTTATAGTCTAATATAGTGATTATATTAATATTTTTTGTTTGATATTTATGTATGATTAAAAATTAAAACAGTAAATTATTATATTCTTAATGGGTTATCTGTTAACCCAATATTAAGAAACCAATATCGAACCGATAATCCAATAATTTTTTTTTATAAAACCATTAAATAACCGTTAACCCAATAACAATAAACCAATAATACTTTTTTCGGTTCAATTTTTGCACACCCCTATTCGTACTCACAAGATTCGAACAGGACACCTTCGATCAAGGAAGTAGTACTTATCACTCCACATTAATCTTTATTGGTCTATTTCAACAATTCTTATTGCTTCTTTGTAGTGTGTTTTGTTGGGCTTTTTAAAATCAGCTTATTTTGAAGGGGAAATTACGCGGATAAGCAAACATATATTAGTTAATTAGCTAACATAGCTATTGTTTGAATTAATTACCACTCGCAGCCTCTTTTTAGCTATAATTACGTGCGCTATGCATATACAATTATATGACAAATATACAACTACAATTCGCCTTTCTCCACTCTCTGCCCCTCTCTCCCTCGCCTCTCTCCTCCCTCTCCCAATCTCGCTCGCCTCTCTCCTCTCTCTCTCAATCTCGCTCGCCAGATATACAAATACATATGTATGCCAGTTACATATATACATATACAATTCGACAGATATACAAATACAATTCACCTCTCTCCACTCTCTAACTTCTCTCGATCGCCTCTCTCCTCCCTCTCCCAATCTCGCTCGCCTCTCTTCTCCCTGTAACATGTAGCTACAAATCGTAATTAGCAAAATATAAATATGAAGCATAATTAAGTTATTTTTAGTGGCTATTTGCGAAATTTCCCCTTTTGAAATGTGTTCTTTTTTAAGCAAATAAATTTCTATTTGGCTAAATAAATTTAAAGGGAAAATGGCTTGATATACCCCTCAACTTTACAATTTAGAGCTGATATATCCCTTGTTATAAAAGTGACTTATATATACCCCTACTCTTACACAAATGACTCACATATACCCTTTTCCTCTAACGGAAATGAAAAAAAAAATTTAAAACTTTTTTTAATTAAGAAAAAAGAGAATCCTTGTAGTTTGATCCTTCTCACACATCTTTTTCTTTGACTATTTTTATTCATCGACTAATTTAAGTTTATTACTTTTTGTGGCCATATTTATTTTTTTCACTTAGTTTCTTATAAAATTAATTATAGATGCCCAAAATATTTTTTTAAATATATAAAAACTAATTTACAATATAAATTAATTTTTTTTAACTTTTTAATATTTTTCCACTCACATTTCTTTCTTTTTGTTTCTCTTATTTTTACACTAAAGAATGAAAGAAAAATAAAAATAAAAATAAAAATAAAAACTCAAATAAAAATAATCAAAGAAGTCAAAAAATAATTTATGTGTGAAAAAAATAAATATATGATTTTTTTTAAAAACTAAATATATATGAGCCACTTTTATAACGAGGGTAAATTAGTTCTAAATGACATAGTTGAAAGGTATATCAGACCATTTTCCCAAATTTAAAAATACTTTTGAGGTTGTGTAATTATCATTTAATCAAGCTTTTTCTGAAAAAAAATTAAATATATTTTTCTCAAACATAGGTTTTTAAAAAAAGTGTTTTTAGGAAAAAGTTGTCTTTTTTAAGTTTATGAAAAATATTTTTTGCTATTTCGTAAACACATTTATTTATTTTTTCGAAAAGCTTGGCCAAACACCTTTTTAAAAAAACAAAAAAAAACAAGCATTTCCCAGAAAAAATAAGATTAGCTGCAACTACTTTCTTGTATAGATTCTCTATTCTCTCCAAATCACATTCTATAGATAAATTGTGGGCATGATATTAGGAGGATGGTGTATGCGCTACCTTATAAGGATAGAGAAGTTGTTTCCCACTCGAACACCAACATTATAAATAAAAATTTCATCCATCTATCATTGATACAAACCCCTCATATACAAATTGTACCAACAATGTAGAACATATACTTTCCATACCATTTTATGATACATATATGGTTGAATACGAAATTTAAGAAAAAAAGAATAACATTTGAAATTTGTGAGGTAAAACAAGTCATAAACAAACTTTGCATCACTCATTGCTTCCTTTTTTTTTTTGGATGACCAATGTCACTTATTGCTTCCTTTTCATACTCGAGGCGAATTCCCCAGCATACTTCCTCCTCCCCGTGCACTTGAGATACCTCCAACATGTAATAATCATTTGGGTTCTTCCCTTCTCTATTGCCAGATCTATTCCACAATATTCCAAATGGGTTATAATCATTTGGGCTCTTCAATTTATAATTGCCAGAACCATTCCACAATGTTTCAAATGGTATGTAGGTGCAACAAATGAAAGGATCATTGTAGCTCAAATATAGAGGGGTGTTGTTATACTTCAAGGAATATTTTCTTTCAGGGTCAGATTCGCAGACCAATGTAACTTCTATTTTTGTGCGACGTTTAATAGGACCGTAACTTATCCAAAAACCCATGAATTTATCGGTATACCAAGATGGGTTCAGATCAATTGATATCACGTTTTGATTTATAAACCGATTATAATCGAACAACTCTGGAATTCTGACTCCGGGAAAAGAAATGAGAAAATAATCCCTTTGGTGGAAGTCACACTGCATGCAATAGAAATTGTTATTACTACTAGAAATCAATTTGACGAGAATATATATTCAACATTCATATATGAGATAAAAACCTGGATGAGAAAATGCTGTAGGAACACATTAACTTGTTCACTTGAGACAGTTTCACATTCGGATATTGCAAGCATACACAGCTTCGGACAATAAATTACGAGATCTCTGATGCTCTTTAAGGCTAAATGATAATCTGCAAATAGCTCCCTTAAATTTGGGGGTAGCTTTCCTGGCAGTCCATTTAAATTTACGAGATCTCTGATGCTCTTTAAGGCTAAATGATAATCACCAATTTTTTTTGGCATCTTCTCTAGCTTTTTGCAACCTTGAAGGTAAAGACGACGAAGATTCATCAAATTACAGAGGCTGTCTGGTAGACTTACAAGATCTTCACAACCTGTCAGATTTATCTCAGTGAGGCGACTCAGATTCCCAATGGACGAAGGCATCTTCCCTAGCTTTTTGCAACCTTGAAGGTAAAGACGATGAAGATTCATCAAATTACAGAGGCTGTCTGGTAGACGTACAAGATCTTCACAACCTGTCAGATTTATCTCAGTGAGGCCACTCAGATTCCCAATGGACGAAGGCATCTTCCCTAGCTTTTTGCAACCTTGAAGGTAAAGACTACGAAGATTCATCAAATTACAGAGGCTGTCTGGTAGACTTACCAAATCTTCACAACCTCTCAGATTTAGATCAGTGAGGCCACTCAGATTTCCAATGGACGAAGGCATCTTCTCTAGCTTTTTGCAACCTTCAAGGTAAAGACTACGAAGATTCATCAAATTACAGAGGCTGTCTGGTAGACTTACCAAATCTTCACAATCTGTCAGATCTAGATTAGTGAGGCCACTCAGATTCCCAATGGACGAAGGCATCTTCTCTAGCCTTTTGCACCCGCTGAGGAAAAGACATTGAAGATTCATCAAATTACAGAGGCTGTCTGGTAGACTTACCAAATCTTCACAACCTGTCAGATTTAGATCAGTGAGGCCACTCAGATTCCCAATGGACGAAGGCATCTTCTCTAGCCTTTTGCACCCGCTGAGGAAAAGATATTGAAGATTCATCAAATTACAGAGGCTGTCTGGTAGACTTACCAAATCTTCACAACCTGTCAGATTTAGATCAGTGAGGCCACTCAGATTCCCAATGGACGAAGGCATCTTCTCTAGCTTTTTGCAACCTTGAATGTTAAGACTTTGAAGATTCATCAAATTACAGAGGCTGTCTGGTAGACTTACAAGATCTTCACAATCTGTCAGACTTAGATCGGTGAGGCGATTCAGATTCCCAATGGACGAAGGCATCTTCTCTAGCCTTTTGCACTCTCTGAGGAAAAGACATTGAAGATTCATCAAATTACAGAGGCTGTCTGGTAGACTTACCAAATCTTCACAACCTGTCAGATCTAGATCAGTGAGGCCACTCAGATTCCCAATGGACGAAGGCATTTCTCTTATCCCAGTAGAATTCAGAGTCAGTTGTACCAAGCAATACATATATCCGTTGATTTGTGGAATTGTATCTAATTTTGGGCAATTAAATATCTGCAGTATTTGAAGGGATTCCATCAGAATAGAGCTTGGAAGCTTCTTTAAGTTCTCACAACTATCTATCTCTAACAAACAGAGATTCTTTTGAACTCCAAGAAGTTTGGGGAGCTTTACCAATCCAGAACATTGGTGTATATCAAGATATTTCAATTGCTGTGATTCAAAGAGGCTGTTTGGCAGTGTTGCAAGTTTATTGCAACCTGAAATACTGAGATCACTAAGATTTCGAATAGTCTCTGGAATACTTTCAAGAATTTCACAACAATCCAATCGCAACTCTCTAAGGTCGCTGAGAGACGGGGGTAAGCTTCTTATCCAGGGGGATCCTAGATTGAGTCTTGATAAGCGCCGCATATCTCCACAGATTTCTGGAAATTCTTCTAAGCTTGTGCATTCAAAGAGATTGAGAGTCTCAAGAGACTCCATGCAGACAAATTTTGGAAGCTTCTTAAGTTTGCGACAATTAGACAAACTCATACGAGTAAGCATTCTGCAATGTCCAAGAGAGGGATGGACCTCTTCCAAATTCACACACTCATCTAAATGTAGTGTCTCCAAGATTGGCATATCACCAAAATTAGGGCCTTTTGTTAACCCAAGGCTTTCACTTAGATCCAAATGCTTCAAATTGCTGAATTTCTGTATTCATTTAAAAAAACAAAAAACCAGTTAACTTAAGTAGTACTCCTAATAAAAACATTTTGTGGGGAAAAAAAATGCCCTTAGTGTTATTTAATGGGTCAAAAATACCCTTTTTTTCAAATAAATATATTATTTTTTTTCTTTTTAACTCATTCTTTTTCTAACTATATTTTTTTAATTACCCAATGTTTATCCTACTTTAATTCGGAAAAAAATAAAAATAATAATATTTCTTATTTTATTATGATTGTTTTTATCGTTATAAAAATAAAAACTAATGATGGATTTGTATGTGAATTATTTATTTCAAATGAATTTATTTTAAAGTGTATTTACAAAGCCAAAATAATTATTTGGAAATTATTAAAGAGGTGTAATTGAGAAGTTTTATTTCTGGGAGAAGTGGTAATTGAAAGAGGAAGTTGACACATATTTTCCTCCTACGAAGACAAATTTGTCATATTTCTATTGTTGCCATTCCTTTATATAAAGGCTTCATCTTTTAACAACTACATATATCTATATACTTATTTTGCTTTCTCTTTATCTTACTCTCCCTCTCGTATCACCTCTCTTTTCTTTTTAAGATAATTGATTATTCTGGCTTTGTTCCCCCCTAATAACTTGCTGATGTTAATTAATTTGATGATTCATGTATTCTCTATTTAAATAGGGAATGTTTGTTTAATTCTGGGAAAACATTTCACACCGCTGAAATAGTTTTTTAGGACAGTGTCCTGCACGATTTAAGTATTAATTTTCTGCACTATTACTTATATATCATAGTAGTAATATCTATATTTTTTTGAGTATTACTATTTTGCTAAATAATTAGTTATATTATTATTGTGATATTTAATTGTTCCCCAACAGGATTTACTATGATCTTATATATATGACATATATTATCCATTAAAAGAGTACATCAAGTTATTCTATTTTAATTGATAAAATGAGATTAAGAAGAAAATAATTATTTCCTACATATTTATTAGTTAAAGTGATTTTAAAAGAAAGAAAACAAGAATAAGGTTCTTTAATAATATTTTTATTAGGAACAAGATTTGTTTCAAAAGAAAAAAAAATATTTATTCGAAAAAGGGCATTTTAAAACCATTTAATAACTATAGGGGTATTTCTGGACCAAACTATTAACGACAAGGTCATTTTTAGACCAAAGTATTGACGACAAGAGCATTTTTGAGCCAAACAATAAACGAAGGGCATTTTTGTTCATTTCACATAGTTTAAGGGCATTTTTGACCCTTTTCCGTTTATTATATTTGCTCCAACAAACAAAGTTACTTGACCCATCTTTGATTCACAATTTATTTAACTCAAACAAGACATTGTCAGAGAGTATACCTTTGATATTGGCCAAAGTTCCACAAGCCAACTTTCACGTAAACAAAGCACAACAAGCTGTGATGGTTCAAAGCTCTCTGGCAATGAAAATGAAGGATACCTCGGCCAATCAATAAACTGCAAGCTGGAAGGAAGATAAGTGATAGCGCAGTTCGAGCTAAAAGTTCCATCACCAACCATGAGTATTTTTAAGCTTTGCATCCTCTTGAAAATATTGCTATAATTGACAAGATCATCTTCAAAATAGCAATTTTCCGGTATACATAGGCTTTCCACCTTTTCTGTTGTCTGTAAAAAATGAAACATATATTTAATTGCTAACAAATAAAAATGAAACAAAAAAAAAAATTAACAGAACTAAGAGCTTATGAAATTATTAATTACTTTAAATATTGCTTACCAATTTTCCTTTAAAAAGGTCACAAACCTCCTTGGGAAGCCATATTCTGCTGTTAGCATACTCTTCCCGTATGACATTTTCAGCCATTCCTCTTATCATATTATGCATCACGAAACTATTATCCAATTCGATGGAAAACAGAGATTTTTCGACAAGGTAATCTATTAGAAAACCACGACTCGTGTATCTCCGTACTTGTTTCACACAAAGATGAAAAGCATCGCTAGTCAAGCATGCAATCTTTAGAAATGCAATATCTAGAAATAATTCCTTCTCATCTTTGTTCAGACCATCAAAACTAAGCCTAAGCTTTCCTAGAATATCCTTGTGAGGGATTCTCTTCAGATGATCAATTATGGGTTTCCAGAGCTTTTGGTCTCGTTTGTAAAATAAAGAACCCAAAACTTTAAGAGCTAAAGGGAGTCCACCAGCATGCTTCACCACTTGTCTTGAAAGTTCCATAAAATCTTCTTTTGGTGATTTTTCTCTAAAAGCATGCCTACTGAACAATTCAAGTGCTTCATCCTCAGATAATAGTTGGACTTCGTACACATTATCCCCAACGTGACTTATTAACAGGTGCTTGTCTCTTGCTGTTAAAATAATTCTGCTACCCATTCCAAACCACTCTGGCCCTCCAACTAAAAATTCCAACTGTTCTCGATGGTTTACATCATCGAGGATGAACAGAACTTTCTTCCGGCAAAGCATATTCTTTAAAATATTCATCCCTTCATGTTCACTAGTTAGAGGCATTTCTTTTCCCAAGAGCTTGAAAATGACGACTTGGTGTAGCCATCTCAGTCCATTTTTCTGACAAAATGTTCCAACATCCTCAAGAAAACAATTAACTTCAAATAGATGGCGGTATCTTTGATGTAGAACATTTGCAATTTCTGTTTTGCCGATGCCGCCCATACCCCAAATACCAATAGAGCGAACATCATTTGATTCCATATCTAATAATGAGGTTACTTTCTCAACCTGAGATTTCATACCCACTAAGCTTTCTGGTAAAGGAGAGTTAACTTGAAACGACATAGGAAATATGTCATCAACTAGCTTCTTGATGCACTCTGCCTCATCTCTACATTACAGTGAAAATAATCTCAGAGTAAATAAATAGACTTGTCATAGACTAATATCGAAAACAAACACATAATAATGTCACAAAGGTAGTTTAAATCGACTATTATGAATTATAACATTTTAAAATCTAATTACAACATCAAACAACCATATACATCTCTATTTTCCTAGAATCTTTGTTCCATTTTCGGTAAATGTATAGATGATGATTGTGTAGAATTGTAGCTAAAAGTTTGTTCTTTTTTCCTCTTGATAAAGATAAACCTGGAAAAATAGAAAGCTTACTTGAAATTTTGTAAATGATAGCCTGATATTTTCCCTGACTCCACAAATGTATCCCTCCATCCTTCAACCTTCTCCATATCATCTTTGTATTTTACCTCGTGTTGGGAAAATGAATCATCAAAAGGGGGATTTTGGTGGCGTACATCTGATGGACTCACATCATAGAAGACTGGAATCACAATCTGCTCCAATTCCTTTTTACACTTTATGATGTGTGCAAGCTCCTCTAAACACCATCTTGACGATGCATAGCTTTTTGAAAATATCACGACCGCGAATCTGGCATCTTCTATGGCTTTTAAAAGTTCAGCAGAAATTGATTTTCCCATTTCTAGTCGCTCATCATCTTTAAAAGTGTGGATTCCTCTTTTTTCCAGACTATTATAGAGATGACTCACAAAGGTTCTACGTGTATCTTCCCCTCTGAAACTCAAAAAGACATCGTACTTGCAAATTTTGGAAGAAGAAGCATGAGACATTGTTGAAGAATATTGCTAAAGACTAACAGGGGAATTCTCAGCTTTAGGTATATATTTGTTGTGCTGCTTAATAAAGAGAAATATTTGAAGCAAAATTATTTCTCAGCCCAACTTGTTAGAAATTTCCAACAAAGAGTAAAGACTTTACCTTTTTTCATCCTCTATAGGAAACTTGTTATCATCTTCTTAATTCATGACATAAAAATAAAAGAAAAGAGGAGAACCACACCCAAAAGCTAACTATCCCGAGATAAAATAAATAAAATGAGAAAGATATTTCTTTAAATTCTTTTTATACATCACTTTTTATATTTATGTATATTTACATTACTTTTAATTCAATGTGTAATAACATTCACAATTTTCACTATTTTATTATTTTTATGATAATTCTTCATATTTTTCTATTAAAAAATTTACATTGGACAAAACTCAATGATATACCCCTCAACTTACTATTTAGAGCTGATATATCCCTCGTTATAAAAGTAGCTCGTATATATTCCTACTCTTACACAAATGACACACATATACCCTTTTTCTCTAAAGGAAATGAAAAAAATAATTTTTAAGTTAAATTTTTAACTTTTATAATTAAGAAAAAAAAAGAATCCATGTCGTTTGATCCTTCTCACACGTCTTTTTCTTTGACTATTTTTGTTCATCGACTAATTTAAATTTATTACTTTTTTATGGTCATATTTATTCTTTTCACTTATTTTCTTATAAAATTAATTATAGATGCCCCAAATATTTTTTTACCACATATAAAAACTAAATTACAATATAGCCGTAAAAAAATTAATTTTAATTTTTTTTAACTTTTTAATATTTTTCCACTCACACTTCTTTCTTTTTATTTCTCTTATTTTTATACTAAAGAATGAAAGAAAAAATAAAATTATTTGTCAGCTATGTGAATGCATAATTTGGTCAAAAAGAAAGAGAAGACAATTCTCAGCTTAATAATAAAGAACAAGACTTCACCTTTTTCACTATTCCTAGTCTTTATGGGAAACTTCTAATCATATTCCTGTATCAGCACATAAAATTGTACCTTTTTCATTAGTGTGAGAAATTAAAGAGTATAAAAACAGACAAGAAGACATAACTTGGCCCTTAGACCAAAAAAGGCAAAGAAAAACCTAAAGTCATTATATTTTCGAGTAAATTTTAGAAATAGCAAACATAAAAATCATATTAGCGCTCTATAGCTATAGTTTTGCTATTTGTGTTCCATAGCAACATAGTTTGCTATGGAGCATCAGATTTGTATAAAATCGCAGGCAACATCTGATTTGTATAAAATCGCAGCAATTTGTATAAATCGAGTTTCTATGTCTATGAAAATTGTGTTTGTATATATATATGTTCTTTGTGTTTATATGTCTGCATAAAATTTGAATTCGTATACTGTAGACACATAAATTTTATTGGATTAAATTCATACTAAATTTGGATTGAATCCATGTTTTTTGGGTTGAACGATTAATTCGGGCTTTACAAATAATTAAGCCCATTTTATTAAATTCTACTACAAGGTCCATTTTACCTTGAAGCCCAAACCCATGCCACATGTCACAATGACTAGGCATCTAAGACCAACAAGGTGGCGCCACGTGTCCAAATGAGGTGGTAGTCCCAATCAAATTCAAGAACCAATCACAATCCGCCAAGTGTCAAAATGACACCTTTTGGCCAATCATAAGCAATCTTGTCCACCCCTTACAACTATAAATAGGGGAAATACATGACATTCAAAGGACATTCTGAAAAGATTTCTAAAAGGATTTTTTCTGAAAACTCTTCAACAAGCATTGTGTAAGGATTGAAGAAAGCTACAACACCAACTACATAGCCCTTCTAAGGAGTGGTCAATGGAGTTCTTCTCGGAGATCAACTTGAAACGACAAAGTGCTTTCCTACGTTCTCGGAGATCAAATACATCTCAAGGAGGTCTACATCACCCTACATTCGAGAAATACGCTACTGAAGGCCCTCGAATCACAGAGAAATTTAGAAGAGAAGAATCAAGAGAACAACAGGATTGTCCTCACAGATTCATTAATAAAAATCACATTTTTCTTTTATTTATTTTTCTTGCAGTTAATTTTCAGCGTTACGGAAATTTGCTGCGACCAAATTTGGCATGCCCAGTAGGACAAATTCTGCTCTTCATCTCTTCCTCCTTAAGAAAAACTACAAGTTCAACTATTACAATGACCTTCAAAAAGGTCAATGATGTTTTGTGCAGGGACTCTACTGTTGCCACATTTGTTGATTTTAGTGATGTTGATCCAATCACTCGACGCGAGTTCAAGACAAGTGCCTTGAATGGATCTGAATATTTCACCTCCTTGGAGATGGCAAGAAAGAGCAAGTCTCAAATGACACTCAAAACTGCAATCCCTGAGGCAACATTGCATCTAAGTTGTTTGATGAACTTTCTCACTCTAGCTTCGACTTCGGCGAATCTACGAATTCATTGAATTCTTCAACACCAACAAAGGTCAACACCTTGATGGTTGACGCAACTGACATGGATGAGAAGTTTGCAATGATGGAGCAAACGATTGAAACCTTGAAGAAGTTTATTGATGACAAAAATCTCCAAATCGCCCAACTCATGAGCAAGTTAGATCTCTCCAACTCTAGAGAGTCATGTCACAATCTAACAACGCAAGAAAAAGTTGATGTTCCCACCAAGCTAGTTTGAGTCTCAAAGCGCAAGGCAATCTGCTTCAATGGCAATCTGCTTCAATGGCTACTCTAACAGTTCAACAACTGCAATATATAATCACAAACACCATTAAAGCTCAATATAGTGGCCCACCACAAAGTTCCTTAGGATATTCAAAGTCGTATTCTAAGCGAATCGAGGGTTTACTGATGCCAATTGGATATCAACCACCAAAATTGAAACAATTTGATGGGAGGGGAAATCCAAGGCAACACATTGCCCATTTCGTCGAGACTTGTACCAGTGCTGGTACACATGGTGATATTCTTGTCAAGCAGTTTGTTTGTTATTTAAAAGAAAACGCATTTGATTGGTATATGTACTTGGAGCCTGAATCAATTGATTGTTGGGAGCAACTGGAAAATCAATTTCTCAATCGTTTCTACAGTACCCGTCGTACAGTGAGCATGATGGAATTGACAAACACAAAACAAAGTAAGGATGAACCCGTAGTGGACTACATCAATCGTTGGCGAATGTTGAGCATAGAGTGCAAGGATCAACTTTCTGAAATCTCTGCAGTTGAAATCTGTATACAAGGAATGTATTGGGGCCTTGTATATATCCTTCAAGGAATTAAGCCTCAAACTTTTGAAGAATTAGCTACACGCGCTCATGACATGGAGTTGAGCATTGCAAGTCATGGAAAGACATCGCTTGTCTTTGATCCAAGAAAAGAAGATACAGAATTCAAGGAGCCGTTAGAATACACAACTAAGGAATCCATGGCGGTAACCACAACTTCTATGAAGGCCTCCACAAGACAAAAGTTGAAGGAGAATGCGGCGCATCAACAAATACAAGAAGTGAAAAATCAATCTACCTTGAAGGAGTTACAAGTGAAGGAGTATCCCTTTCCAGACTCTGACGTTCCTGCGATTCTTGATGAGCTGCTAACCAAGAAAGTCATTATACTCCCAGAGTCAAAGCGGCCCAAAGAATCCAACAAAGTCGATGATCCTAAGTATTGTAAATTTCACCGCATCATTGGTCATCACACCACAAAATGCTTCATCCTTACGGAAAAAATCATGACATTGATACGAGAGGGAAAAATCATCATTGACGATGGTGAGATAGCTGAGACAAACCATGCTAGTGTCAAACTTGATCATAAAAAGAATTCAATTTCAGAAGTTCTATACCGTGTGACATCGCCAAAAGTTGAAGAAGTGTCATCATACTACAATTTGGGGACTTTGAACCTGTTGAAGTTTCCGCTTTGAAGAAAGCAACAAACACATCCAAGGTAGATGACTTCTCCAATGAAGAGAATGGTGACACTTGGACTTTGGTCACTCGTAAAAGGCAAAAGCATCAAGGGATTGCTAAATTTTGATTTTCAAGAATCGACACAAAATCAAGTGCAAATCAGCTTCAACAATGCGAAAGCATAAATTCGAACACCAAATCGAAGTACATGCATGCTTCATCACAAAGGGTTAGAAGGACAGTTACATTGATGGAATTCTTCCCGAAAATGCTCCTCGACGCACAAACTTAAACTGCAAACTGAAACGCCCCTCGACGCACGAGCTTAAACTGCAAGATGAAACGCTCCTCGACGCACGAGCTTAAACTACAAGCTGAAATGCTCCTCAACGCCCGAGCTTAAACTACAAGCTGAAATGCTCTTCGATGCACGAGCTTAAACTGCAAGCTGAACTCTCCTCGACGCATGAGCTTAAACTGCAAGTTAAAATGCTCCTCGATGCACGAGTCTAAATTGCAAGTTACAACGCTCCTCGACGTACGATCCTAAACTGCAAGCTACAATGCTCCTCAACGTACGAGGCTAAACTACATGTTAAAATGCTCCTCGACGCACGAGCTTAAACTGCAAGCTGAAACGCTCCTCGACGCACGAGGTTAAACTGCAAGTTGAAATGCTCCTCAACATACGAGCCTAAACTACAAGTTGAAATGCTCCTCAATGCACGAGCTTAAACTGCAAGCTGAAACACTCCTTGATGCACGAGCTTAAACTGCAAGCTGAAACACTCCTCAACATACGAGCCTAAACTACAAGTTACAATGCTCCTCGACGCACGAGCCTAAACTGCAAGTTACAACGCTCCTTGATGCACGAGCTTAAACTGCAAGCTTAAATTCTCCTCGACATACGAGCCTAAACTGCAAGCTAAAATTCTCCTCTACATCCGAGCCTAAACTGCAAGTTACAATGCTCCTCGACGTACGAGTCTAAACTGCAAGTTGAAATGCTCCTCGACGTACGAGCCTAAACTGCAGTTACAATGCTCCTCAACGTACGAGTCTAAACTACATGTTGAAATGCTCCTCAACGCACGAGCTTAAACTGCAAGCTGAAATGCTCCTCGACACACGAGATGCTCCTTAAGGCACGAGCATAAACTGCATGTTACTCATGGCCCACAAGAGTACAAACTATGTACGGCCCAAAAAAAATTTAAAAAATATATAATAAAAAAAAATATAACTCATCATCTTGAACTACGATATGACTTGATCCTCTTCACCGAGGTAAGTAGGCACTTGGAGTAATCATTCTAAGCTCAGTCACATGACTTCGAATCAATATCTGTACCAATCCATCAAGCCTTTGTCCATGATTTTTACAAATGTTGTTGTTCTATGAGTCGTCTTTCCAACGGAACAAGAAGCTCGCGATTTCGATATTTCTACTCCGAGTTATGAATTTTCTAGTACAGACGCGCGAAGCTGAAGAGTCGAGTGAGACAGAATTGTAAGCTGACTTCAAAGAAATATCTGTACCAATCCATAAAGTCTTTGGCCGTGATTTTTACAAATGTTGTAGTTCTATGAGTCTTCTTTCCAATGGAACAAGAAGTTCGTGATTTCGATATTCCTACTCCGAGTTATGAATTTTTTACCACAATCGCGCAAAGCTGGGGAACAGACAAATCAGATTTCGAAATCAACTTCAGAGTTTAATTCTGAACAATCTTGAAGGAATTTTGATATGAAGGTTTGACATATTGTAGAACATTGAGTTCTATTTCTTTTGGATCAAGTGTCTTGCAATTTAATTGCTGCTACATTAAAAAATAAACATACTTGCAAATGTGTGCAAATTGGAATCACAAGGTGTAAGGAATGAGAGTTCCATGTACTTCCTAAGAAGTCATAAGATTGGTCCAAGATTTTCTCCAAATTGAAAGGAAGATGTCAATCCACAATGAAGCTAGAAGTATGAGATAACCCGCAATCTAGCTCGCTGATGTTTGAGGGACTACACCAAGTGTTTCCTTCGGCATGCTCACGCCACGTGCTTTCTCGCCAGAAATGAAATGAAAGTACTCCAAATGTTTCTCTCGTGGAGCAGCAAAGGGTGATGGAAATGGAGGTGGAAAATTGTCTCAACCACTGCAATGAAAGTGAAAGGTGAAGCACCAAATGATTGTTTGTCAAATCCTCGGCTGGAAAGGTAGATGTCGCACTAAATTGTTATTTGCCAAAGTTTCAATCAGAAATGTAGACGTGCTCGCTTGCCAAGAATGGAATGTTTACACTCGAAACTTCTTTTTCACAAGGCAGCAATGATGGCCACCAACTACTTGCTCACTGAAGTTTGAAAGGCTACCTCTAGTGTTGTCAAGGAGGAGGTTTGACCGCGCCAAGCACCTTTATTTTCAAGAAGTAAGGAAGTGTCATATCAAATGGTTCGGCGTTGATCATATAGACATCTGGTGGATTCCTTACTATGAGAAAAATCATCAAATTCGGAGACTATTAGAGTTACTTAACCTATTTGTACACATATTGTAATTTACTTATTCTTCTGTACCACTTATGTAATACTTAGATAATATTTTGTCAATATATAATATTCTCTACCTCCACATTGGGGGTTAGGTTTTCCACTCTAACATGGTATCAGCCTAATCTATCCTATTTCTCCTCTCTTCCGCCGCCGCCTCTCTCCAGCAGCCGCCTCCTCTCCTCTTCTTCTTCTTCCTTCGCTTCTCCTCTCCCCTCTTCTCCATTCGATCATGGCTGCCTCCTCCACCAGCGATGCCACTCTTCCCATTGCCACTGTTTTACACATGATTACAATTAAGCTCTCCTCCACCAATTATCTCTATTGGAAAAATCAGATGCTGCCCCTACTTTCTTATCAACGCTTATTGGATCATGTTGATGGGTCCTCCGTAGCTCCTCCATCGTCTCTTCTTACGGATGGCAAAGAGGTTCTGAATCCTCTTTATGATGCCTGGCTTGCCATTGATCAACGGGCTGTCATTATCCTTAATTCTTCCCCTACGGAAGAGGCGGTCTCTGAAATTTTGGGTCTCACAACAGCCCGCCAAATCTGGGTTGCGCTTGAATCTGCCTATAGCAATTCTTCTTTTGAACGCGTCCATAATCTGCGCGATCAACTTCGTCAATTGGTCAAAGGTTCATTATCTGTTGCTTAATTTGGTCGTCAATTTAAATTCGTTTGTGATCAGTTGGCTGCCATTGGTCAGCCTGTTGATGATATCGATAAACTTCATTGGTTTTTATGCGGCTTAGGAGCCTCTTTTGAGACTTTCTCCACTGCCATTCGTGCCACCAAACCGGCGCCTACCTTTCGCGACTTACTCTCACAGGCGGAGAGTCATGAACTTTTTCTCAAATCCCTTCATGGTGCCGCATCCTCGCTGCCTGCTGCCTTCACCGCCCAGTCGCCTCGGCAGTCCCCTCTCGTCAGCGGCCGTGGTCGCTCTAACAGAGGCGGTGGTGGTTCGGGTGGTCGTGGTCGTGGCTGCAGGCCCCCTCACTGCCAATTATGTCGTACTGATGGCCACTATGCAAGTGCTTGTCCCACTCTTGCTACCTTTGCCGCTCAAGCTGCCTCTCGTGACGCAAACTTGGCTCAAGCGTTCAATGCCCAATGTCATGTCACTACTGCTGCCCCTGATTGGTATGTTGATTCCGGGGCCACTGATCACATGACTTCGTCTTCACCAAGTGTTCCTCATGCTTCTCCATACTCCGGCAATGCTAACGTGACATTTGGAAATGGTACTGCTCTTCCTATCACTCATACGGGTTCCTCTACTGTTTCTAATAATCTGCACTTGCGTGATGTTCTAGTTGTTCCACATCTTGCCAAGAATCTTTTGTCTATTAGTAAACTAACACATGATAATCCGGTGGATGTTTTGTTCTCCAAATCGTTTTTTCAGATTCAGGACAGAAAAACGAAACAGGTTCTAACTCGAGGCAAATGTGAGAATGGGCTATATGTTTTGCATAATGAACATCAAGCTTTGGCGGCTACTACAAATTCAAGTTTGAAGGCATCTTATGAACTTTGGCATAGTCGTTTAGGGCATGTTGCCTTTGATACTGTTTTACTTTTACATAAGTTAGGTTCTTTGTCTGTTACTTCTATTTTACCCAAACCAGTCATTTGCTCTTCTTGTCAACTCTCTAAAGGACACCGTTTGTCATTTGATTTAAATAATAAACGATCTTTGCATCCTTTGGACTTAATACATTGTGATTTGTGGGGCCCTGCGCCTATTATATCTACTGATAACTATAGGTATTATGTGGCCTTTGTTGATGACTACTCTCGCTTCACTTGGTTTTATCCTCTCAAAACCAAGTCTGGATTTGCTGCTGTTTTGTCTGTTTTCATGAAGTTTGTGCAAACTCAATTTTCTCGAAAAATTAAGGTTTTTCAAAGTGATGGAGGCACAGAGTTTGTTAATCACACTGCTCGTCGACTATTTGAAGAAAATGGCACTTTTCACAGGTTATCTTGTCCGTATACGCCCCAGCAAAACGGCAGAGTTGAGAGAAAACACCGTCACATCGTGGAGACTGGTTTGGCCATGCTTTTTAATGCAAATGCTCCTACCTCTTATTGGGTAGATGCGTTCAGCTCCGCTGTTTATATCATCAATCGTCTACCTTCGAAGGTTTTGAACAACAAGTCTCCTTTTGAGCTCTTGTTTTCTGAGAAGCCCAATTATCGTACCTTCAAGGTCTATGGCTGCCGAGTATTTCCATATCTTCGAGACTATACAAATCACAAGTTATCTCCAAGAAGTCTTCCGTGCATCTTCATCGGTTATAGCTCTCAATACAAAGGTTATTGGTGTCTTGATCCGGCAACGTCTCGCATCTATGTTACTCGCCATGCTCGTTTTGATGAGCACTCTTTACCTTTTTTGGGCGTTACTTCATCAACGGACTTAAACTCCTTGCATCTCTCAACCTTCTTGGAGCCGTCTTCCATGCCGGCAGAATCCTCCGTGATCACTAGTTTTTCGTCTTCGCCAGCCTCAACGCATTTGCCTTCTCTATGTCCTCCTTGTTTGGATGGTTTTCACAGTGATAACCCAGCAGTATCCCAGCCATTACATGCTGCTCCGTCTGATGTTTCACCCGCTGCAGTGCCGCCAGTCCTTGTTCCTTCCACATCCTCTCGGGTCGGCCTTCCCTCGCAACAACCTGCTGCCCCATCTCTGCCGACTATGGCTGCCGATTTAGGTGATTCTTTGGCTCCACCTCAGCTCCCTGCATCAGTGTCCACTCCAGCAGTTCATCCCATGGTAACTCGGTCCAAGGCAGGCATTTTTAAACCTTCCACTCGACATCAAGCCAACTTAGCTCATCTTGAAACTCATCGCCTCTTTAGCGCTTTATTTGCTTCTTCTGAACCAAGAGGGTTCAAGTCGGCTGCTAAGCACCCACAGTGGATGGCTGCAATGCATGAGGAAATGTCCGCTCTAACTCAAAATGCTACGTGGACTTTGGTGCCTCGTCCGCAATCCAGTAATGTTGTTGGTTCCAAATGAGTTTTTCGCACTAAGTACAACTCAGACGGGTCTGTTGAACGTTTCAAAGCGCGACTGGTGGCTCAAGGCTTCACTCAAATCCCTGGCTTAGATTATTCCCACACCTTTAGTCCGGTGGTTAAGGCTTCTACGGTACGAATTGTCTTATCTCTTGCCGTTATCAACAATTGGAAGCTTCATCAGCTTGATGTCAAAAATGCCTTCTTGCATGGTCATCTGAATGAAGTTGTTCATATGGAACAACCCCCTGGCTTTGCAGACTCTCGGTTTCCTGATCATGTGTGTCGCTTGAACAAAGCGTTATACGGCCTCAAGCAGGCTCCGCGTGCTTGGTTTCAGCGATTAAGTTCCTTCCTTCTCAACAATGGTTTTACGTGCAGTCGCTCAGATACATCTCTGTTTGTTTTCAAACGCTCCTCCTGCATTATGTACCTGCTCGTCTATGTTGATGATTTAATCCTCACTGGAAACCGAACTGACCTCATGGTTGCGTTTATCTCTCGTTTACACCAGGAGTTTGCTATTAAAGATCTTGGAGCTCTCAATTATTTTCTTGGTCTTGAAGTGACCTATACTGATAATGGGTTATTTCTCAGCCAATCCAAGTATGCTCGTGATATCCTTGAACGTGCTGCTTTGCTTGATTCTAAGCCTGTGCACACCCCCTTAGCTCCTCATGAGTCCTTCATCACCGCTGGTGATCCTTTTCAGGATCCAACTCATTATCGGTCTCTAGTCGGAGCATTGCAGTACCTTACCATTACTCGTCCGGATCTGTCCTATGCAGTGAACCAGGTTAGTCAGTTCTTACAGACACCGACTGTTTTTCATTTCCAGTGTGTCAAGCGCATTCTTCGGTATGTCAAAGGCACACTTGCCTATGGCCTGTTGTTCACCAAGCCGCATAATGTCTCTATTCTTGGTTACTCGGATGCTGATTGGGCCAGATGTCTCGAAACTCGCCGTTCTACTTATGGCTACTCTATTTTCCTTGGTGGAAACTTAGTATCCTGGAGTGCTAAGAAACAACCGACTGTCTCCCGCTCCAGTTGTGAATCGGAGTATCGAGCCATGGCGAATACTGCGGCTGAAATTGTATGGATCACTCACTTGCTTCGCGAACTCCATGCCTTGCCTCCTGATCGCCCCACGCTGCTATGTGACAATCGGAGTGCACTCTTTCTCACACAAAATCCTGTGTCTCATAAGAGGGCGAAACACATTGATCTGGACTATCACTTCATTCGGGAGCTTGTGTCGTCTGGTAAACTCTACACTAAGTTTGTCCCGACCACGCTTCAGGTGGCTGACATCTTTACCAAGAGTCTTCCTCGGCCTCAGTTTGAATCTTTCCGCGCAATGCTTGGCCTTCGTCCACCACCGTTTCGCTTGAAGGGGGGTATTAGAGTTACTTAACCTATTTGTACACATATTGTAATTTACTTATTCTTCTGTACCACTTATGTAATACTTAGATAATATTTTGTCAATATATAATATTCTCTACCTCCACATTGGGGGTTAGGTTTTCCACTCTAACAGAGACCAACTTCAAAAATCAATTCCTGTCAATTCAGAAAGAGTTTGATATTGGTTTTTGGATATGTGATAGTCTAGTCTCTTCACAACCAAGACGCTTGTCATTTGAATGCTCCAACTCCAAGAAAAGGATGTTTTGGCGAGATTGGCCATAACTGTGAGAAGAACTTCCAGATTTGAGGACCAACTTCAAAAATCGATTACCGTCAATCCGGAAGGTGTTTAATGTTGAATTTTGGATATGTCATAGTATTGAAAGTCTAGTTTCTCCATAATCAAGCCGCTTGTCATTTGAATGCTCTCACACCAAGAAAAGGACATTTTGGCGAGATTGCACATAACTGCGAGAAGAACTGCTAGATTTGGGGTCCAACTTCAAAATTCGATTCCCGTCAATCCGGAATGGTGTTTGGTGTTGATTTTTGGATATGTCATAGTAATGAAAGTCTAATTTCTCCATAATCAATCCGCTCTTCATTTGAATGCTCCCACACCAAGAAAAGGACATTTTGGCGAGATTGCACGTAACTGCGAGAAGAACTGCCAGATTTGGGGTCCAACTTCGAAATTCGATTCCTGTCAATCCGAAAGGTGTTTGACATTAATTTTTGGATATTTCGTAGTACTAGAAGTGTTCCAGAATTAAGCCTATTATCATTTGATCACCTCTACACCAAGAAAATGACGTTTTGGCAAGGTTGCACATAACTGTTAGAAGAACTGGCAGATTTGAAGACCAACTTCAAAAATTGATTCCTGTTAATCCAAAAGGCGTTTAACGTTGATTTTTGGATATGTTGCAGTAATACAAGTCTAGTTTCTTCCAACAGAAGCCGCTTGGACATTCCTACACTTAGAAAATGATATTTTGGTGGGACTGCACGAAATTGAGAGAAGAACACACCAAATTTGGAGTTCTTCTGGAGGATTTTTTTTTCAATGTTCTTTGATGAATTCTTTGTACATGAGATATTCTTATATAGAGGTTCTATGAATCATTTTCATTTCTTGAGCAAGGAAAGCTTTGACAAAATTGGAAGAAGCAAATCATATCAATTCTTACCCATCTAAATGGAAGTTGCTAGCACTCAAAAGGAAAGCAATAAGTCTTGAGATGTTAAGAATGATTCTTACACAATCAAGCAAAGGAAAGAAAATTTGGTGTGATCATTAAATTACCAATTGTTTCCAAGTTGAAGGTTTGCAAAAAAAAAAGAAGCAAATCAAGTTATGTTCTTTTGCTTAAAATTCAACTTTGGGGAATTGTGTGACACTCTTAAGTGTTGGTGTCCAAATTTATATTCAAGTCTATGGCGAAAGTATATTTGAATTTAAAATTCATACAACTTTGTCACATTGATTTGTTTATCCTTCTCTCGAGAGTCTTCTATATCTTCCCTCGGGTGGATTGAAATAACAAAAGTCCTTAGGAGCACATCGAAATGGAGTTTCACATGACATTAGCATATAACTTGTTTCATCATAAGAAATGGAGCACAACAAATGTCTTAAGAGTGAAATTGTTGGATTCATAATACTTAAAGTCTCGCAATCAAGTGCCGGCAAACCTACATTTCAACAAGCCTTGAAGTAGGGGGCATTTGTAGACACATAAATTTTATTGGATTAAATTCATACTAAATTTGGATTGAATCCATGTTTTTTGGGTTGAACGATTAATTTGGGCTTTACAAATAATTAAGCTCATTTTATTAAATTCTACTACAAGGTCCATTTTACCTTGAAGCCCAAACCCATGCCACATGTCACAATGACTAGGCATCCAAGACCAACAAGGTGGCGCCACGTGTCCTAATGAGGTGGTAGTCCCAATCAAATTCAAGAACCAATCACAATCCATCAAGTGTCAAAATGACACCCTTTGGCCAATCATAAGCAATCTTGTCCACACCCTACAACTATAAATAGGGGATATACATGACATTCAAAGGACATTCTGAAAAGATTTCTGAAAGGATTTTTCTAAAAACTCTTCAACAAGCATTGTGCAAGGATTGAAGAAAGCTACAATACTAACTACATAGCTCTTCGAAGGAGTGGTCAACGGAGTTCTTCCCGGAGATCGACTTGAAACGATGAAGTGCTTCCCGATGTTCTCGGAGATCAAATACATCTCAAAGAGGTCTACATCATCCTACATTCGAGAAATACGCTACTGAAGGCCCTCAAATCACGGAGAATTTTGGAGAGAAGAATCAAGAGAACAACAGGATTGTACTCACAGATTCATTAATAAAAATCACATTTTTCTGTTATTTATTTTGCTTGCAGTTAATTTTCAGCGCTACGAAAATTTGCTGCGAACATATACAATTGAATCGAGTTAAAACTATTGTATTTGTATATCAAAACTCTCTCTCGCTT